>CM026196.1:2840150-2928172 GCA_014825925.1 Bombus breviceps | reverse complement strand
TTGGGATTATTTCTGAAACCTTCTGATATAAATCATTATTTGTTTGAAACAATGTAGAATAAACGAAGAACAATTTGGAACAACTTTAAAAAATACGACATTTAAAAAATTATTTTTAATTATTTTTACGATCATTTTTATATTTTACCAAAGGTCCCACTGGACAAATTGTAAAATTTAATAAAATAAATAAAAAAAACGATCATATTTACGTAACTTTAAAAGTTCAAGACATTGTATATTATGTAGAAATACATTCAGCTAAAAGCTCGGCGGGGAAGCTAGCTACGCTCGTTAAGGCCCGTAACTCAAGTGAGACGGACACGTTGTAGGTTCGAATCTCCCCTCACTTACCTAGACATGTAGAAAGGACGGAGAAACCACCAAAATCTCTCAATGCAAAAGTAATAACCAACAGACAAACAATCCTGTGCCCTTGCCTGTGTTGTAGGTGTACTTCCTGAGAGTGCTTGGTAAAAAGTGCATAGTAAACAAATAATTAATAGGGACCGATGGCGAATTCACACTGATGGTTACCGCACCCCGCCCGTGGAGGTTTTAGCCGGTAAGAATCCGGCACTACCTCTGTCGCCCTGTGCTCCCGGGGCCCCAAGTGCAGGGCGATGAAGTAAAAAGAGGTGTCTATGAAGATTTCCTCCACGTAAAAAAAAAAAAAAAAATTTTTTTTTGGCAGTATCAAAGGAGAGACGTTTAGCACTCCCATGGACAAGGATGGAATGGTAAGACACTGTCGCCTTTCGGCGGCACTTACCAGATTTTTTTGGCGGGACCGCGGAGGGCTTCCGCTATCCTTCCGGATAACGCAGGTGCTAATAATTTTTTCTTACTTGTAGCAAATGTTCTATACTGCTACATTCTTTTGACCATTGGATTTTGAACAATATATTAGATGCGAATCTAGATGTTTGATCCAGTGACATTACGTAATCAGAAACGAAATAGATAAAAAAATTTGATATACAACACAGAATTACTGAGTAAATTTACACTATTAAATACCAAATTCCAGACTTGAACAATATAATCGTAGGCAAAACTTGGATATATACTGGTGGTTAGAAAGTGGTACCTACTAACATTCTGGATCAACTTCAGTAAACGTATCTCTTTGAATGATGAAATTGAAAATGTTATACGAATAGCGATAATACCGTAAACAGTTTAAAATGTAATTAGACATAATGTTACTTATAAGCTTGTAAGAAGTTTCTATTTGTAAATTGGTTAGTTAATTATTTTGTTTTATTTTACTTATATTATCATATATTACTTTATTTTCTTTTATTTTATTTCATGTTTTTTTATTTCATTTATTTATTTTATTACATCAACATAATTTTCGTATGCCCTAAGAAAGCATAAAATAATCAATGCAAATATTGTAATTAAATATAAGAAATTATAATCTGTGGGTACTCTAATTTTAAAGTCACTGGATTGCATTCATTATAACTAATATTTTATTGAACTGCGGTATTTCACTTAATGTCACACGATTATGTTATTATTATTATTTATTTATTTAGTCCGTGCCTTTCGGCTTTGGACGATCTTTCGATTTACATTTCTTACATTATTATTACTATATTATATCATTATAAAAAAAGGTACACATTATACAGTTGTTCATCGAAATCATTACAATGTCACGTTGTATCTGAACACCCGATGCAACACTTAAACACTCGCTTGTCGAAAAATAGGAGCATTGTTGTCAATGATATTAGCATAGTCGTCTGTGTATCATCGCAAGCGTCGGACGCGTATATCAGCTGGTGTTGCTATGTGAGTGGTGCAGACAGGCGATCGATGTTACGCATGCAATTCAGATTTAAGACTCAAACTGGGGTTTTCAGACGCAACCGCGTCAGGCGCGGCAGTACGGCTGAGGAAATTCCATCTTTAGACAATACTTTATTTTTACGATCATTTTTACGTAACCTTAAAAGTTCAAGACCTTGTACATTATGTCACGTGTTTATTCTTCGTCCATTGGATCTTTAGAAAGTTGGACGAATAGTTTTCGTGAAACGATCTCATATCAGCAAGATAGCTACGAATAAAGACTGTAATCAAATATGTTTGATCGACAGAGTGAAAATATAAACAAATTTCCTGTTGCTCCAAATTTCCCAATTTTAATGTTAACATTATTTTTGTTTCTTTAAATAATATAAGTAAATTTTACTTTATGTATAAAAGGCAAGCCATTCTCGATCAAAATAGATAATAATTCAACTATTACTATAGAAATTAGAATTATAGTGATCTTTATTCATTATATAGATTTATTTATCGCGATTGAAATACAGAATTAGAACTTAATGTAATAATGTGATACTGAATTGATAGTTTACGACTCAACTTACAATTTACAACTAACAGCCCACAACTTACGAGCAACGATTGACCCGCAACTACTCGCAGCTTACTCGCAACTGCCACTAGTCACAATTCAGTCATAACTCTAACTACAACTATTGACTACTGATCATTGACCCCTTTCTCCATCGACACTTCCTTTTTATACCAGAGTTTTCGGTATTACTACAACGTACACGTGTTTTACAACTGTTGACTCAAGATGGTCACGTACACCTTTCTTAACGCGTTGACTGCCATGCCAGTTTTACGAGGTTTGGCCGTGGCGCCACGATGAATTTTTTATTACGCGATACATATAATGTTACGGTGTATAATCATCAATTTCGCTCGATTCACTTATTTTTACGATTATCAATTATCTCATATTGTTTCTTCGCGTTGTTAAATAATTGTTCTATGTTTTTACGTCTGGGGTCCTGCTGTAAACCATAATTCATCCTTCGATGAATTCATCCGACTTATTCGGATCTGCAATAATCCTAAAGAACCGTCACAATATTTAGCATTTTTTACTTTACTGTCAAGGCCTTCAATCGCTATCAAACATCTTTCAAGACGAAACGTTCCTTAAGGTTATTATTCGTTAAAGTAAAACGCGTAAGAAGCTGGTTTTTCCTACGTTCAACAGTCATTGGTGGGGGGGGGGCACATAATAGATGTATATTTTATGTATAAATAAAACTATTTTTATACGTTTTATATTGCATTAATTTCGTCACGCTATGTTTCTACTAATCTTGGTGCGCCGGTCACCGGTGACCCTCATGGCATTCAACGTGTTAATAACCCAATGTCCTAAAGGGTCAAGGGCATATGGCTCATTGGAATTTCCTCAAGAGCTTTTCCACGATACTACATTACTTTAATAACTAGTTTTGATCATTTATCAATTTTATCTTACTCATAACTATTTCTATCTTACTTAAAAAGAAAGAAAAGCTATAATATAAGATTATTAAAAAATAAGCTGTATAATTTTACGATATATTCTGCATCAGACAACTACATGTTTTTAATTATAAATTTCTAAAAAAATATATTATATTTGACTAATATAAGTGATAATACGGATTCTTACAAACCAAAAACAATTGTATGGCGTATGCAAATGAATATACATAATGTTTTTAAAGTAGCAAAGAAGCTACAACCGAAGTTTTCGAGAAATTTTTTAAAAGAAGAGTAGAACACCAAGTCGATGAACGCAGAAATGAGAGAAACTAAAAAATGCTTTGCTCAATCGATGAAATGCAAAATTTAAATGATAAAATAAATGATTAGTATAATAGGAAGTTGCAAATATCGATCAGCTTTTCATTTCCTATTTAATTGAAAATTTAATTAAAGATTACATTCATTAAGAATGTTTTCTAGAAGCAAACGATTTAGTTACCAATAATATCTTTTCTGTTCCAATGTAGACAAATTTATGATAAAAAGGAGAAAGTAGAAAATGTATAAAAAGTCCCCTTACCAATGAAATTAAAAAATGTCCATAGGAAATCAAGAAACAATTTGAAAAGAAAAGAGATAGCAAATTTTTTAAAGACTATATCTAATCTTCTTTCCAAGCATAAGGGAAAATCAATAAAGATAAAGATATTAATTTATACTATAAAAGCAGTGCATACACGCACACAGTAAATAGAATACAATAAAACTTCAAATAAATAGAATCAACGACTTTTCTATTTTATTTATCGCATTTGTTATATTAGCGACTAATTATACATATAATTAATTATAATTATAATTATAATATATAATATATAATATAATAAATAAAATATATAATAAATAAACTAATTATATATATAATGACATGATGAAAGTCCTTTTTTCAAACGCATATAGCTTTCTTCGTTTCTTAAAATTTATGAAAAATTTTCAGTATCTCAGCCTATCGAAGAATACAGATAGAGAAATTATTATCAAGCAATTCTATAAGCAACGCTCATTTATTTAAATATCGTTCGTCTCCGTAAATGCACAAAAACATGTAGGTACTTTGCTCTAAATTATCATGATGAAATGACCTGGTATTTAATGAAACAGAAATATGCATGTTTCTTATGCCTCGAAATTCATAACAGTTCTCATAAAGCAGAAATAACTTCGAATCAGAAAACAAAATGACAAGGCAGGTAACTTTCGACAAGCAAAAAATAAGCAGCGCTTTGAACAACATTATCAAGTGTTTGACACGTGGAAATGATATCACGGCAAATAAACATCGGTAATTCTTCGTAAAACTAATCTATCTGTCGTATTGTACCCATGGAACAAGCAAAACGATTTCTCGCGCTCCGCAAAGTTCAAACATCATTGGACGAAACGCGAACACGAATTTACATTGCGCGTGCTCGATATGAATGAAGCAAATAAGTGTGGAATGTACGCACTCCTAGCAAAATTCACTGGATGTTAACCTATCAACACAGCTCCAGTCGATGGATGATCTTTCACAGCAATGTTTCATGTATATCCAAATTCAGTAACAGACATAATATAAGAGAGTTAACAGCCACCAAAACCCAAAAAAAGAAAATTAATTAGTTAAGCAAAATATGTTATACTTTACATAAAGTATAAAGTTCAAACCTAATTGTCTTGGAAAATGAAGCTTCAAACGAAAAAATATTATCCTATATTGTTTATTCTTTTTCCATGTCAATGCAAGTATAATACAAATAGCATTATCTACACGTAGATCTTGATTCTTATCATTCATGCTCTCTCCTGCAAAATATTCAGTGAAACTTACAAAATCTTTACAATCAATATCATCTAATTACATCCGTTTACCAATTGCATTATTAATTACACGATATTCTGTGCAATAAATTTATACTAGGTATCCTTACTAGTTAGGTGCTAGGATCAGATCCGCAGGTTAAAAAGACATCACCCTATAGATTGAAGCATTAGATTCAACTAGAATCAAACATACTATAAACTCTTATAATCCAAGTTACAGTATCACGTCAAAATAATTTACTTATAATTTTCAATGAGAATTGATTGTAAAAAGTCTACCAAAAAAAAAAAAAAAAAAAAAAAATGTTTCATGCGAATCGCAAACATTCCAAACGAACGTGTAACGAAGAAATATTATGCGCGACGATGTATGCGCACGGCATAGATAAACTGTAACTGGCAACTAGATTGGGGAAAAAAGCGCGTTTAAAACAAATGTACGAACCTTGTTCCGATAAGTGCTGGGCAGGCAAGCCCATTGCGCGTAGCTCATATGAACCATCGCTCAAGAATTTCTTCTTATCTCGTGAAATCTTTCCTCGTTGTACTTATCCCTTGAACTTGCACTCACATCAACACACCATTATACACTGTTCAGTCAATTTAGAGTTAATCGACACTGGAGTTATAGAGTGAAAGATGAAACGAAGAATAGTTTAAAGATAAGATTAAGGACGAATTTAACCAAAGATAAAAAAAAACTAGTTTAATAATAATAAAGTGAAAAATAAATATAGTTTAGAGCTAATGGGAAATTACAATGAAACGTAAATTGTGGACAGTTGCGCGTCAATTTTCTATTTAACTGTCAGAGCGTGATTTTAACGCTTACTCTGTATGACTTTCTCCGCGAGAATGTCGATTTCCGTGAAATGAAAATATATTGCGATAACTGAATATTACTCGATTAAATCCTCGTATCGCGGTATTTATCACGAGAAACGAACGCGCGAATAATCAGTTTGAAGTGACGCCGCCTTGCAACACGATAATGAACTAACCAGGATGAATAGGATATCGTTGATTATAAACACACTATTCACTATACGACTAACATTCAGTCGCGAGATTGTGATAGAAAATTATGTTAACGAGTATTTTGAGAGGTTTTCTTGATTACACGAGTGAGAAAACACGTGCACGTTTCAAAGCGTCGCTATTGCTACTCCGCGCGAAGGATACGCTCGGTGATTGTACCGGAGAGTCGGCAACTGCTGCCACTGGCCCAACTCAGGGAACCTCGACAACTGCTCGTTACGCGCAGTCGAAGCATACGGGACCCTCAGGCCCGTACGAACAAGCCAACGAAAATTTCGAGACACGAAGACCGAAATTTCGATCGTTCCATTTTTTCTAGTATTTAGGTATATTTTTCACTGTTTGATACGTCTGAAAGATGTTTTGAGACATATCCTATGAGATTTGTTTATAGAAGGAAAATAATAATTGGAAGACAAATATTTATGGAAATTCATATTTTTATAATTACAGAAATAAATAAGTAGAAAATTGCTCACCTCGTCAAATCTTAGAACGAATACCATATTTCGAATGTTTTATATATTTCTGCATACTATGTGCATTCTATTTGCATTCTAACGATAATAAAATGAAATAAAATAAATTATGGTCAATTTGGATTGTATCAATACAATGTATTAATGCATGCTTTTTTGCAAACAATTTCAATAAAAATATTGTCTTTCTTCATAAAGCTTTATCATGTTTTCGAACCTTCTTTGTAATTAATTTATGTAATTGAATTTTTATTGACTTATGACTTGTTCTTAAATGTAATTTAATAGCCTCTTTCCGTTCTCGTGTTTTGACATGGCACAGCGGTGTGAATAATTATAAATTCAACGCCACGTTTTGATTTTTCATAATATTAAAAGAAAAATTGTCAAAATCGGTTATATAACAACATTTTATAACGAAAGACAAAACAGAAGATATATAAACAAAAATTGTATTCTTTTGAAGTCTGCAAAAAATTAAATTTTTTTCTGAAATTATATTTTGTTCTGTGAAATTATATTCTGTGAAAAAATATAAACTCAGTTTTTAATGGATTTCTCCCTTTTTTAATTAATTCTATTAATCTATTAAATATACACTAACCACTACCTTATTTGAAGTTTCACTTTGAATATCTGTCCACGCAGATTTTATTCCTTTTTTTTTTAATTCAACGATGATTTTCTGTAATTATTTATACAGTGTTAAAATAACAAATGACTCTTAAATGCTTAAAATTAGAAATTCTACTTGATGATTGAATATATTTGATTAAATATCTTGTGCAACTGATAGTCTTCCACACGCGGAATGATGAGTATGGTATTTCAGAAAATTTAGAATAAAACATGTATGTGATAGTGTAAGCATATTTGAAGGTAGTACATCACAATACTTCATCACAGATAGTTGATAATTTTACATTCTCTAGATGAAAATAATTATCTCAAGATCATTGTATTTATGAAAATTTATTTTGATTTCTTCCCACTTTTATTTATATCACTAATAAATCGTACTATATTATATTTGAATATTTTCCTAAATTCCCATAAAGCAAAATGCAAATTAATACGAAATGAATGAGAAGTAGAATTTTTATGTCTTAAACTTCCAGCTCAATATGCGATCTGTATTTTCATTATTTCGAATATGTAATTCATTTGTGTAATTCATATAAATTCAACATTTTAATTTCTTCAAACTTTGAAAAATTTTTCTATTAAATTTATTCTTATAACGTTATTTAACCCTTCAAAAATATTATCAACAATGTTTTAAAAATGTTTCAATTGATTTCATGTAGTTTCATATGATCCTCCTTACATTGGAAGAAATTACATTATTTTATTTATTTTAATTGTCCCGCGCATATGTACACTAACTTCATTTCTAATTTCTTTAATCGTACCCAGGAAGCATCTGACTATCCAATTTCTTTAAACATGACACTTAAAAATAAAGGACAGGACACACATTTGGTATATGTAAATATTACTCAAATAACATAACACAGGGTGGTTGGTAACTGGTGGTACAAGCGGAAAGGGGGTGACTCTACGCGAAAAAAGAAGTCGAAAATATAGAATAAAAATTTTTCGTTCGAGGCTTTGTTTTCGAGAAAATCGACTTTGAATTTTCGCTCGGTACGCGTGCGCTTTATCACGTCTCGTTATAAAGTGGATATTATCGCGGTTTAAGTTTGTTTTTGCCGTAACGGAAAATTAGGAGTATATAATGAAATAATATGAAGTAATCATAAAGTTTATTATTACAAAAATTGCTGGAAAAAAACGAAAAATTTTTATTCTATATTTTCGACTTCTTTTTTCACGTAGAATCACCCCCTCTCCGCTTGTACCACCAGTTACCAACCACCCTGTACAATTTTTTTCCTCGGCTTATAACGTAAATTTAGAAAGTACGTTTTGCAAACAAACGTCAATTACATGCTGAAAAATTCATTGAAACCGGTTGATACCAAAACAAGCAACAAATATTAAAATTTATTTTGATATTTGAAATTTATTTTTACAGTCATAGGGCGAAAGTTACGAAAAACTGAAAGATTCACTATTTTTAACCGCTCGTAGTTCATAGTAACGTTAACTGATTTTTGTGAAATTTTCGGCATGTATGTAACTGACATAAATGTTCAAAGTGTGTTCAAACTTTCATTGCAAGCGCAGATAAAACTTTTATTTTCATAAAAGTGACTTTTACTTTTTTCGTCGTCATACCTACCAATCTCTAATTTCTCAAAATTTTGTGAACTAATTTTGTTTAATTTCTCAAAAAACTTGAGTCGTCTGGTGCAATTTTAAGTTAGTTAATTAAGTTATACAAAGTTATTGTTTCAAAGGGTGTACGGAGAAATTTTTGTCTGTCTGTATCTGTATGTTGTAAAATTTTAGGTATTTGTTTGATATCAATTATTATACAATTTTTCTCTACAATTTCATGATTTTTAATCCACGTCACATTTGCGTCAAGTGGGAATCATACATAGCTATAAACTATAGATATAAATACCATCAGCCAATATCATCATTTACTCTACTTAATATAATACATTATATGATACAAATGAAATGGCAGATTTATAACAAAATAATTAAATAGCAAAAAAGATAAAACATATTTAATTTGTACTAAACGTTAGCAGGAACCTCTTGAACAATCGAATTATAATTATTAATATCATTCTATAAAGTCAACAAATATATTTAATAATCTGATGATGATAACACTAAATATCCTAGCTTTTCCTCTATCTCCTAATCGTGATTATTTACAGATTTCAAAATTGTTACTAATTCAGATAAACCTTTGCTACACTAATTATACAACACGTCCCAAAGTACCTTTTAGAGAAATGTGTTACATTGTTATTACATTGTCACAATTTTTCTGACTTGTCTAAATCCCATGGGGACATAGAATCCCATTATAAATGGAACTACATATACCATTTTTAAACTTGAATATATTACACTATTCTTGAAAAGAAGGTCTTGCCCCCCTTCTCAATTTAATTCCTCTATCTATATGACATATGTATATATAAAATAAATATAAAAATATATATAAAAATAAATAATATATAAAATGATATATGCATATACTGTAAATACAATATACAATATGGATATGTGTGTTTATATTTATAATTAGTATACTACATTATAAAAGTTATTTCTATATATTAGCTTGTCCGAGAAGTTTTTTTCGTTTTAGAAGGAAATGATAAGCGCACAATATTTTTTGATTTATATTAGTTTATTGAATTATGCACGAACGTAATAAAAGAAATATAACGAAATGGATCATATCTAATTCAATAAAATAATACAAAACAAAAATTGTCGTTCATCAATTATCACCTTATGAAACGAAAGAAGCTTTTCGGACGATCTAACATATTTTCGCCTCTGTATTTTCTCCAGAATATCCTGAACCACAGGGTGCCAGGACTACGTACGGACGGCCCTGAGCAACGGTCCGCTCTACGAGTCTCTCGCTAACTATCGAGAGGGCAAGGCATAGACGCGTGTTTTCCACGCCTCGCGTTATGCGGGCGTAACGATCGAACGAGCGTTTCATTTTGAAAGGGGCGAAGTAGTAAAACGAAGCAAAGAAAGGGGCAGACGCATGCCGGCTTGCACATGAGTCACCGATTTACCGAATGATCAATGAACTAAGCATGGCCCCTCATTGCACTCGGAATGCACACGAAACACGCACTGACAATGCATGGAGAAACTAAGAGAAAGAGAACCAAGAGACGGTGATTATTCGAGAGAATGGTGCAGTGCGAGACAGAGAAGAAAAGAGGCTCATCAAAATGCTATTAGCGACCATTTGCCCCTTTGCTCGTTGAAATTGAAAGCATATGTATCCTCCCTGCTGGCGATTGTTCTTGGAAACGCGTGTCCGTACGTGTGTGACGTTGCTCTATTCATTATCAATAAAGGAGCAAGACAGCACATTGAGCAAGCTGTCTGAGAGTGGCAGTGGATGAGAGAGATCAAACGGGTAGAGAGGTATGCGCATATTCGAGACAGTAGTTGATTCGTGGAAAGAAATTTTGTTGGAAAATTCTCGAGTACACAGGGTGTCTGTGGAGAAAACCAAATGCGATAAATGGAAATGTAGCGGCACATGAGCCAGAGGACAATTCGAATCATGTTGTTGGTTTGCCTCGGAGTATCAATATCGTTAGAAAACGTAATGTGATACTCCGTAATGTAAATAAACTCCGGATAAAACAATGTTGCCGCTACGTGCAACCGTCGAACGAAGATATTTTGAATTTTTCGGCTCTCCCCCGACCAGTATAAATAAACGAATGCGACCATAAGGTGACCAGTTTATCAGTCTCAGTCTCGAGCGATCGTATTAGCGATCTATACACAGTCTTTAGCGAATCCATTAGTACCAACCGTCTTAGAGAACATTTTATGTATTTATTAAATATTTTAAAATATATTTGACGGTTTTCAACATCGAGTTATCTGATTGTAAAATTCTTCCAAATAGAAAAAAAACTTGTAATGAAATCGCAGACGTGTTTCTTGAGATCCTGTTTAAGCGTTTTAGCGCTGCGCAGCGCGATCGCGCTGTTCGCGTACCGTGACGAACTGTGTCGCGATGTTTGGTCACAATCGTCGATTCGCAACGCGCTCGGTTCTGAATGTAGCTCGTCGCGAGTCATATCAGTTTCCTTTCGTAATTACTTTTTTTTTTTTTAAATAATCGTAAACCACCTGCATAAACGAAAAAAAACGTCGCAAATAAATGAACGAAGCGCTATCACGCTGCATGGTACAATTCGACACGGATTCTTGAAAACCCCTGGCACTAAAACGGTTAATGAGAGACAGGCGGCGAAAACGTGATCACACAGTTTTTCTACCCGTGTTGAATTCCTGCACCCATTGTCTTATGAATGATTCAAGCGTAACTGCTAATTTCTTCTGCGTGAATGTTTTCAGCATTTCAACACTAGAACTACCGATAGTTCACACGAAACTATTTCTACCAAAAGCAATGAAAATAACTGATCTTTAAAAAATACCTAATAATAGAATATTTTTATATTTATCGATTTATTACTTTCTTACAGAAGCAATTCCAAGTTATGTAGTACATTTTTGGTATTATTAATCCAGCTGAGACCATCATCTCTAAACGAGTATTGACAAATTTATAAAATTGTAGAACCAGTCATCTTGACTGGCGTGGTATTTCTAGTGTTAACATTTATCAATCCGGAATTTTCCTAATAACTGGTATCATCGTATCGAATGATACGCAGTAAAAATTTGAAAAACGTGTGGCAAGTTGTAGAAAACGAGGAAGCTGGTTAATTGGGGTTCGATAAACAGATTGCAGGACTCCTGTACACTTTGACAAGTACCAGCCATTTTCTCAGTTATTGGTATAAGTAGCCTCGATACAAAATTATTTTCAGTTTGAATACATAAAAGACAGAATAAAATTCATTATATTATTCTTTTAGTTATCGTTGCCAAAGTCATTACATCGTAGCGAAAAAAATATAACATGAAGAAGGAATTTTAAAATAAAATTGTAAAAGCAGTCAATTTGACTGGTGTGTTAGTTCTAGTGTTAATGAGTTGATGAAGCTCCCTAAGATCATTTGTTTCAAACAGACGTTGCCATTTGTATAACTTTTATACTTATATACTTAGGAATTCTTCAATTCTATGTAATTAAATATACGTTTCTAAGCGGTGTATAGTATATTTTACAGTATATAAAGGTATACTACCAAAAGATCATTGGTTGGAGCATTTTGTCAAACGATGGATTTGTTCTTTCGTTTCATTGATTTCGTTTCGATCTTTTCGCCTACTGTTTGGTAATATTACAGTTGTGTGCGTGCTTCTGAGAAGTATCGTGCTTCTCATGTTGATTTAGTTATTCGTACATACTAAATAAAATATCACTATTATTATTAGTAAATTAATTCGACGATCAGGATAGCGATCGCTTATTTATGAGTAATGGGAAGTCAATTTCAAGCGAGGAAGAAGTGGTTAATTAATTCGAAAGGAGAAATTATGTTTCACGTTTCGTACAAAACTCTCTGATGTCCTTTCTAAGAGCCAGCCTTCAAGAGCTAAATTCTAAGTTTTAAAAGGCAAATATACGTAAACCCTGAAAATACATCTAAAATTTTAGAATTCTTTATTGTTACGTATGAAGAAACTCGATATAAAGTATTTGTAAACATAAGCCTAACTATGTCCGCCATATCGCCAAGCTCTGCCCAAAAGGAGAATATGAGAACATCTGTTTATCCTCCACGAAAAATAAAAAAGTAAGTGAGCTAACCATATTAGCAGAGGAATTTAAAGAACCTCTTCCTCCTTCGGTAAGAGAGGAATTGATCTTACCACAAACCTCAAACAAAAGAGCATCCATAGATAAGCACCAATATTACGATTATCGTACAGTACAGACATTGACAACACAGCTATTGCCGATCACGAAACAATACTGTTAAGCGTAGCAAAATTTAAATCGAAAAGTTAGACCAAATCAATGAAAAGTCTGAACCTGCTAAAACCTCAGTCAATCTCAACCAACACAGAATCTTACAATCAGCTTCTTAGTTTTCTTGAAGACAGCTTCGAATTGAAAGACCTACTTGAAATTGTACGCGAATACACATACGACATGTTGACCCTAATGATGATGTTGAAAGGGATATATCCTCATCTCGAGGCAAAATTTTAAATTTGGCAAAATTTGCATTAAAAATAGACTCTATAGAAACTTAAAAAAGACTTAGAACTAATTCATCAACTTCATAATCAATTTATACTGACGCTTCAATGTCGACAGACTACGAATCAAGCTATGAATTTAAATCTCTCTCTCCATCACCAAATATCCATGGTTAGATCAAAATATCCTAAATATTTAGGTATCCCTAAATGTTACCCTAAAAATGTACCCTAAAAGGTAGTGAGGAATTGCAAGTAGATAGCAATATGGAGGTAACAGCAACAAAAATCCATCTCTTCCCTCAAATGTTTGCATATATAATGTATATGTGTACATCCCGAACAATTATTCATCACATGACCCAGAGCGTAACAATTTAATCAATAAATTATCAAAACCTTACATCCTACTGGATGATTTTAATAACTTATGACATGTTCCTCCTCAATGACTTCAAGCCAACTCATTTTTATTTAGCCAGGAATTGCATTTCCCTGTAATAACAACAGTATTCCCAAATCGCCTCCTAAAATCCTCAAGCCCACACCACTACGATGGAAATTCGAATTAGCCCACAGGAATAAATATCGTCTTCTAATCAACTCAACCATCCCCAAACTTGCACAATCATCGCTCACGAGTGCACTGTAAATCGATGAATTAGTTAAGGATTTTACGTTGATAATAAACAATACAACTAACCTTTCGTTCCCGAAATCCAAATCTGAAGCGACGCCAAAAAACCCCAGAGTTCCTTGGTGGAATAAAGCTTGTGAAATGACAATGAATAGTAAACAAATGTTGCCAGACTTTCGAAAAGCTCGTCGCCTTCAAAAACGCCAGGGCTAAATCGAGGAAAATAATAAAATAATAAAAGTAAAAAGCAGTCATGGCTGGACTTCGTATCTTCATTTAATCATTCAACTTCAAATAAAAGTCTTTGAAAAACGAATTGTAAATAGCTACAAGAATAACATCAGCCTCCTAACTAAACAAAGGAAGTCAACCACTGCTGATCCCGCGGAAAGTGGATGCTTATAAAATCTTATAGCTTACAAATCCATAAAGACTCGACGTATAAAAGTAAGGCGAAAACCATATTATCACAATCTTTAGAAGTAGAGAATCGAATTCCACAAGAATTTCCCACAAGAATCTTATATAATCTTATGTAAATAGGAAATATCTTCTTATTTATTAATATTATATTTAACCGTATATGATAAATATGTATATACATTTTTGTGTATTTAATTATTCGTCAATTGTATAAGGGGCCGCCTAGTGGCGCTTGAGAATTTGGAGGACAGTATTCACTGGCCATCTAGGTAGCTTAATCGAGGAAGTAACCACAAAATCGCGCGGGAGGGACCAAAACATCGACACCTCTGGTCAGTACGCGCAACTTAACCTCCAAAGAATGTAACAGCGTACGCTCATGGTAACTGTGCGAGAAAGATTGGTGGCCTCCGTGATAGGGATACCGTCTGCTACAAGAGAAAAATAAAAAAGAAGAAATATCATGTACAAAGGTGCAGGAAATCAACGAGTCTCGCCCGCCGCGCCGTACGAAAACCATAAAATGGCACCGTGTTGCACAAAAAGAAGTGCAAGCAAGACTGCGCTAAAAACAACGATCAAAGAGCAGTAGAAGCAGCATCCAACAGCTTGACAGGAAATATTAGAATATTAGAATAAAGCTCTTAAAGAATTGTACGAAGACATCACCAACGTAAAATATCAACTTAACATAAACGAGGGAGAAAAGATTACTACCCTACCGACGGCGAGAAAATCAGAGAAACACCAACCACATTTATCAATCAATAAGAAAACAAGGAAAACATGGAAAGAAGATGGCTCCAACCAACATATTCATTGAGTCAAATGAAAATGAAAAACATAACAATGATAGAACCGATAGAACTAAATATCCGGTATAACCATCTACGAAACGAAGAATCAAAAATGTAAATTCAGCAAGCAAACGAAGAGAAAGCGGAAAAGTAGAGAGAAGCTAACCTCCAATCACAACTGTTAAACACCACGTTCAAAGAACAAATAAAAAAGACAAAACCGTCACTAATATACAGCTAATAAATGAGCAATAAAGATATAACACACAAACTCAACGCATCTCGCGCCATAACCGACTTCACCCTCAAAAACATAGAGAATGGCAATACAGAAATAAACACTCGATCACTCAATGTATCAAATACTACATACTATATATACAAATACTACTACATATTCACACCAAAAAACATAAAACCAAAATCACTCACTACAAGAAATCCTGTCAGATATAATCACCATGAAAATACCAAATTAAAAATCATAAAAATAACAAAAATAAAGTTCAACGACAATCCAGGGGCATGAGAATACTTCTTTATGCAACATTCAGTTCCAAGCGTAACCAACAACTTAACAAAAATCAAAACGATTGCATACCAAACAGTAATATGGGAACCATACATAGAAAGCAGATATTGCTGGTCCGTAACTTCAAAAAATCACTCCTTAAATCTTTTTACATTTGTAGCCGAATACCTTGTATGTAGAAAAAAGACAAGTTATTGTGCTACGTGCTACTGATCATGCCAAGAATTACGCAGCCCCAATGTGGTTCAACTTCAACACAGCTGGTTGGAAAATAATCAAAAAGTTCGAAAGGACTTGCCCCAGATATTGCATTTAGAAACACTGATCAGCGAAAACTCTCTTAAATACATAAGCAACAAAAAGACATAAAGAAGCGGAGATACCAAGAATAAACAACCTCGCCATCGGAGTAACAAGAAAATACAATAATCTACAGTCTCACAGAAATAGACACCGCATACCTAAACAAATCCCTCGCCATAGGCTACATAATAGTTCAAGGAAGTTCGTAATACACCAAACTGAATCCTATAGAACTGATACAAAACAGAGACAACATTCCAATCCTGTACCACTGACCAAGAAGCCACGGAGGCAAAGTAAACCAAACAAAGAAAGGAACCAAACGCTTTCACACGCCTACTGTTGCGTCCGATGACTCTTCACGTTCGAGGCGGCCACCAGATGTTTACATAGAATTAAGCGGATCGCGATAATCCTAAGGAACTGTCATAAAACGAGGCTTCTTGATTTACCATTAAGGGTGTCAATTGGCATAAAATATCTTCGAGTCAAGAGGTTCCTTATGATTATTGTTCCATCAGGTAAAAATTGGGGAAACGTGAGTTTTCCCATGTTTCCCGGGATTCCACCCGCAAGCGACCAGTGGTGGGGCGATCACCACCGAGCAAGAGTTTTCCTTTGCAACAGCGTCGTCACCGGACTTCACTGGTTCATCGACTTTAGAACAGTCAACATCCCTTTACGGGGTTTCCACCCTTCATTCAGTCACCTACTTAACTTATACCTTACGCACCAGCGTAACTGGCTTCTCTACAAAGTTGTTGGATATATATAATATTTTTGAATTGTTAATCAAGCATTCTACTCATTAACCCTTTCGCTTTGGGTGCCGCTTATAGGCGGCGCCGGTTAGATGACCTGTGGGTACGGGTGCCGCTTATATGCAACGACCACGCGACGATCGGTACCCCATATATCAGGCATACACCAGTGCCATCTGTAGTCACGCCACTTAGGCGGACTGGACTGTCGAAGCGAAAGGGTTAAACTAGCTGTATTATCCTAATCGAAATAGGGGACCGATCAGTTCGTGACGTCGATTTTCTAATCGTAATGGGAATTTATGACTCCCGTTGACACGCTTCGAAAAACACTCACAGTTATTTAAATATTTCAGAGAAACGCCAACATGTAACAGAGGAGGTACTCACAGGATACACGAAGGATATTGATGGTTCACAAAAGAGAACAAATAAATATAACACATAAGGAAAGGAGATAAAAGAAGTCAGGAGACAAAGCATGCAACAATAACCACAAGTCAGGGAAGAAGTAAATAACGTGCAATATATAAGTATGTAAATAAATTTTAATATATAGCCTAGGATAGAGCTCAAGATAAGAGCTCAAGATAACGTAACCCAACAGAGTAATTTAATGGTTTTTATTATATACTATTATATATTTTTCCATAAGACTCTCTGACATAAAAGACAAGACAAAATGGCAACTTGTACACAAATACTATTTGTTAAAACACAAACACAATTATATCACACACAATACACACCGAGATCTATATGAAATATTTAAATCGAATATGTATACGTAACAATAAGTACACAGAGTTAGGGTCTCACCCATTCTTATTGATGCACCCAAAGACTGATAACCGATGATAAATAATCGTTAAAAAAAAAAGTTTACGATATAACGACTCGACAAGTGGAAGTTCTGGGTTCAAATTCCGGTCCAGCAACCCAATCGGCTGAATATTTTTTTCCCTACGATATCAATAGTTGGTCTCGTACGCCCAAAGTTATGGTACTGTACCTATTTCTGTTTAATTCTATGTAGAAGTGTATAGGTACGTGTATGTTGAGAATCGGGACGAGTAGGATAATAATGGTAGATAACAACCGTTCTTGATAGCCGTAATTTTTTTGTTTAACAAATATTTTATCCTTTGGCCATAATAGAAAGTTTCTACAAATGCTTCTTAAAGTGAAATTTACTTTGATATATTTTATGATGTAAAAAAAAAAGAAAAAAGGTAAGTTGTATAATGATCATAGTTTCAATATATCCAAAAGTATTTGAAGTGTTTGTGTTTTGATTATAACACATAATAAGAGAAAGTGAAATGCAAATTGGTAGAAATATGTGGTATTTGATTGGTAGATTTTATTATTATTTATTACAATTTATTACATATTATAATTTTATTATAATTATAATTAATTAGTTATAATTTTATAATTTATTTATACATATTATAATTTATAATTAAACCATAAAATGGCTTCAATCATTTCCTCAGATGCCACGAACGAAACTGAATAAGGAAAAGGAAGGTTTAACAAAGAATTATTTTGGAAAAGGTGCGATACAAGCTATTAAAGCTGTCAAATTAAAAAAGTTTGGCCACTTTAAAACAGCAAAAGTATTTAACATGTCACGATCAACTATAATCCCATATGTACTCTAGTTAATAAAAGTTAATAAAAGTATTAGTACTAAGAATGTAGCTTGAAACAATTTTAGGAGATGACCTCGAAACCCAATTACTTAATTACATCTTGAAAATGAAATAAAAATTCCAGGAATAACTAATAACGATATCAAATTAATAGACCATTAACTATCGGTTAGAAATGATATCAAGTATCCTTCTCAGAATAACACGCCTGGAAGAGGCTGAATAGGCTGCTTTTTGACCTGTCATTAAGATAAGATTTTACTTAAGATATTAAACAGACCCTTCAGCTACCAGAACTATCAGCCGCAGTAGAGAAAATGTAAATGCTTTTTTGATACTATTGATTAAGAATATGACTATTATTATACTCCTGATTGAATTTACAATGTTAATGAGACAATGCTTACCGTTGCACAGTCAAAAATATCAAAAGTTGCTGGCCTAAAGGAAAAAGGCAAACAAACAGCAGCAGAACCTGATGCACTGATAATAGTTGTGTACTGTTGATTACTTGAATGCAGCAGGAAATTTTGTGACATCTACAATCACTTTCCCGAGGAAAAATAAAAATAGGCTACTTATGAGAGCGCCATCTAATGACAAAATCCGCAATTACTTAGTTGCCAATTCAATAGATTGATCGGTACATATTATCCATCTGACTGAATTCAAGCACCACTCTTTACAAAGTGGTTTCCACACTTCACTAATTTTATTAAACCTCTAGAAGAATCTTTTATCTTGTTGATATTGGATGGACATTACACCCACATCCATAATGTAAGTATAATTGAATTGGCCGAAAAGAATTTTGTATCAATCGTATACCTACCATCACATTCTACAAAGAAACTTCAGCTTCTTAATAAAACTTTCATAAGGCCATAGAGAGCTTACTCTGTAGTAAGTTTTGAAAAGGTGCGATTATTTCTGCGTCAAAAACAAAAAACATTGAGGTCTTTTGATATAGCAGGACTATTAGAGAAGACGTACATAAAAGTACAAAGAGCTGAAATAGCAATAAACTGAACTCAAGCGACTGGAATTTATCCACTGAACAAAGAAACTTTTCCAAAAGCAGATTTTACTGTATTAACTGGGAATGCAGCTTTGACTGACGAAGGAAGACAATTTGCATCTGAAAATAATAATAAATAGAATATAAACTATCCTAACTCCATCAACAACTGTAGCTGATGTGATACCGCAGAGTTCTCTTTTAGGCACTTTCAATATTCAGGTTCTTCCAGACAGCCCAATATCAAGCACTTCGATCGAAATATCCGAATTGGCAAATCCTGACCACATATCGTCAATGCCATCTATTAACACGTTGGTCGCCCAGCGTAATTCGGCTAAGTTTCCTGCGCGGGCCAAATCCGACCGTCGGTACGCAGAACGTAAATAAAGCGACAAGCGAGAATTCATTGTTTATCGCCTTCGATTCATTGTAAAGAAAAGATTATTTAGTTCAGAAATGGAGAAAGCGATAAGCTTTCCAGCTAGAGTATTCCGAGGGATCTCATGACAGATATCTCAGATCTTTCATTTAGTCGAGAAGCATACTTGTGAGACGTACATCAGTGACTTTTTCATCCTCAAAATGTTCAATAAACAGCGTGAAAATATATTTGAAAGCGAGGAGAGTAGTGATGACGAAGTCTACAACTATTGTTCGAAGTGGTCAACATCACCCCAAATGTGTTTGAAATGTTTATACAAATACCATGCGATATAGCATAGTGTAATATTTTATCCAGAATATAAATTAATAAAAAGTATGATATAATGTGTTTTTAATATTTTTATGTTGTATATTCTATACATAATATCCTATATTTAATTAACTCGAACATGAAGAGCGTCATCCGTACTTGGGTGACGGCTCCCACGGAAGTATGCCCGTCACGTAGATATGGATGACATGGCGACCAACGTGTAATTAACTCGAGGAAGAAGTGCGTCATCCGTACTTGGGTGACGGGAAAGCATATCCGTCACATAGATATGGGTGACGCGGCTACCAATATGTTAAAAGCATCCTGTAAAGCAGGAAGTTCTGCATTATTAACGATATTATCGTATAAAGATAATTGTCTTGCGACATCCTGAAAGAACCTGCATTGCTCAGTAAAAGAAACAGGAAATCAATAACGACACCAATTAAAGTAGATGGTTTGGCTAATACCCAACCAGACAACTCAAATAGTCAATCGGAATCAAATGATGCAATGTGCATATTTTAAAAGAAAATATTCTCTGAAGCGAATGATAAAAGCAAATTGGGAATTCAATGCCTATCATGCCACTTATGGGGCCATAATTGTGCGGATCCAGAATATATAGACTGTGTATGCAACTATCGCAAAACAAATGAAATTTCGTTCGTTGTGGTTGTCTTACTATTAATATTATTGTAGTATAGAGGACGAGGAGGCTGGGGGGTGTCGTACGGATTGTAAACAAGCGGTTGCTGAGGTGCGAATTATAAACAAGCGCGAATTATAAGACAAGAGAAATGAAGCTAAGACAAAAGACAAGGGGTTACTAGGGAACGATAAACGAATTAACAGGAGTATGACTTGAGAAGTCAGAGTGTGCGGGTTGCGTTGTCGAGATAGTGTTGTTAATTAATTATCTAGTTGTTTTTAATTATTATACGTTTGATGCAATTAGTTCATGTTAAATAACCATTGTTTTCTCTTTAATTTATATCTGTTTAATCCATTTACTATTAATAAACTAATTATAATAGTTTACGATACTACATTATATTTAACGTTCTGTTATGTTTGCGTCATTATTAATATTCTAACTCAGTTTTATAACTTTATTTCCTTCCAAAGTAACACCGTCTCGTATTACTACTCGAATTTGTATTAGTCCAAATGTGCCTTCATTTAGAACAAGTAAAAATATCCAAATTTCTATGTTTGATTTTTCTATTTATAATTATACTGTAACTCTGTATATAGAAAAATAAAATGGGTATCCTACATTTCTGGGTCTATGTGTGATACCCGTATCGAGTTTCACGAAAGTTTAGGGAGCTCGAGCGATACGTTGCGATACTTGGAACGATCTGCACACCTCTAACACGTTGACTGCCACGCGTGTTTTCGATAAAATCTCCTTCAGGTCACGAGTGTAGTACAGATTATTCCGACCAAATGGTTTCTTATGCCACCACAATTAGAAAATGCATCAAATGATATCGAAAACTTGACATTCGACTCCTTCTGGGAATTTCTGTTGTAAACGCTTTGACGGTTTACAAAATTGCAACAAGATAGGGTGTAAATATTAGAATATTTAGAGAATTATTAGTTGCAAAATTATTAGGGTTGTCTGAAAGTACAAAAAATCCTTGTCTTCGGACGGAGTCGAAAGAAAAAGAAAGGTGATTTATATAAAGAATTTTGAACATAGCGAGTTTGATATCTATGTAAATATAAAAACAAATAAATAAAATAGATTGCGTCTCTATTACGTTTAATAAACTATATTATTATATTAATATACATATAAAACGATTTTTCCTAATGGAAGTAATTATAATAGATTAATTATTAGAATAAATATTATATAATATAACTATATATATCACATAATTTATATAATTATTATATAATTATGTTTCTAAATTTTTAGTATGATAATATATGCAAATAATTTTTACATCTTTCTTTCTTAAATTTACTGATTGCAAAAGCACGAAAAACATTATTGTAAGAGAAAACTCAGTAATTTCTAAAAATATTAAACCTAACCCCTTAAGTACAATATATTGTATCGACTCACAGAATTTTAGAAAATTTGAGGCCAAGGTAGCAAGTTTTTTCTACGGATTTCCCAACGTTTTGCAAGGTTTTACGCTATTCAAAGAATACTTACGCTATTCAATTAATGCTATTAATTTATTTTTTGTCATACCTAAATTGTTGAAAATGACAACGTGAATTCTCGCTCGCCATCTATATGCTGACGTGCTAGTTACAAGAAAGAGTAATTAGAAGATATTACTAGACATGGTCGATAGACCTAATCGATAGTTTTAAGACTTTCTCTTTTGTCTTTGTTCATGTTCTCTTCCATGTGTGTGAAATAAAGGTTTTTCGGCTCCGAAAAGTGTGGTATTCTTATTCATATAATAAAGTAGTAACTATTACGATCCTACCTCTGAATAGTGAAATAAAACATAACCGCAAGAAAAATACTAAACAAAATATCTAATGAGCTGAAATTTTTCCTCCTTTATATTATTCTTCTATATTTTCCTCTTTATGGTCTTCTTATTATTTATATAATTCTAAGATGTGTTATATATTTTCTTTATATGTATTTTTATTAAATTAAAGTCATTAAATTTAATTAAATCCCTGTATTTTATAAACTTTTTCACTAACTTTTAAAAACTCTATTACAATTAATAATAATAAAAATCTCTGATATATATATTTTTCTCTACCTTTTTTCTATTTAAATAACGTATTATAATTTAAATAGAAAAACACAATGATCCTATTTTTATTGTCTTTCTACCTTTAAGCAAGAAAGTATTTTATATGAAATAGCTGGAAAAAGATGTTGACATTCAATAATATTCAATATTTTCAAGAGCTTAAGAAAGACAAATAAAAAGATAATATTGATCATATGAAAATAATTGACACATTGAATTTTAAAATCACGACATACTGAATTTAAAAGTTATATACGTCGTATCATTTGTCATAGTTTATTATAAAAATCTAGAAATTTGAATTTAAATAAAATTCCAACCATTATATAAATTTTCAGGAACCAGGGTCGTCATTTGACCATACAGAATATTTGTAAAATGGCTTCGTCTCATTTTTACACGCAGTCCAGTGCATTGCGTTTAGTTTATCGTAGAAAATTGTAGATACGGCAATTTTTACGTCGACTCGTCGTGGAGATAGAAACAGAGAGAGAGAGAGATAGACAGAGAGAAGTGTCCCTATCAATATTCACCGGGAGACCTTGGGAAACACGGTGGAACGTTCTTTGGTCGTGTCCAGAGGTAAAAGTAATCGATCGCGACGCCTGCAGACTCGCGCAGCAGAACTGCAGACCTGCATGCCGGGCTGCATAAGAGTAGGCGTGACTCAAGCAGCTTAAATCCAAACTACGCCAATATATGTGATAATCATGGAGAAATGTGTTCAGAAATCGAGTTCGTTAATCAAAGATATAGCAGAATTTTTACTTGTAGAAAGACTACGATTAATTTAACATTTTTCAAGCTGTAATTACCACTTTCGAATACTGATATCAAGTTGGTCGTCGTGAAATTACTAGTCTTTTTAATAGAGCTATACCATTTTCTAAACAGATGAATATTAATGGAATTTGTTAAAATTTTTGGAAGACATTTGAAATGGAGTTTTCTTTAAAATGACAATTGGGAAATAAAAATATCCTGTTTCTCGTTTAATACTTTGAACACTGTAACTGATGTAGCCAAAGATTGATATTTTTCTTAAATAACAATTGATAAATAAACCAATTCTTTTGATAATTTAAACAGCCTCTGGATTGTAATTAATTCGAGCTTTATTTGTAGCATATTTGTAGCATCTTTAAAAAGATAGTATTAATAGAATTTATTGAAAGAAATTAAGAGTAAAATTTTCTCTTAACGATTAAGAATTAATTTAACTCTTTTTATTAATATATTTTGAAAATGATATCAGTTTTAATTATAGTGAAATATAAATACTAGATCTTTTAGTTAACGTTTTGTAAAAAAATTAGTATTACATAATAATATTTTTAAAATTGATTCCAAATGAAATTTAAGCAATAATATTACATAACAATAATGTAATAATAATAACATTATTATTATTATTCATAATAATAATATAAATATATTATAATAATAATACAGCAACAAATAGTACAAATATGTCAATAAATTTATTGATTTCTTTTTTTCTTTCATCACTTTTATAGAAGTTATCTAACAGCCGTTACGTAAACGAAAACTTCGGTTTTGAGTAGATTATATAAATCTTTTACCATCGATTTAACAAAAGCTTTCACAATTTATTCAATACTGACATATGTACATGAACGTTTAAATTTTTAATGAAATTATTGGTTTATTTGAATTATTAAACTCAAAATTTAATTTGACTTTTATCAATTATTAAGATTAAATCAATTTTAATACAAAATTACTAATAAAAGTCACGTATAATTGAACAATTTAATTCATATATGAAATTAACAAAAAATAGTCCAAGTAATTTATCATAAAAATCACTTCTTTCTTTACTACTTTGGAAATTTTATCCTATTTATGAGTCAGTAAAATTTCCTAAAGTATTATTCAACAAAAGCTATTAATAATTTGTTTTCATTAATTTTGTAGTTCACTGATTATTTTTCTTAAAATGTTAGATGCACAATAGAGATGTAAAAAAAAAAATAATTAATCATTCTATACACACGTTTCAAAAGCTGTAACATAATACAAATGCTTTGTTTACAATTTCATAAATAATGATATAATAGATCAAATTACAAAGAGGATTTATCTTCATTTCAAGTTGTATACATGAAACGTCTCTCTTTTTCACTCGTTTTGTCACGCTTGACATAAATTATATTTCATAATCAACCATGTCACAAGATTTTAATAAGCATCATATTTCAAGTAAATATTCCAATCAAAATATACTGAAAATATAAATAGTATATGTAAAATGTAAACAAAAATATATAAGAAGAAAAATACAATGCTAGTTAAAATCACTGATATATGCAGGAATTTAAAATATTACAATAAAATTCTGCAAAGTGTAAAAAACAAAGTGTAAAGATTTTAACAAATATCATATTTCAAGTAAATATTCCAATCAAAATATATTGAAAATATAAATAGTATATATAAAATGTAATGTAAACAAAAATATATAAGAAGAAAAATACAATGCTAGTTAAAATCACTGATATATGCAGGAATTTAAAATATTACAATAAAATTCTACAAAGTGTAAAAAACAAAGTGTAAAGATTTTAACAAGCATCATATTTCAAGTAAATATTCCAATCAAAATATATTGAAAATATAAATAGTATATATAAAATGCAATGTAAACAAGAATATATAAGAAGAAAAATACAATGCTAGTTAAAATCACTGATATATGCAGGAATTTAAAATATTACAATAAAATTCTGCAAAGTGTAAAAAACATACTGTTGTAAAAGATCAAAATTTCAGAGAAAGAACGCACCAAACCATATTACCCATTTTTTAAAAGATGCAACTTCAAATTTTTATATATTGTTATATTATCAATCAAATCATCTTACAAATATCCTTTTCTTTTTGGTTTTGGGACTAAACATACATTTTTCCAGCCTCTTCATAACGTTTGAAATACTGCTTGCCATAATATTCGCATATTACTTGTTTTAACAGTTGTATCTTTGCCTTCTATGAAACTCTGTCAATTATATTTTTAAATCTGACTGAATCCTCCCATTTTTAACTATTTTATTGGCTTGGCAACTAAGTGATTGCGGATTTTGCCAATACCACCTAATGACAAAATCCGCAATCACTTAGTTGCCAACCTAATAGTAACGAACAACGATAAAGACATACACTAGGTATATGCATGGACTAGATTTTCTTATAAAATGCTGAGTAAATTTGTAAAACATACGATGCTTTATTTAATTCTTTGGCAAAATAACTTTCGACTCTAAAGTATAAAACTAAATAATAAAAGATATATGTATACTGAACTGTTTTTATAGAAACGTAAGGTTTCAATTACTATAAAATCGATACAAGAAACAATTCTATAACTGTCTCGGAAATAATAACGTTTTGTAAATAATTAATCTAAAAACAATGTGTATAAGAACCAAAATAGAAATCGTTATAGAAACAGAAATTCCTTACAGGAATTATTCAAAATGGAAGTTCATAAATATCGTAAAAAGTAAAATCAATACCATAAGTGTTTTTGACCTCCACTTCTTATATTTTACAAAAAAGTTAAACAAACAATTGTATCTTTTTTAACAAATTCATATAAAAGTTTGCAAAACAAGTCAATCTGTGCCAACACTTTCATTGATCACTATAATTAATTGTACTAAAGACATCTCCTACGACATAAATATTATTGGGTTGGCAACTAAGCGTTAGTTGCCAACCCAATATATCAAAATTCCCTTTTGGTCATAAAGTGACATTAAAATCAGGAAATCAACAAAAATGTATTTCACGTTTTTTTCCTGTAATCTTCAAATTTTCCATAACATGAATTATAAATGATACGAGCTAATTTACAATCTATGTATTTATAAATTTCTCGTCATTTTTATCTTCAATTAAGTCACTTTGCTCTTTTTCTATTCCAAAAGCTAATTTCCAATTATAATAGAAAATCGAATCCCTAGCGAAACAACTTCTCGCTTCTTCTAATTAGATCGAACCCAATTCGTCTACCGAGGATCTCAAATAACAAGTTAGAGCAATTTCCAAATCCCTGGTGATCGCATCCGCAGTGACCAGCTCCAACTGGTTAGCTACAGTTACCTGATAGCGCAGCAACTTTCATTGTAAATGCTTGCCAGCTTAAATTACCGCACAAAGATTAATTTCTCGAAACACGTGAGTCGCCGTAGCCATTGCGACGTGCGGCAGAGAAATTTCACTTCTATTTCGGATTTGTGGCAGACCCTTAGCCCCGACGTATTCGACGCATAGAGGGCGGCCAAAGCAATCGGTTCGCGTGTTTCGAATTCCGTACGAGATGTTCCGATGCGAACACTCGCACCTCGTCAACGTCTAATTTTAACGAACGCGGAATTCGAAATTCCGTTTAAATGTGCTATGTGCATGTGCTATGAGAGAAGGAAAGCAGAAAAAGTGCCTTCGCTTTTTATTTAACCGTTCGACAATCTGATAAAATAACGAAGAATTCAGAGTAAACTGTCAGAAAGTAATCATTCTTCAAACTTTATGATTTTTTGGATTTGATATTAAAATTATTATTCTATAGGAACCTTCAAATTTTTCTATAGGAAAAATAAATAACATACGAAAAAAATATGATTTTTGTTGATTCGTTGATTTTTATGTCGCTCGATGGTTAAGAAGAAATATTTTAATATGAAAAAGTTAAAAAACGGGAATAACCTGATACATTCCAAGGTACAAGCCTTTTGAAAATGCATGATAAATTCACAATATTTTGTAAGACTCAAATAATTTTAATTTAGTTGTTTTATTACTTTAATTTCTTTTACTCTTTTTCTCTCTCTGTTAATGTTATTTTATTTTTTAAATGTTCAAGAGGGTAAAAAAATACGAGATTTAATCCCAGAATAAAATAAAAAGATAATTTTGTTGTAGAATTAGTTGACAATGTGTTACACTTTTAAAATAATTTTGCATACAAGATAAGAAATGTGACTTATGGCGTTTTCTACTTGTGGCTTCCAAATATTAAGAATTGCGTTATGTATAATGATATTCAAGATGTAAAATTTATGATATTATATTTGACAATTTAGCCGAGTTTTGTTTAATTATTATAGAATTAATCAATGTGGTATTGACACTAAAGACTGATACAAACAAACAACTATGCTATACATTAGCAAAAATTTAGTATGATTATTTTTCATCTATATTTTTCTCACTTACAATAATTTACATACCATAATTTTCTGCTAATTATTGTTATACACGGTGGTTGGTAACTGGTGTTACAAACGGAAAGGGGGTGAAGCAATTTTTGTAATAATAAACTTTACGATTACTTCATATTATTTCATTTTGTATTCCTAATTTTCCGTTACGGCAAAAACAAACTTAAACTGCGATAATATCCGCTTTATAAAGAGACGTACCGAGCGAAAATTCAAAGTCGATTTTCTCGAAAACAAAGCCTCGAACGAAAAATTTTTATTCTATATTTTCGACTTCTTTTTTTACGTAGAATCACGCCCTTTCCGCTTGTACCACCAATTACCAACCACCCTGTATATTTATTTGAAATTAATGCCAGAAATATCACACGTACAATGATCATTTTTCTACTCCAATAAATTTTTAACTAAAGAATTTCATGTTGATTTGTTCTTGCATTTCTTAGATTCCATAAAACAAACTTTTGACTAATAGTGTATATGTGTATAGGTATATGTATACAGTTATTAATTAAAAATTAAAAAGTACAATTTTTGTAATGTCCATATCCTTACTTTGATGATAAAAATCTTTTAAACAGCGAAGCTATTTTGAGACATTGAATTATCATGAATATTAAATTATCCTTAAAACAATGTTGTCAAAAGTGACATCAGAAATATTGTAAAGCTTACTGAATTAATTTTTTGAAGGTTATTTTAAGCTTACAAGTAATTAAATAATTTTAGATACCTTTTTATCAGAATTTTTCGATGCTCAATTTGAGTTTTATTACAGGAATCATTACATAAAATACGTGTGATTATAATGTCAAATGACCATTGTGTTGCGAAGAGTGATATATCATACAAAATATATGCAAATAAGTCATAGTCGATTTCTTATAATTAGTGTTGAATGTACTTTTTTTAAGTATATGTAGTTCCTTAATAGTAAATACTAAAGATTGATAACTTATACCAATAATTACTGTATTTCCACAAAAGATATGCATTGCATTGAAAAAATTACATTTTTTCAATTTGGCATGCATTTCACATTAAAAAAATACGATGGAATACAAAGAACATTTGATATAATAATAATTTGAAAATTAAAGGATGGTATTTTATAGGTATTTTATAAATAAAGTATTTTATAAATAATACAATAATTAAAGGTATTTTATAAATAATACATTTTAGTGCCATGTATATACCGTAATAAATCATTTGCATAAATACTTTTCACTTAGAAGTAATAGGAGAGCAGAGACGAAACCATATACGAATCGAATATAATTTAATTTTGGACAGAACGTTTAAATTGTACGATGTTTTTCATACACGCAATTATTAATTTGTATTTATTCTGGGAGAACTAAATTAAACAAAACATTTATAAATTGACGAAAAACTTTAATTTACTGATTTTCATTTGTTTCTTGACATTTCTATAATTTGTTTGTATTCTCAATTGTTTAAAATTAACAGTATGTAATACAGTCTGCTTGAAGTACTTAAAATTTATAACGAAGAAACACACATCTAATGGGACCATAAGTTTTGAATTTTATAAAACTTCCGCTTCTTTCGAAATTGTCTATCAGTAAAAATACACATTAGACAGACTTTTCTACCTTTCTTATGTGTTGTTATGTGTTGTGTAATTAACTGTTCATAACTAATAAAAATATTTTTCCACACAGGCTGGCAACAAACTCGATATTGAAAAGACTAACTACATATATTTTTTTATATTCTAACCAATTAAAAATACATTTATTAGAAATGTATTATTCGATATCAATCACGTTTTAAAATTCAATAAAAATCTCAACGTTCTTTCATAGAGTCAAGAAACTGATTGTACCGTATAGACTATCCTTCATAACCGTAACAGTGTTAAGCAACGCGAGCTGCATAATAAGGGCGACAATCTACGTTTCTGATTGGGGTCATACAAACCGCTATGAAATAAGCAACGCGAGTCAACGATGACTAGATCAACGTAACCAGTATTCATTGCCTATGTTTCAAAAGATACGACTATAACCAGCATAGAGTTATACAGGGTGGTTGGTAACTGATGGTACAAGCGGAAAGGGGATGATTCTACGCGAAAAAAGAAGTCGAAAATATAGAATAAAAATTTTTCGTTTGAGGCTTTGTTTTCGAGAAAATCGACTTTGAATTTCCGCTCGGTACGCCTGCACTTTATCCCGTCTCGTTATAACGGATCTCACTGTAGATCGTTGTCTCGATGGATATTATCGCAGTTTAAATTTGTTTTCGCCGTAACGGAAAATTAGGAATACATAATGAAATAATATGAAGTAATCATAAAGTTTATTATTACAAAAATTGCTGAAAAAAAAAGAAAAATTTTTATTCTATATTTTCGACTTCTTTTTTCGCGTAGAATCACTCCCTTTCCGCTTGTACCACCAGTTATCAACCACCCTGTATAATAAACCCGAGAAATTCGGAATTAAATTTTGGCTGGCATCTAATGTTCAAACAAAGTATGTTGTAAATGGATTTCCTTATTTAGAAAAAAGCGAAAAGGACCTACCTGAAACGGTCGAACTTTATAATATAACAAAATTTGGGGTAGATATAGCAGATCAAATGGCAAAAAAATATAGCGTGAAGTCGGGATCAAGAAGATGGCTACTTCAAGTATTTTTTAATATTTTAGATTTAGCTGGCATAATTGCCTGGATTTTATATAAGAAAACCACAGGCGAGCAGATATCCAGAAAAGATTTTATGTTTCAATAAGCAGATAAACTTGTCGCTGACAATGAAAAATCACGTTAAAGAACTCACCTTATTCATGCAAATGGTGTCAGATAAGGTACTGTAATAATAATAAGACCACCACCAGTTGCAATCTTTGTAAAAAATATGTATATGGAAAATCCAGGCAGAAAAATGTTTACGTTTGTAAGAAATAAGGTGAATGATAAATTTTGTACCTAATAATCTAAGTTATATTTGTATTTTATTTATTCTATTACGCTTATTACGCTTTTTATTATATTATTATATTATACTTTTTATATTTACCAATGGAAATTTATTTTAACATTCTTGTTACCAATGACGATTTTGGTACTGAATATTCTTCATTATTGCACTTATTGTTACTATTAAAGTTGTTTTTATGATTTCAGAACATGGACTTCCTTTTGTAAGATAATAATAGATCAATAAATATAAAAATATTCTACTATTACGTATTTTTTAAAGACCAGTCATTTCAACTGGCTTTGGTAGAGATAGCTACGTCTCAAATGCCGGTAATTCTAGTGTTAAAAAACACGGCAAAAACTATTAGAGACAACCTTCGATCTCTTCAGGTGATTGCGATAAATATAGCGATCACGCGTTCCTTGGAACTCATTTGTTTTAAACGAAGCGATTTATTGTAGCTTCTGTGTAAATTGTCTGTTTCTGAAATTCCGATAGGTAAACATTTCGATCTAAATTTTCTAAATTGGTTAAATCAATAAACCGAGTACACAGGGAGTTACCTAACAGTAGAAATAAACTGAAATATTTGTTGAGGAAAATATTAGGTTGGTATGATCGCTAGTTCCTACATGCAAAGTTGGTACGACTTCTAACGACGCTCTTTTGTTTTTGGCGTCCGCCATGGATTAATTATCTGAGTGTATCCGATGTGTTCATATGGTGGTGAAATGCAGAATATAAAAACTGAATTTGTGTAAATCAATTAAATATCGAACCCCAAAACCTATTTAACAACAATATTTTCGATAATATTATACAATTATATCGGAAAGTGTTTCTAATGATATTAGTTTTTCTGCAGATAGGAGCGTAAATGTCATGTAAAGATCAATTTTGTTCTTTTAAATGCAATCATATATTTTTAAAGCATTTTCATTAATTGATGCAACTTGATATTCTTCATAAAGTATTATTAATCTATAGATGTCGAAAAGCTATTAAATTAATAGATATTTTAACTTCTTAACAAGGAAATAATCTTATCCTTCATACGATAAATTTTACAAAACAGAAGTTAAAATATCTGCTTAACAGGTTTTTTGGCATAAGTAGATCAATATTTTTTCATAGAGCATCTCGAGATCTACCGATTAATACATTAAAAGATATATGTTTCCATTTAGAAAAGCAAATTTGATCTCCAAGCGTTTATTTCATATTATTATTTTAATATTATTAGTGCCCGGCTCGAAACCATTCAACTTATGTTTGACACTTATGCTTTCAACATAATTGAAGTATTTCAGCTACCATTCGTAGGTGACTTCTCATGCATGTGAGGAAAACATACCGTCATTGTAATCCCTACTTTTAGTAGCTCTACGTTTTAAATACTTCATATATACTTGTATATATACTACATTATATTTACATGTATGTACATTGTCATGAAAGAAGTTTTCCATGCAATTTACTGATATAATTTAACCTTGTCCGAAGATTACTGGAATGTTAATTTTGTACTTCTTTTAATTTAACTTTTAAACATGCACGTTTTATGTTATTATCAGATTGCTAATTTTTATGTAAATTTCACCTGTTAATTTTTACTATCTACTAATTCATCTAGTAAAGAATATGACGAGTACTCTGCTTTGAAAATATTATGCATTTTTACATTGAATTTCGTATAAATACCTTAAAATCCAAAGTCTACTCATTAAGCGTGAAAAATTTGTAACTATGCTATAAAATTGCTTTTAGTTAGATAAAGAAAAAAAATTGAGGAATTTAAAAAAGATAGAGGCCGTATTAAGACACACGCAGAAATTGCATTTTAACACTTTCAATTTTAACAAAAAGTTATACATAGTATAACACTTCTTTTTTATTGTATAATGTCGGATTGGCGAAACAATATATGTATTTTTATTACAAATATTATTTCTTTAATGTCCTCTTTATGCTTGAGAAAATGATTAAGACCAACAATTATATTTGCAACAGTTAAAATAGAAAAAATTAATGAATGGCTTTAATGGCATTAGTTAAAATGCTATGAAATAGTAACTATTTCATGAATAATGCATTTACGCGTGATAATGAAAATTCCAGGAACATTTTAATGATCTATAGGTGTTTTGAATTCTGACCGACTTACACATATCCTCGGATCTATTTCAGTTGAATTACAATGCCGTCATCGCCGAACATAAAAGCAATATGTAACCGTAACCTCTGAAATATAAAACTAGATATAATGTGCGCACCGCCATTCAAGCTAATCAATATAATAACAAGAGTTACATCGAATAACATTTTTACTGTAAAAATGCAGTATTTAACGCGTTGAAAAAATATTTGGCAGGCATTCGACCTTCTTATAAACAGTTAGATATAGGTATACGTATATTTTTAATTTCTAGCATTGTTTATCATATTTTCATTACTAATTTGAAAAAGAATTTTTATTGTTGTAATTGAAACAGATGTACATCCTTAAATTATCAAACAGATGATTACCTAATTTATGGAAGACACTATTAGTACAAATACTTTTCAAAATAATCTATAACACTGATAGTATCTGTTTACTTATCTAATTATATATATTTATATATAATATTCNTTTATTATGTATTCAATAAATTATCGTATTCTTATTAAAGCAAACTGATATTTCCAGGTTCACTGCAGTAATTGAAAATGTTTACCATAGTTTTTTCAAATACACTAAGACACCAGTAGTACAAGTACTTTCCAAAACAATCTATAAAATTGATAGTATCTGTTTACTTATCTAATTATATATATTTATATATAATATTTTTTATTATGTATTCAATAAATTATCGTATTCTTATTAAAGCAAACTGATATTTCCAGGTTCACTGCAGTAATTGAAAATGTTTACCACAGTTTTTCAAATAAATTCTTGCTTTATCTAAAGGAAATATTATAACCATCTACACCAAAGGAAAATGTAAGAATCCCTGCTTTGATTTTAATAAACTTTTAACCAAAAAATTAAATGCATGAACTTTTATTAAATATTTCTAATGAAGCTACGTTCCTGTATACAGGGTGGTTGATAACTGGTGGTACAAGCGGGAAGGGGGTGATACTACGCGAAAAAAGAAGTCGAAAATATAGAATAAAAATTTTTCGTTCTTTTTTTTTCAGCAATTTTTGTAATAATAAACTTTACGATTACTTCATATTATTTCATTATGTATTCCTAATATTTCGTTACGGCAAAAACAAACTTAAACTGCGATAATATGCACTTTATAACGAGACGTGATAAAGTGCACGCGTACCGAGCGAAAATTCAAAGTCGATTTTCTCGAAAACAAAGCCTCGAACGAAAAATTTTTATTCTATATTTTCGACTTCTTTTTTCGCGTATTATCACCCCCTTTTCGCTTGGACCACCAGTTACCAACCACCCTGTATAACGAAATTGTACAATTATCCAATAACTACACAACAACGATTATAAAATTTGCAATATATGAAAGAATTTTAATCATTTGATAAAATGTTTTAAATGTTTATTAAATCATACATACGATACATACATATAAAAATTAATGTAGAAATTAACCTAAGATGTAAAGATATATTATTATTATACATTATATATTAAGATATTTAACATAATTAACTTTCATCCAATAAAAAATTATGTTCAATGTATCATCTTGCACACAGAACAAGAAATAAGAATTTATTTTGCTAATCTGTCAATGTCGCGCTACTTTGACAATCGAGGTGTGTCGACCCATCCGACGTATCGTGATTTCGTGACGCGTAACTTGTTCTTACTTCCGGTGTCGCCTAAGCAGAATTAAGGTCGATTTATACACAACCGTGCCGCGTCCGTTCTGTGGCCGGGCGTTTATGCGTTAACATTTCTGCACGATCGTCCGGAACGTAGTCGAGATAAATGTGTCACTCAGTTGGAAATCAAATATTATAAAAGAACATATAACAAAATGCCATTTTTAATCGATAACTTACAATTAGCTACGATGGTGATACTTCTGGATGAAGAAGAGGAGGAAGAAATAGAGCAACAAAGAAAGAGAAAACGATTTAATTTACATAATGTTGTGGGCAAAACCGAGAAGAAGGAAAATTTCGGCTTCAAAAGCAACGAATACGTCACGAAGAGAAATTTCATGAATATTTCTGTGTATACTGTAATTATTAATCCATAATTTTTAATGATTAATTTTTCTTTTACCAGAATCAACGTTGTATATAGTTATATAGGTTGGCAACTAAGTGATTGCGGGTTTTATCATATGGTGATATCGACAAAATCCGCAATCGCTTAGTTGCTAACCTAATATGCGTGTATATTATCGCACCTTAATATCATTAATTGCTAAACGAGTAAACATATCAACAATATTATTGTTTATATTCTCAAGCTAATAGTCGTGATAGTCGACATAGTCGTGATTTTTGTTCTATTGCAAACAAGATTGCCAGTTGGAATAGTGCCCCATACTGAAATAGTATAAAGAATAGAGTGTGGTTTGCTTAATCAGTATAATTCATCTTATTAATTAATAGATATTTTTGGTATATCTTATATTGATTTGCTCAACTTTATTAGAACAATGAAGAATATCCCGAATTTGTCAATCCAACATGTTCATTATCAAATAAAATATCATCATCAAGTAATAGAAAACAGCATATCGATGGCGATTCCTGAGGTATAAAAATAAATCTTCCAGTAATAGTAATCTAGATAGTAAATTTTGTAAATATTTATCAGAGAAAAGTGAAACGAATTGTGGTAGAATTGTTTAGATTAAACTGTAAACCGAAGAATGTTTCAATAAGCTGTTTTGGAAATTCATTATTTAACTTTTTCATGCATCCTAAACGGGAACATGAAAAAGAAACATTACAATAATACAAAGGGCATAAAACTTCTGTATAGCGAGAACGCTCAGAAACAAGAGCTTCCCTACCGAAGTCGTCTCAAAAAAAGGCTTTTCAATACTATTGGGTTGCAACTAACCTAACCCCAATCACTTAGTTGCCAAGTCGAAGAAAAGCGTGCGATACTTTGTATCGTTAGTTGCAATTGTAGGAAAAAGATCTTGCAATTGTCCTTTTAAACTACATCGTGTACTTTGAAGCACTATAGTAGTATCAATACAGTATAGTTCTAGTTCAATTAGTAAATTAAGGCGGAATTAAGAATAGACTGTTGATCTTTATACAATCTCATATTTCAACAAATGCAACTTAAATTACATTTCACTTTGGATATTTTATATGTTTCTTTGCATATTTCGATATTTTTACAACCTCGAATTTCTTCGATCATGAAACACTTGATATTTATATTAACGGATATTAATATTACGAATTTATATAGAAAACTGATTATATTAAGATTAATTTAAAATGTAGCTTCAGTTCCAATTCCTCGATGTTAGATTATTATAATATTTCCATCTGATACGGTGTTACGACAATAAATAGCAATAGTCACTTAAGCACGGTAGAATTCCTAACCTCAAACTATTAGGAGGAGGATTAAGCGATTCATATATTCATAAGCTAAATTAAGCTTATAGGTTCATACCCTATCGATAAATTGAAAAATTTTTATATAAATTAAATTAATTATTAAATTAAATTTTTCTCCCATTTATAATTTAATATAAAATTAATAAAATTTATATTTAAAAATTTACTAATTAACATCTATATATTATTTAACAATTCATCATATCATATATTATTAAACCTTTAAATCTTTACAAATTTATAAATTTTATTTAATTCTAATTAATTTGGATATTAGTTAATATTTATAATAATTAAATTGCATTTAATAGTAATTAATTTTTAATATATCTAATACAAATACTATTACAAATCTAAATTAAATTATTTACTACTAATTCTAATTTATTTATAATTTAACATCTTATTTATAAAATAAAAATTTTTATTTATCTTATAATTACAATAATAATTTATTAAATATAGTAATTATTATATAAGTAATATGGCAACTAAGTGGTTGCGGATTTTGTCACTAGAAGGTAATTACAAAATCCGCAGTCACTTAGTTGCCAAGCCAATATATAACGCAAGAGCAATTTGAAGATGAGGTTATAAAATGTATAGGTAAAATATTATATTTTGTTCATCTAATGATTCCGTTAGAATGCGTGAAAGACTCTTTTTTGATCATATTTAATAATATAAACATCATCATGTGGATTGCACGTTTTAAGTCATCCTTCTCCTAGTCGATAAATTGGAATTGAACACATAATTAATAAAAAAAAAATTTTTTAATGATGCACGAGACGTGCAATTTTTATACACAATCGTTAACATACATTCAAATGAAAAGAAAAGCTTCCTTAGAATAATTACACGTTGGATAAATAATAATCTAAAGAGAGAGTCCATTGCATTAGCATGTCGAAGATTTCGTAGAGTTCGCGACACAGATAGAATGAACTGATCCAAAGAAACATACGATATTGTATGTATGATAAGTATGATATTGTTGAAGACAAAATTGTTGCCACGACTATGGATAATACAAGCAACTTTGGCGAAGCCTTCCAATTATTTGGAGTAAACGCGAAATGCATAAATAATTGCGAACGAACGTTTAATGAAACGGATCTTATTGCTGCTCACATACACTGCGTTTATGCGTTACAGACGATGGTAACAGAATTTTATAATTGACGCATTTAACAACTGCGTGTAGTAGAGTTATACAGAAACGTCACTAGTTGTGGAAAATGAGAGCACAGCCAAAAACAGCAGAAACAATTCAAGATATTTTGTGACATATTCTGACCAGACCTGAGCAAGCTAGGTAGAACAGTTCGTATGGTTCGTTACAAATTGTTGCAATAAATGGAGAAGTAATGAACTTCACAAAATTAAACAATCAAGATTTTCAGTACCTAGAGAGTCATTTAAAGTATACGAAATCTTCTGCTATGCTTTAAATATATTACAACGTGAAAGTAATACATCTTGCGGAATTTTCATACCATGTAGAGAAAGAAACTTCTCTACATGCAAAACTTAAAGCGATAATGGATTTTGAATGGATTTATTATAAGCCATTTGCAGAAACTCTTTCGAACAATATAAAAGTAAGATTTCACGAATTTTTAAACTTTTTCTACTCGAAAAATTGAAAAAGGTGTAACATCAGCTTTCTCATCTCGGCGATTTAAACAGCGATGGTTATCACTTCGCTTGTCACCTACACGAAACGAAAGATTAATGCAACCTTTTAAAGAAGCAGCCCAACTGAATATCCGGAACAACAGAAAGAAGCTTCGCCTGGTGACGAGTTCTTCGATTTTGGAAATAATTGCAACGAAACTACTTTACCTGAATCTAGGGCAGAGTTGAAAATTCTATAATATTAGGTTGTCCGGAAAGTGTCTTTCTTTCGCAAACGTGTTCTTTACAACAGTGCACCTTCGTACAAACGTGAAACCAAGTCTGTGAAATGTCGTGGTGTTCATCTCAACAGAACAAAATGGATCGTACGTAATTCGACAAAATAATATAAAACAAAAAACGTGCGTCTATTATTTCCTCATAAAGTGAAAGAAACCTGTCGGACAACCTAATACATTTGTTATGTGAAAAACTGCAAGGTTTATATTTTCTATATCAGAATCCATCGATAAGAAACCTTTTTATTCTTATACGTAATACGCCATTAGCAACGTCAGCAGCCGTGAAGAGACTATCCTTTTATTATCCAACGATGGAAAAGGAACTGAAGGCGCATAGACTCTCAGACGAAATATTTTTAATGAAAGTCAAATTAAAAGCGTACTGTACTCCCACTCGCACGCCAACATCATAATTTATATTCGTTTACCATGTAAATATTTTTTCGTTGAATTATTCAACAAATGTGGATTTTATAAAAACTGTCCAATATCATTATAACTACCGTAATACATATCAAATTTCTGAGTTAATCGTGCCTACTGAATAAATTTGCTTTGATTACTTCAGTTAATCGTTAATCACGATTGCTAGATTACTTAGTAATCGTGATCATTAATTATGAACATGATTTTACGTTAGTCATAATCGTTAATCAACCAGATTACTTTTTGTCCAACTCTGATTTAAAACTATGGAGGCCGAACCTAATCCAGAGCATAGCCGGAACACGGAACAAACACGGCACGGTTTTATCGACTGTTAGTTAGACAGGAAACACATGCAAAATGAGTAAACATATTCGTCATCGATTTTCCATTTCTGTATTTCGAGTAACTCACATCGATCCATATCGACATTTGTCGTAGATGTTGCTTTTCTTCTTCTGTTTTTACAAACGCAGTAAAATTGACATAAAGATAATATGTGCAATTAATATTTCGAAACAAATTTCTAATAAATTCAGTTACTTATTACTGTTATAAAATACTACTAAGATATAAAAATCATTGTTGAGAATTTTGGATCTCAATTGCTAAAATAATGGTATAGGAACATTAAATTTACACTTAGAATTTATATTAGAATAGTCACATATTTATTTGATAAACGATTTCAAAGATATTCATCGATACACACTTGCACGCGTCTCACCTTCTTCGATACCAGACTCAACTGAACAGTTTACATTCCTTTGTTTTCGAGGCGCGCGCACGCACATACTTTCGCACACTCGTATTCGCATACATGTATAGCTACTACACGGTCAATCTGGTCCAGCACATAAAATTATATACAGGGTGGTTGGTAAGTGGTGGTTTTCAAGGACTTTTCGAAAAATTACATTTGATTGTAATCGCGAAGAATATAGCGAAGTAGTAAAATAGTTGTTGTTGTTTCTTTACTCAGAGGTAGGATCGCAATAGCTATTATTATATTCAATGGATAAATCTATCACACCGTTCTGAACCAAAAAAAACCTTTATTGCACACTCTTACATGGACTAGGGATAAAAAACAAAAGAACATCTTAAATCGATTAAATCTGTCCGTTGTAACTAGAACTATCTTCTAGTTACTTTTTCTTGTAACTAACGCATCTGCATATAGATAGCGAGCACGAACTCACGTTCTCATTTTCAACAATAGTAAAGCTTGTAATAAAAATTTAAAAAATACGTTCTGTAGATTTATGTCAGTTATACGTATACATATACATATACATAAGCTGCAAATTTCATCAAAATCGATTAATGCAGAAACAGGTCGTAGCCGTCGGAATCTTCAAATTTATTGCAGTAATAAGCTGAAAGTAGTGCTAGTAAAAAAACTGCAATTTTCACTATCTTTAATCGTTAACCGATTTCGATAAAATGTTGAGCATATATATAACTGATATATATCTACAAAACATATGTTTATAATCTTCATTGCAGTCTTAGATATGAAATTTGTAAAAACCTAGCTGTACTGTTTTCTGCGCCATTCCAACAAAATGCGATTTTTTCGAAATTCTTTTATACGTCATCCAGTAAACTAATTCTTCCAACTTTTCAGAACAACTCAACTCTTTTGGTCTAATTTTGAAAAAGTTATTCTGTTTTAAAGGATGTACGATTACCAGTGACAATAATTGTATACATTTATAAATGCACGAACAAAAAGAAATAAAAAGTATATAAAAAGAATATATACAGGGTGGTTGGTAACTGGTGGTAAAATTTGATAAGAAATTTGATAAAAGGGTAAAACAGTTCTGGAAGGACAGAAATATTTCGACAGCCAAAGAGTAACATTAAAATTGTATAAACATAAAATTGGAGTTAATTGTTGATTTGATATAGGTTTAAGTTATTCTACTATATATCTTTTTGGGGCCTTTTCATTTTTAGTTCTCTGAACTTCCTCATTTCCTTTATTTTTGTATTCTTTGTTGGTTTTTTAATCTTTTTTATCTAATTCCAACGCGAGTGATTTGGGTGTGTAGTGTGTGTAGTGTGCACGGTGTGTGTTGTATGTATCGTGCGTATTGTGCAGCTTGTTAGCAAGAAAATAGTTACTACATTGAATATTTACATAATATAGGGTGGTTGGTAACTGGTGGTACAAGCGGAAAGGGGGTGATTCTACGCGAAAAAAGAAGTCGAAAATATAGAGTAAAAATTTTTCGTTCGAGGCTTTGTTTTCGAGAAAATCGACTTTGAATTTTCGCTCGGTACGCGTGCACTTTATCACGTCTCGTTATAAAGTGGATATTATCGCAGTCTAAGTTTGTTTTTGCCGTAACGTAAAATTAGGAATACATAATAAAATAATATGAAGTAATCATAAAGTTTATTATTACAAAAATTGCTGAAAAAAAAACGAAAAATTTTTATTCTATATTTTCGACTTCTCTTTTCGCGTAGTATCACCCCCTTTCCGCTTGTACCACCAGTTACCAACCACCCTGTATATCTCAATAATCATAAATATGATTTATAAATATGAAGATTCCTTTTCGTAAAGTGTAACATATATTGGGTTGGCAACTAAGTGATTGTGGATTTTGTCAATACCACCTAATGAAAAATTATAATTTAATTATCAAAAACTTCATCCCAATATGTTTGCATAAAGAATAGCATTATCTGTCACACATTGTAGTGCCATATCGTTTACACGTAATTCACGCCAAACACTACCGTATAAAGAAACTGCCCAAAATTCAAACTTACTGAACAGGTTAAAAGATAATCACACGTTTGTGTACGCATTAGAAAAGAAACTTAAATAGCAAACAAAAAAATTAACGCGTCATATAACTTTTGTTTCTAAATAAGAATTGCTAACATTGTATACATTAACTATGTTTGCAATTTGAAAAGTTAATTGAAGCTTTTCACATAAATATAAAAACTTATATATTATATATATAATATAATAATATATCATGTTATTTTCATGCCTAAAATTCTTTGTTAGTGGAAGGTATGCTGTCCTTCCTTAACGTGAAAATGATGTGATTACATTTGCCAGTATACCCTTTTTACGCTGATTTAACCAGCATGTGTTGCTGCAATAATGTTGATACAGCCTTAGGATCTTTGTCGGTGGCTAGAATTACAGTATCATCCGCGAATGTTAAAATAAAGTATTTTTAGAGCTGGCCAGTATATCGGCTGTATACATACAGAGTATACAATGTAGTTATGAAAACATAACCTTGAGTATCGCCAGCACTGACAGTATGTAAATCTGAAAGAGTGTCTGATATCCAGCAAAAAATATTTTATTTTCAAGGTATAATTTAACAAACAGAAAAATCTCGATAGGGAAGTTTTGTTTAATTCTGTCAAGAAGTCTCCCACATCATACATTGTCAAGCATCTTTTCAACATCCAAAAATAGAATAGTGCAGTACTGTTTTAGCTCCAGTGCAATGATGATATTGTTTGTTACCTTATGTACTTGTAAATTGATGCGATGGAATTAAACTCCTTTCAGTGATTATCTTTCACACCCCATTTTAAAATACTTTTTTCAGTAACTTCGTAACTTTTCATAGTTTTTTTTTGACATTGTTGGGAGCAATGAAATTGGCCTAGGGAAATTTCCCTATTGGTGGACATTTATGGTTTTCCTTAGATACACAAAAGAAATAATGTCTTGCTTTTGTTTATTTTGCATTAATTACAGGTCAATTACAGTAGAAATCAAAGTAAAAAAATAAGATAAATAAAATTGTCATAATATTTAGATTAAATTAACATTAAACGTTGATTATTGATTTTAAAGGAACATAGAATGGCACCTAATATCGGACATAGCTAAAATAAGTAACGCAGGGCAGCTTCAAAATAATAAGCTTTGGTGTATTTAACTTTTTAAATCTACTTTCCAAATTCTTCTTCTATTCTTTAACACATTTTTCACTTTCTTTCTCTTAAAGAAATAATTTATAAAAATACGAAATAAAAACTTGGTTTTTTTCTGATTTCTTTTTCCTTGATTCTTTCCTAGAATCTTTCCATCCTCAAATACATAACATAGATTTTTTGAAAGAACGTTGCTAGAAAATGTATAACCAGAGAGCGGATATTCATACAAATTCATAGTTTTCAAAACAACGCTTAAAGAATGAAACCAAAGCAAATATTTGTTTGATTTACTAAATATTATTATGATCGCTATCTTAAGTTATAACGTTGTTTCTGTTAAATAGCGTAATTTTATTGGATAACTATGATGCTTAAGAAAGAAGACATTTTTAGTTATTTTTTTAAAATGTCTAAAAATTGAAATTTTTTTAAATCTGTTACTCTCTTAGCAACTCAACAAATGGATGCAATGTTTAACATGTGCACAAGCATAGTTACAGCGGTGAATGCTGCTTTACGTTTATAGGCGCAAATGGATTAAATATCACATCCTGTTCCTCTATTGGGCGGCACTCCTATATTTGATACGTTCCATTAGGAGATGAACTGATCGTTTCCTCGAGTAGGGAGCCACGAGGTCTTTCTAACGAATTACTAGAAAATAAGCAAAATATGTGTAAAAATTAAAAATTTAAAATTTTATTAAAAATTTTTGTTTTTCTACGTATTAAAAATTATAAAAATTCTTCATAACGTAAATACTAAAAATGGTTCCTGGAAGAATTTAGTGTATTTTTTAACTTAATTATATATATACAATAACTAAATATATGTTATATATATGCTAGTATATATATTATATGCTATATAATATTATACTATACTATTAAATATAGTATATATATATTACTAAGTTATATATACATAACTAAATTATTATGAGCTATGACGCTCTTGGAAGAAAGACATGATTCCATAATGTGTTTCAATTTAATGAATCAAATATCGCTTCAAACAATCCTTATAGCTACTTGAGCTACTATTGGTGACATTAAAATTGAGCCAGAACATTCTCGATTTTGATTTAATAAACGGTAAAATTATTAAGGAACTTTCTTCTAAAGCAATTAGAATGCTTACTGATATACAATGCCACATTAAGAATCAAATACTTTCCAACGAGCTAACACTTCGGCGGGGCAGCCAGCTACGCTCGTTGAATGCCTGCAACACAAGAAAAGTCTCCTCAACGCGTCGCGAGTTCGAATCCCTACACTGGTGGAAGAAGAAATATATTTGCAAAGGATAGAAAAACCAAAATCTCTCTTGCAGCAGTTCGCCTTTGCATATGTTGCAAATGTACTTTATGAGAGTACTTGGTAAAAACGTTTGGTGTAAACGCATAATAGGGACCGATGAATTCGCGCCCCGCCCCGCCCGTGGAGGGTTTTAGCTGGTAAGAATCCGGCACTACCTCTGCCACCCTGTGCCGCCGGAACCCACTCGCAGAGCAAATGAAGTAAGGTGTCTATGAAGATTTCCTCCACGTAAAAAAGAAGTATTTTTTTTTTTGTAGTATGAAAGGAGAGACGTTTAGCACTGCCCTAGACAAGGATAGAACACATATATAAATGATAAGGCACTGTCGCCTTTCGGCGGCACTTACCGAATTTTTTTGGAATGACGTAGGTGCTCGCAGGACATGGAGTATTCAGGGAATACCTGCAGAAAATCGGAAGAGAGGTGACGTTCGTCGAAGACAGGTGTTCACCTATCACCACTGCCGAGAGTGCGAGAACACGGCCCAGCATACGCTGGAGTTTTGTCCGGCGTGGGAGAACCCCCGTCGTATGCTTGCGACTAGCGATTGGCGACAGATTGGACCCCATGTCAGTTATGAAAACGATGCTGAGGGGACAATAAGAGTTTCTCGCAGTTTGCCCCTATTGCGAAGGAGTGATGCTCGTAAACGAGCGAACAGAGCAGAAGAGGGTGAGAACATCTCACCCTTGTAAGGTTCCTCGCCGAAGGGCGGCCCTGCGCCGCCCTAGGTCGTCATAGGGACCGACACCCCGAGGAGGATCTGGGATCTCCTCAGACTTCCACAACGGCCCAGGAGATAGCGTTGAGAGGGGTGGTTCCTCCCAATGTCCGAACTAACCTAGGAACGACTCCCTCAGACAGGAGAAGACGCAGGAGTGCTCCGACAGTAATTCGAAGGAGGTCCCGGGATATCCCTATTGAGCGTCAGGCGGATCATCGTGGGGTTTTAGTCGGTAAAATCCGACACTACCCCGTCGCTTCCCGGAGCGGCGGGGTCCATAAGGATTTCCCTACGTATAAAGAAAGAAAAAAGAAATAAAAGCTAGAAGGTAACTCAAATAATCGTGATTCGCAAGCCCAACAAAGATGTACACTTGACATCATTTAGGGGGAGTTTTCCATAACGTCGGACGGCTCTTAATATCGGACACCAGTTACATTTAAAAAAATTGAAACGCCACGGAATAGTTCTAACTGTCAAAGCAGAGGAGGAGATAGAACAAAAGACGTGCAGATTTTTCCACGTTTCCACCGAGTATGTGCAGACAAAAAATCAATCGATCGTTGGCATTTGACTTAAAATCACTGTGAAAGTTAAATATTATATCCATTGCCTGATGCAGTAAAAAGGTGACATCGCGATGATAATTGCGGATGAAAGGAAGATGTACGTTTTTGTACAATAAACTCTGAAATGTATTTAAGGACGTCTGATACGTACGGATGAAGAACAGGAAATGAAAATAGAAAGATTAGGTACTTAGATACAGTAATATGTATATAGATAACTATATGGTGTGACTCTAATGATAATTACGATTATAGCGATTATAGCGCTGCCACTAACGGTCTTTTCTGTACATGTATATCAATAACTGTATATATATATATATATATGTAATTTGCAACAGATATATGGAACAGAGGTGTTAAATAAAATTCGTTGATAGGTCACTATGTATTAATATTTGTGAAGTGGAATTCAAAGGAAGAATTTTAGAGCATACTTATTGCTTTGTACAAATTGTATATTCTGAGATATAAGAAAACAAATCTTATGGCTATATATTGAAAATGTATGAGGTTACGTATAGCACATACAGGGTGGTTAGTAACTGGTGGTACAAGCGGAAAGGGAATGATTCTACGTGAAAAAAGAAGTCGAAAATATAGAATAAAAATTTTTCGTTCGAGGCTTTGTTTTCGAGAAAATCGACTTTGAATTTTCGCTCGGTACGCGTGCACTTTATCACGTCTCCTTGTAAAGTGGATATTATCGCCGTTTAAGTTTGTTTTTGCCGTAACGGAAAATTAGGAATACATAATGAAATAATATGAAGTAATCGTAAAGTTTATTATTACAAAAATTGCTGGAAAAAAAACCGAAAAATCTTTATTCTATATTTTCGACTTCTTTTTTCGCGTAGAATCACCCCCTTTCCGCTTGTAGCACCAGTTACCAACCGTCCTGTATATATAAGAGCAGTTTGGTACTTGTTATATTTATCTGATTTTTCATTTTTCATGATCGAACAGTAAAATACTGTCGATTGTATAAACAATTTAAACAAGCACAAAGCAGGACAACGTGGGTAGAATAACCTCATTAATAACAATGGCTTCATTACTATTTTCTAATGCATTAGTTAATTGATCAATTTCTTACAAGTACCTACAGTTTGATTCGAACAGTCAGACTGCGGATGTTTGCGTCAATAAAATATGTCAAAATGTGCAAATAACGTATGCTGAATATGTGTTAATAATCTGTCAACATATACGAGAGTATATAAATATATGCAACATATACAGAAAATATGCTATATTAATTTTATTATTTAAATGTAATAGTTAACAATTACAATTTAAATTACAATAAGTTACGAGTATTTTTTCAAGATTATGGAAGGTTAATTAATAACGTTTATCGCTTAAGATCAACTTATAAGCTGAGAAAGAGCGTTCATCATTAAAAGACATAATCGAGACAAATTTAAATTTGCTGCAGTAGCATACTTTAACCTCATCCAATTCTTCAACTGTCTGACCTCGAAAAATTTCACTAACTTTCTAAATTATTTAGAATCTGGTATTTCTTGTTAAAACTGCATTCCATTTTGATACAATTTTGAATGTGCAAGTTCTACGAATGATCCTAAAATATTGATCAGTGTCGGTCGTTACTTTCACCGATTCAGTGAAAGACATTCCAATTGTTTCCAGTTTCTTTACATTGTCCGAGTAAATCACAAAGTGGGTTTTGATAAATATTAGATTCTGAATGATCAATTCTGAAGAACATCCTGTGCTGTTTTAATTACTAGCGCATCATTCGCACTGTAAAATTTAACAACATTTTTAATATTTTCCAAATACCAGTGTGGTATAAAATATAGCTGTCTCAAGCCAAGTATCTCATCTCGTTAAAATTGGTTCAGGTAGCAATAGAATGTTCTCTAACATTCTACGATAATATTTGATCCAAAATGGTGCTATTATAAATACTTTTTTAATAGAAGGTACTACATTATTTACTAATGGGAAATGTAAACGTACTTCTCCTGCACCTCTATATAATTCATCAATTATACACGTTAGATGCATCATGTTTGGATAAAATATTTCAAGTGTTTTCCAGCATTCATCATACCTACATCTGTTATCAACAATGATACCGTTTCTTCGTTACCATCTGACCATAGTATTTACGCAGTTGCGTAAATTGTTTGTTTTAATTCCTTAAAAAAAGATATATGGGAAACTGATATTTGATTCTCAGACATTTTTTCAATCATTAATTTGGCTATATCTCGATGTATTTTATCTTTTGTCTCGTCAACAAAAATCTACGCATTGTTTTCAGCAATATCTTCTCTAATATTGTAAATCGCCAATTTACAACAATCACCAAGGTAATTTTTACGTAACGTCGAATTATTTGGAATATTTTATTATACTTAGCCAAAAAATTTCGTTATATCTCGTTATCAGGGCTTCAAGACATATTTAACAACTATACATATCCATATAAAAGTTGTTTTCATAAATGCACAGATCTCCAATTTCGATGAATTTCCAACATACGGTAACGGGCACCATTCTGAGCTGTTTCCTACACATGTTACTGGCCATCGGTCTTAATTTCTACATACATATTTGCAAAAAACTGTCGGTGCTACTATAGTGAATTCTGCTTATAGTTGTGCGTCTGTGGTAGAGTATGTATCAGTAATGGTTTGGGGCCGCCGGCCGCTTATCTCCTCTATATAAATGAGGGTCGAGCGAGCCCGTTAAAGATTCCGTGCACAACAAGCATATGCGAGGTCGTAAGAAACGTCCGTTACAACTTATAATTCAGTTAAAGGTAGATATCATCGATATATTGAATTTGGGTTTGAACTAGTTTTTCAAACTCGGCTGAAGCGGCCTGCGACGCTTCCGTAAAATAATAACAAATTATATTGTTGTCTGTTACCTAAACCTATGGCCATATTTTAAAGAATTAAGCCAAAACCGGTACATTGATGATGTTCACTTTTAAGTGAGTTATAACAAACATTTCTTGCAGCCTCGTATGTGCACGTTGTGTATGGGTCCCTTAAACACGCCCGACCCTCGTTTATAAACAGAAGATAAGCGTTCGGTGGCCAGCAACCAATATTGATGTCTACGTTGCCACACATGCACAACTATGGACAGAATTCACTGTGTTGATACCAACAGTTTTTTGCGAAGATGTATCTCGGAAACTAAGGTCGAACGTCACCAACATGTGTAAGAAAACGTTGCTCGCAATGACGCCTCTCACCACATATTAAAATATCGTCAATATCGGGGAGCTTGATCTAAACATTTACTATTGTTTTTCGACCGTTAGTATTTTTCAATTGTGAAAATTCTGTCATATTATGTTATGCTTGAACTTTGCTTCTACGTCAACGAGAATAAATATTTCTGTGTTGTATCAAATACGATTTCTTCTCACAACGAATTTTGTCATATTTTCACTGAACGATATTTCCGCAACTCGTGAAACATTGTTCTGTTATTAAGTCGATCTAATTTTTCTACGTCTCCTGTTCTTTACTTTAAACATTTCGTATATTTCATTTCAGTGGTATTATATCTTACTGGCGACAGCAAATCGCGATATCTCATTTAATTGAATCTACAGGGTGGTCTAAAAATTAGTCCCCAGGATTTTTCAGGCACTTCCAATAGTCGGAATAGTCCAATAGCTTTCCATCAACTACAAATGCAATGTTAAAAACTTAAACAAAATTTCACTTCGATGAGAAATCAAAATCACTTCCATTTTTTTAAATGGGGTAATACAATTTTGTACACGTTATTCAATGAATTTATAAATTCATTGCAAAAGAGTATTGGGTCGAAAAATGATTAGTTTAAAAGATATTTTAACTGCAATTTTGTGCAACTTATCGTATGAAAGTTTTCTGTTCTTATGTCTTCCTTGTCTTTCACGAGGTAAATTTTACAATATTAAAGTTAAAATATTTGTTAAAGTAATGGTTTTCGGACCCAACTACCATAATATCTTTTTGTAGAAAATTAAAAATGCGTTGAATGGAGTATAAAAAATGCATTGTTCCATCTAAAAAAAAAAAAAAAAAAAAATAAAGGTGACCTTGATTTTTCATTAAAGGAAAACTTTTTTTGAAATTGATAATATTATAATTTATAGTAGACAGAAAGTTAATAAACTTTTATTCGAAACATTTTTGTCCGGCTATCGGAAGTATAAAAAATCATGGGTACACTGACTTTTAGATTATTCGATATATTTAGCTTCTACAAATTGATTATAACGTGTATTATACTTTATATAATATATTATATACATGATATACACAAATGTATGGATTAGTAATGATTCATTATAAGAATAACGCGCACATACACACAGAAAGAGAGAGAGAGTATATGCATGTATGTATGTATATGTTTATGTTGCTATCATTTAATGAATCATTATTAATCCATACATTTGTGTATACTATTACTTAATTAGAAAACATGGAAAGATGATACATGAATTGAGAGACGTTAGCATCAGTTTTATGAACTTCTCATAAATATAAAAAATTATCATAAATGTATATGATATATGTAATATATTTCTACATATATTTTTATAATAAAATATAAAGTAAATGTTGACAAAAGTAGGCTCAAATCTAATGATCTTAACCCTGGCATATGTTGTCAAGCACATTTCTCTAAGTAATCTTCGGATATGTATGGTAAAGAAACACAACAATTGTTGCGCGCTTGCTTCAATCGCTCGTAAAAATCTAGTCGAGTTCAATAACAAATCCACACATAGGCAAAGCGGGCGAGCGAGGAATTTTTAAGAAAGATGTTTCTTGACCGAAAGTAGGGCCACTTCTCTCGTATGTGATTTTGTGGTATTGGTATTGTGTCGGACTAGACTTTTACGAGCAAACGGAGCTCGCGAAGCAAATGGGGCAACGCGTGCGATGTTTCTTTAAAATAACAGCTGGGAGATAAATGCGACTATCGCGTCGGCTACGTCCGTGTTCGCAGATACATACTGGAAGTTTATGTATAGGCAGACTGCAATGTACTTAGTAGTACATATTTCTATATTTTTGTAAATAACTATTTGAGGAATATCCAGCGACGACTAAACCCTTCTGAAGGTAGCATATATCAAGGTCAAGATCATTAGGTCTGGCTCTCCTTTTGTCAATATTTACTAACCGTTTCAGTTCCAAGCAGCGCGATTGCACTGTTTAGATTTTGCGTTGAAAAGTCCTAGTACATTTGAACGTTACGGACGACTGACGGTATTTTATATTTCATTGTTATCTTCTCAATAATTTTTATTGAACAAAACTTGAAAGATTTATAAACTAATAGTAGCATATATGATAATATAGATGTAATTCATAAAAATAACAAATATGACGAGCTCTTTTGTTTTTTCAAAGACCCCTAGAACACAAACGGGTAAATACGCTAAACATATGCAAAATATGCAACATAAAAAATACATTTCTGTAATAGTCTAGCGACAAAACAAATTTTACGTACTTACATGCTATTGAAACATGCATTTGCATAAACATCCGCATAGACGTTACAACTGCTAAACCAGTCTTTTCCAGAAATTATAAAACTCATCTTATGATATCAGCTGTATTGCTGATCAACTATTATAATACTTGAAACAATTCTAAACAACCAATTAAAAAGAGTAACCATCTTCACTATTACAAATTTTATATTTTACGATATCTCGCACAACATGACGTTTGAATACTACGTATAAATGTATTCATAGCTCCTGAATTCATTGAAAAATAAACGTCTGATCAACTATGCATCCGGTGATCTTGATACAGACACATGTTCTCCTTCACTACTTGTACATTCTTCTAATCGCTGGGTAAAGAACAAACAATGATACCTACTTATAATGAAACCTATATGTATCAACAAGTGCGAAAATTAATCATTTTTGGATGCATTAACCATCATAATAATGATATAAGATAGAAGAGTTATCTATTTGTCGAAAGTAATTTATTATAAATATTTATATTGTACATTATGCATAGATATATACATATATAGATTTCCCACTTCAGACATTTTTTAAATAATTAAATATTTATTACTCACTGACATAATATATTATAAATATTAATACACATTCTTTTATAAAAATTAAGATGCGACCTGTTTTCAGTAAATAATCATTCAATAAAAATTCTCTTTTATATACAGGGTGGTTGGTAACTGGTGGTACAAGCGGAAAGGGGGTGATTCTACGCGAAAAAAGAAGTCGAAAATATCGAATAAAAATTTTTCGTTTTTTTCCAGCAATTTTTGTAATAATAAACTTTATGATTACTTCATATTATTTCATTATGTATTTCCGTTACGGAAAAAAGAAACTTAAACTGCGATAGTATCCACCTTATAACGAGACGCGATAAAGTGCACGCGTACCGAGCGAAGATTCAAAGTCGATTTTCTCGAAAACAAAGCCTCGAACGAAAAATTTTTATTCTATATTTTCGATTTCTTTTTTCGCGTAGAATCATTCCCTTTCCGCTTGTACCACCAGTTACCAACCACCCTGTATAACCGATAATTAAATAATAAAAGTATTATAAACATCTCAACTTTTTCTGATATAAAATTCAACAGAAGTATTCGGGGAACTAAAAATTGGGGTGGACCTGCCAATTTCAATTACCTTGAAATATGTTGTCAGTAGTGAACAATTTTTCCCTGTGCATACAAATACCACCGCTAGGCTTTAATTTTCAGGTTATAAAGCAAGTTATATTTAATATTATATGTATTAACGATTCATTTTATACATTTTTATTCTCCAAATAATTTTTCAACGACAAGGAGTATATTTGTTACATGGCTGACCAAATGAAGATTAGAATAAAGTTCAATATTCCATATATCAATCGATTCGTCGAAAATTGTTTCATATTAGTGTTATCGGCCATTTAATAGTGTTCGGGTACTATTCTAGGCCAATCTACATATATAGCATTGATTTTCGTTTTCTATTTAGACAATATTAAGAAATTATCTCTCTCGTAATCTAAGTTTAGATACAATAATGTGTAATCCTAACCTAAATTTAATTGAAGTTTTGTACGAATATTTTGGAAAAGGAAGCCGGGCGATGCGGCGGTTATATGGATAAGGAAGAAGTTCTTCAGAATGTTGACCTTGACAACATATTTTTAAGGTCATTGGAATAGGAGAAATCGCCCCTACTCTCAATAATTACCAGTTGAACTGCTTAGAATTCTTAAATAATTAAAACATTTCACTGATTTTCCATTTTACATATAACTCATCATTAAATAACAAAAATGTTAAAATGTGATGTTGAGATTGCTCTGTTTAGAATTTTGGAATAATTTAATTGGTTTTCCATTTTTATCGTCAAAATGAAATTTTCGTATTTTTCCATTATCTCTTCTGTAAATATAATTCCATTTTTGAATGTACTTGTACTTACTCAAAATAAACTGATGATGAAATTTAAAAATTACTCACATGATATAGGTAATTAGTCTAATTGGATTTAAAAAAAGATATTAATCTATATCACTAATGTTTTCACTTATTATTATTATTATTATTAGTATTATTAGTATTTTCATTACATTTATTCTCTTTATTTCGTTAGTCTTATTGCTTAGATAAGCTACTCCCAATTAGTGATACCACTGTACGCCTTTAAAAATAGCACAACAAATAGTCAAATACATAATCCCACTTTAACGTGATCTTGTTAAATTCGATTTAATAGACTTTCTCTTTTTCTGCCTAGGAAGAATGGCATCCAATTATTACCTTAGAAAAAAATAGATAATAGATTGTTCAAATATTATTTATTAATAAATCTAACATGTCTCATCTTTAATGTGTTAAACTCATACAACTACATCTTTTATGGAATAACTTGATAACATAACTTTTACTACTAGTAAAAATAAAGGAAAAATAAATCAAAAACAAAAATTACAAAAACTAACTTTCGCTATTCAAACTATTTCAAACAAACCTAAGAAACTATTTTACAAGAAAATAAGTGAAACATTTCCTCTGATACATTAGCATTAATCCATGCTACTCTTTCCCTAGATATAAATATTATTATCATTTTTTAACTGAAAAATAACAAATGAAGCAACATTTGAAGTATTTTTATATTGACATTAAGAAATTTCACAAGTTTTTCGAAAAACGGAATAAACGCTTCCAAGGAGTTATTTTTTAGTATTATCTTATTACAAAACAATATTCAACCATGTCAAACAAGTGCAAGAAATTACTTCACAAAGCAATCAACGAAAATATTCTTCTGGCACGGGAATCTATGGCTCTTTCCCTGCATAAAGTCAACAGGAGTGACTAATGTAACTAATAATAATGCGATTATTACATTTAGATGAGGTCAGTTGTCGCTTAAGAATGAGTCGCGCCAATTATGCTATCCGCTTCTCTCTACTTAGTCACAGAACGTTCTAAGCTTCGTTTAATATTGCAACGGTAGGTTGCAGATATAAACATCATACGCACGCCCTTGACATTGCCAGCAGCGACAACCGTGACATGTTAATGCGACTAGCTGTCAGGAAAGGTTGCGCTCACCTTTTGCGTTGTTGCGTAACCGTACACGATGGACGGAGCAAATTGCACAAGGACCTCGAGGCGCTCTTATACCGCGCGTGTCTGCGCACCGCATTACGTCATAAAGTGCACACGGTTATTTCACAACGTTCCTGTAACCTTGAAACGCGGTGCCAATGCCGACTGTTAGCCGTTAACAACGTATTCCGCCGCAAGAGTTCCGTAACAGGTATTAACAACGATTAGCATGAATAATAGTCGAAGCTGTTCTCCGATATTTACAAAATTTCCTCAAGCCATTACATTTAGATCACGTAACAGTATCAAATGATTAGTAATTTGTAAAATAATATTGATAATTATTTACAAAATGCTTGACCCTTTCGCTTCGGCAGTCCAGTCCGCCTAAGTGCTCTCCCTGTACGGAGGCGCGCGCCACAAATGCGCACAGTGGCGTGGATTGCTGTATAAATGTTTTCCTAAGTCTTAAATAACAACTGTGCTGAATAAAACAATAATAAAACAATCTTTGCTTCAATACGATAAGTATAATTTACATCTTTAATATGAAAAGGCTTACAAAATTACAGGTAATATATTACATATTTACATATTTACAAGACTACAGATGGCACTGGTGTATGCCTGATATATGGGGTGCCGATCGTCGCGTGGTCGCCGCCTATAAGCGGCACCCGAAGCGGAGGGGTTAAAATATGTTATCAGCATCGTCATTCTGAACAACTTTATCCAATACATGTTACAATTACTCGGCTCTAATTTCCAAGCTATATGCAAAAATATCTTTATTACTATGTACTTAAAAAAAAAATACATAATATTAAAATACATAATATTATACGTAATATTAATTACGATATGGATCAATAAATTTAACAATTATAAATTCTAATATACTGATTTCTTCAATTAGCCAAAATTGAAGTGAAAATTAAAAAAAAATACATAACATTAAATTTTCACTGCAATTATGGCTAATTGGTAAGAAATCAGTATATTAGAATTTATAATTGTTAAATTTATTGATCCATATTATAATTAATATTATGTAACTGGAAATATTTCTACCAGTATACCGAAAAATCCAGTTATTTCATTATCAGAACTATATTACCGTCGAAATAAAACTCCTGCAATATAACAAACACAATGTTGTTTGCGAGTACCGTACATCTTGTCTGTCTGTTCGACCGGAACATATTTATTAATAATTAGAATCAACAGATATTTATACATGCATACATATACATATATGTTACTGCGGTCGTTGATTTGAAAAAGAAATGAAAAGATATCGCGTGGACTATTAGGTAATTTGATCGCGATGTGCAAAATGCCACCGATTTGGTGACAGAAGATTAAATGAACGGTTCGAACACTACTAAGGGTCTGCTTACGGATATTCTCTGTTCGCTTTCTTCATACGAATTGATAATTGCACTTAGGGTGATAGGATAATTGCCCAGGATAATTGGCACTTATTATAGGTAACTGTTCGAGATACCTTGGCAGGTAGAGAACGATTGTTGATGATTGGATTGGTGGTTATGATAGAACAAGGAAAGACATATACAGAAACGAATGCGACAATGAATGCGATTAGGGTCTAATAGCAGAATCCCGAACAGGTATTGTATCCTTCCTTATTTGCTGTCATCTCTCCCCATTTAAAAACTAACTTTTCTAGCTGGATCTTACAAAATGTCTGTCATTTGGAATTTTGTCAAAATTTTTTCACGAAGATTTTCTTTTTAAAACTTGAGGAACGGAGCTTCCGAATAAACTAAACTAATATTCTTAGTTGTCACTATTGCTTTATCTTTTTTGCGAGATAATGTAGCGTACAATGTAGCAAATATTCTTAGTTTGGACTTTCAATTGTTATTTCTTACTGCTTTCAAAATTCTGTTAATCTTCTTGAAATTAACTTGCTTCCGCTTTTAATTCTTAAATACAAATTAAAAAAATAGATATCTAAAAACAATTTGAATTTCACAGGTAGAAAACAATATTTGAAAATCGATAATGAATAATAAATAAATTCATGACAGAACTTATAAAACGACTTAATAGTTCAATTCTTCATGACCTAAAAATTTGATAATAGAAATTGACCAGCAATTCTAATATACTTGTATACCGAAAATTTTTGAAAACAAAAAGTTTATAAATGTTGCTAACTTTAATTATACATTAATCATTTTTCTTTTTTAGATTTTACCAATGATAATAAATACAAGAAACAATTTTTATATTATCTTTGTCGCTATAGTGGTGGCAGTACAATACAAAAGATCAAAGTATTAAGGAAATTTCTTATATTCGAAAATTGATTGGACGCAATTGAGAATGACTAAAACGGATTTAATTAAGACAATCTTATTACTTATTGAAAAATCATATTCGCGATATATTGTGAAGGAATAAATAAGTTGATGCATGGAAAGAAACAAAATTTTATGAAAAGTAAAAGTTTAATCCTTAAATAACTTTTTCAATTTATGGATTGAATCTCTTTTCCTTTCAATTATCTTTTACGTTTTTAACTCGTATATTAATTATTATTTTGGAAAATATTTGCTTTTAATTTCTATTTTATAAAATATTATCATAACAATAATTAATAACAGAATAGAGTTTGGACATATTTAGTTAAGAATCAGCCTAGTACCTACACGAGTATGATAAATATTCAAATTTATTTTTTTTGGAAACAGTGTCTTATGAAAAAATTTTATTCCCTTGTATATATTTAATAATATATAATATATCATATTATATTATATATTAATAAATAATATTGATGTTATTAATACTATTATATATTATTATACAGGTTGGTAACTGGTGGTACAAGCGGAAAGGGGGTGATTCTACGCGAAAAAATAAGTCGAAAATATAGAATAAAAATTTTTCGTTCGAGGCTTTGTTCTCGAGAAAATCGACTTTGAATTTTCGCTCGGTACGCGTGCACTTTATCACGTCTCGTTATAAAGTGGATACTATCGCAGTTTAAGTTTCTTTTTTGCCGTAACGGAAAATTAGGAATACATAATGAAATAATATGAAGTAATCGTAAAGTTTATTATTACAGAAATTGCTAAAAAAAAAAAACGAAAAATTTTTATTCTATATTTTCGACTTCTTTTTTCGCATAGAATCAGCCCCTTTCCGCTTGTACCACCAGTTACCAACCACCCTGTATAATTATTGTAAATATTATTTTGTATTATATATAACATTATTTATAATTATTATTTTTATTGTGTTTAAAAATGTGACTTTTTACATGTTTCCTATATCAAATATTTCACTTTCCCCGGTGAAAAAAATTTTTCGTTTTATGCGCCGTTTACTTTTCACTATAATAGTGTAAAAGTGATATTAAGTTCATATCTTGTCCGGAGTCTTTTGCAACTTTGATTTATTTTCCTCTAAAGACTGAAAAGTGTGGCTTAATACATATTCTGGCTCTGAGGTCCAGATATATGGGGTGCAATTCTGATTAACATTGAAGTGTCAACACATCATTGATGATCAGAATTAAATTAAATTAGAATATGAGAAGATGAAAGCTCAACTAATTTAATATTTTTCTGTGATCGAATATTTTAACTCAACTTTTCAGGACAGGTTATAAGTTACTATGAAAAACAATAGAGGAATCTTCAAATGACTAGTAATATTACTATTTCCTAGTATAATAATCTTCATTACATTTATTGTCAGGATTTCTTGAGCTATATATTTCCATACATACATTTCTAAATTAATAGCCAATTATCAGAATAATTATACAATTAATAAACACGGTATTGCAATTTGAAATATAAGAAATAGGTAGAAATTCTCGCATTACGAGGTTTAAATCATCTTACATACATATATATATAGAATAGGTTAGCATATTAGCTACACCACATGCTCTATGTAATCTCCTGCAACTTTGCTCTTCGGATACCTGGTAATCTCTATTTAACAGACACGCCCCGACATCGTATGTCCTTATGCAAGATACCGCGGCTACACAAAGCGAGTGCAAAATATTAAAATGTCCTTTCCCCTTTTGAGAAGCACAATGAAGATGCACGTAAAGGATGTTATACAGATGACAAGTGCAAACGCTCTAATCGTAAAAAAATTTAAGGTTAAGTATTAACGAGAAAAATGTATGTTTTAAATTTTATGACTATGATTGTGGCAGCACTCGACCACGGAAGTTTCCAACGGCTTCGCGACACAAAGCGCTATACCTTCAAAGCGTAAGGCCAACGTGCCTAACGTACCATCGATATTCCTACGGTTCTTTCGCCGAATATTCGGAAGAATGCATACGCGGCAACCGTGGCGGACATCTAATAAACGCGTGCGTAGTGGGGATATAGAGGGGCAACGAAGAAAAGAATCCGTTTGGTTTCGAACAAAAGATTCATTCTGCCCCGAGTTGCGAAGTGCGAAAGGTTTAGTGTCATAGCGAAGCAAACACAATTCGAGATACGTGATTATTAACTCTCGATAGTTAATCGTTAATCGTTAATTGTTGTTGATAGTTAATCGTTAATCGTTAATTGTTGATCGTAAATTGTTGACTGATTGTGTTACGTGATCGTATTACATTATACATATATAGGTGAAATATCTATTTTATTAAAATATCAAATATTTTTAATTATAAATTTGCCTTTTTTATATACATTTTTATATTTCATTATTTATATTTTATATCTCCGTTACTTTTAATGATATGCAAAAATGTCAAAGGAATAAACCGTTCAATTCGAAAAATGTTATAATAAATAAACGATATTCTCAAAGTCATATCCTTCGAGATTACAATCCCATCAATGTTCTTTTTTAACGGGACTACACATTTCCATCATTGAGACCGAAACCAATCCAATGACCTATAACACTATGACCCTAAAGTGTCTCTGAATACGAAAAATTAAAAAATGTTTGCTAATAGATGCGAATAATAAACAACTACAGTAAAGAGATTACCGAAGGAAAGTTTATCGTAACAAGTGTTCAAAATTATTTCCGTTAACTTCTAACCACTTGTTAATGTGATTGCGAAATAAGCATCGTCCATTCGCGAGAATTTTTGCTGTTACAGAAGCTCAAGCTCATATTTTCACGTGTTTCGAACTTTGACGAAAATGTCTTGTCTTTAATAAACCTCATAAAATGGATTCAGACATTGCAATACGAGAGTTAAATTAATTTCCATTTTGTTAAACTGGCTTGTCTAAATACGAGTTCTGTGAGGTGTTTCATCGTATCTCAATTGCTTTCCTTGTTCTTTGTTCTTACGTTCGACATATTCACAGCAGAGCGATCCAAAATCAAGTAATAGTAATATTAATTTGTAGAAAATGATCGTTGATAAATTTTGAAGTACGACGTAGAAAAAAAATATTTAATCCATTAAAAATGAAAATTACCGAACGAAATAGAGAAAAGGTCTCGATATTTGTAAAAATATGAACAAATATGAACAATATGAAAAAAGAATTGAATGCAATCTTAAATTAAGAAAAAATTACATGGTAATTACATTTCAGATAAGCATAATCCAAAATAAGGTTATTTAAAAACTTCTTATTTGCTACGAAGTTTCAGCAGCTCGTAGGAACATGAAATCGTCGGGCGAAAGTGCGAGGCTCGCTTTCTCAACAATCGTTTTTCTTTTATTGCGACGTCAAATTTGAAGTCCTTCGACGACAACCAAACCGCTCTGTGTTCTCGCCTAAAATTATACTTCTAGCTCATCGATGGCGAGTGACATTTGATTGTAGCAGTAAGCGTATATGTTACACTGTTGCCATTCTCATATATTTTCGCGAGCGTGGGTTTCGAGTTAAGTGCATAATTCTGTATTCTGACGATTCGTTCGTCTGAGAAGAATATTCTTGACAAGAATGTACTATCCTGAGCAAATTTCTCTATCATTCAACTACAACAATTTATTCTCTGGATAAAATCACTTTTTGTTATTTCTTGCTGTAAAGGAATGTGACATGGATGTATCCTATTACTAAGTAAAATAAAAACCTTGAAACTGAAGATTTACTGACGCCATTATCTCTATTTATTTCTCTAGTAGATAAGTGTAGATTTATAATAATTGCTGCCAAATCTTAATAGCATTATTAACGTTATTTATTGCCGGACTTGTTCTTTTTTATTTTGAGATAGTTTGCAAGAGCCGTGTCGCCAAAGATGTTTTTCCATACGCTTAAATGTCATGTGTGATTTCGCTGATTTCTCTAAGTATGTTTAGGTATTTTTTTAGGTATAGTTGGCATTCACCTAATACTAACGTTATATACAGGGTGGTTGGTAACTGGTGGTACAAGCGGAAATGGGGTGATTCTACGCGAAAAAAGAAGTCGAAAATATAGAATAAAAATTTTTCCTTTTTTTTTCAGCAATTTTTGTAACAATAAACTTTACGATTACTTCATATTATTTCATTATGTATTCCTAATTTTCCGTTACGGCAAAAACAAACTTAAACTGCGATAAAGTCGATTTTCTTGAAAACAAAGCCTCAAACGAAAAATTTTTATTCTATATTTTCGACTTCTTTTTTCACGTAGAATCACCACCTTCCCGCTTGTACCACCAGTTACCAACCACCCTGTATATCTGTTATACTCGGACATATTGTGAATACGGGCATCGATTAAACTCCTACCTTTCTTCTTTTTACTATGAATCACAAAAGATGGGGAAAGAGTATTATTCCGTACCAAGTACCAATGATATTCAACTTTCTGATAAATCGCGTGAATGAAAGGCATTCACTGTGTCCTTTGCCGTTCATCATTCTGATGTGAGCGGTTTCAGGACAAAGAATCAACAAGCTGGAGGAAGACAGAATTTAGACGGTCAAAGAGAACCGCAAGTAATTTTCGTAATAGTCAGAGATTTTCATCAGGAAAAGGTAACGTTTGTTTACCAAGAGAGTTCATTTGTAACAGGTTGTTAAAAATTGCTGTATCTACACCGATTCTACACCGATCGATCTGTTTAATTGAAGATCAGTTTAAAAAAGTTGCTGTTAAATATTCACCTCGAATTTGAATTTTAAGATGAATTTTTTTTTATTGCACCCTCCAATACTCGTCACGAGGAATACAAGCCTCAAATGAGCCATGGATAGCAAATGAGCCGTTATCTTGGAAAATGATCTTAAAGTTCCATTGGCTGGTACATTGACATTATTTACAATATGTTTACATTCCGTAATGATATAGAAAGTAATAGTGTTATATCGATAAGGAAACAAGAAATTGTATTCCTTAGCACATGAGATAACCTACCCTAAATAGAATGACGCACCTATTTCATAATTTTCAACTTTTTTTTTTTTTTTTTGTTTAGCGTGGAGGAAATCCGCACGGACACCAGGCCGCTTCTGGGGAAAAAGCGGCGTGGTAGTGCCGGACTCCAACCGACTAAAACCTCCACGATGACCGTCTCCGTTGCGATCGAGAGGGGCCCGGGAATCGGTGCGCGACACACCGGGCCCCTTCATAATTTTCAACTAGCAAAATTACTTATTGCATGGAAGAACTTTTTAAAAAAGAGTCGAATGTCGTCGAAAGGTACACGATTTGACGTTATTAGTATCATTGCATCTGGATACGTAGAGAATACATAAACGTCAACTCCATCCTTTTTAAATATAATACAATCACATTCCTGCGTTGATCAATGCATTTCGTAATTTCATCTGAGCGCTTAATAGCAGTTTAGGTCAAAAACCATTAGTTCATATATCAGGAAATATTTTAATATACGATAAACACAAGGTGGAGCATTTAAATGGACACACTTAATAATTATATTAATAACGGAAAAGATTATATGAAAAGTTGCAGACAACAAAGTTATCTGAAGGGGCACATGCAATGGTAAAAAACTTGTTTTTCATGAAAGTTATGTCTTTATGAGATTTCAAGCTCATTAACATTTTTTAAATGGAACTATATATTTTTTAATACATTAATCGATTATTTATGTTGAAATGCTATGTATTAGTTCAATAGATATTTTAGCTTTAATTTTATCAAATTTAATGTATGAAAGAAACACAATGTAAAAAAGGAATACCATTTTGCGCCTTTCCTTGTCCTTCGTATATTACATTTCACAAAATTAAATTTAATATGACCGCTAAACTAATGATTTTTTTACATAAATAAATAAAAAATATCGTGATGGATCAATCGACGTGTTAAAAAATATATAGTTTCATTAAAAGAACGATGATGATCTTGAAATCTTTTTAAAGATTAACTTTCAGAAAAAAATATCACTTACCATTATACGTGTCCCTCTAAAAAGTATAACTTTCATCTCTAAAGATTTTCCATACAGAAAATTAATAACGGATATATATATTTAGGTGTTCCTATTTAAATGCTTCAGGGGAAAGTATTAAATTTATTATCACAATATTATACAAATGAAGCACAATATTATTGTGCTTTTGAAACGAAAATAACGAATATCTCCTGATTTGGTTTTTTGGCATGATCAACTTAATACTTGCCTATATGGAATAACAAGATACATCAATCGCGACGTAAATAAACGTAATTTTATTCTTAGAAACTGTAGTTGATCTGCATATTTCTCCTACGTGCCCACCTGCAAGGAAACTAATAACAAATTGTACCCTCTACGACGCCATTTAACTCTTGCCTGAAAGGTTTTTTCGTACAATAACTAATTTTGTAATAGTTGAATTTGTTTTAGGTGATCTATTTCATGTGCTAAGAAATAATTGCCTGTTTCTTCATTAATACGATACTGTTTACTCTTTCTTCGTTCTTTCTCTCTGACTGCAGAATACAAACATATTGTAAATAATGTCAATGCAAACACGAATAGAACATTAAGATCATCTCCTAACGGAACGGTTCATTTCGAGCAAATGAGTCCTACATACCAATATTTTTCTAATTTATTTATAATTTCATGTAAATATCTCAGGAGCACATAAAAAATTAAACAAACTCTAGATTTTAATAATTCTTGATGCTATATTGTAGATCTATGATTCTTTTCTCCTACAGAAACTTTCATCGAGTAACTTACAATACTTGAAAAACTATTAGATGATCATTTTCTGGCGGGGCAGTCAGGTCGTTAAGGTCCGCTATGTAAGATGACGCGTCGCGAGTTCGAATCTCTCTCGCCGGGGATTTATTTTCAAAGGTTAAAAAAAATCCAAAGTTTCTCTCTCAAAAGTAAATATACAAACAGATAAGCCCTTTTAGACTTGCGCGTGTTATATAATACCCCCCATACCGTTACTACGAGTTGGGTGGGTTGCTCAGAACCGACCGAATTTAACTCTCACGCTGGCCTTTCTACCGTCCCGCCCGTGGACGTTTTAGCCGGTAAGAATCCGGCACTTCTACCGTCTCTTGTGCCTCATAATTCCCCCCTCTTGAGCGGTGAAGTAAGGTGTCTATGAAGACTTCCTCCACGTTAAAAAAAAAAAAAAAAGAAAATTTGTTTTATAAGTATGAAAGGAGAGACGTTTAGCACTCCCCTAGCAAGGATGGAACAGATACATAAGGTAAGGTACTTTCGGCGACACTTACCAGATTTAAGGAGCGGGCAGAGAGGGAGAGAGAGAAAAACCTTTACCATTGTAGGGTAACGCGGCAGAGGGTTATGGCGGTCTGGCCGCCCAGGGCCGTGTCACCGTTGCCCCCCACGGGTCGCGACTAGCAGGAAGGGTGACACTAGGGGCAATGGCCTCCCCTAGCGTCAAATTAATCAGTTAGGAAACTTATAGGATCGGCTTATTATCAAGAGGATGCAGGGAGTACATCGGCAGTAATTCGCAAGAGGTCCCGGGCACTCCTGTCACACGCGTAGGCAGGCCATCGTGAAGTTTTAGTCGGTAAGAGTCCGACACTGTTCTGCTGCTGCTGCTGCCGCAGCGGCGGAGTGTCCATGAGGATTTCGCCACGTACAAAAAGAAGATTATCATTTTCTATTTACGATGTTGCAAAGCTATTGTAACCCTCAACTAATTTATAATTTTATATATTTGATTTATAAATCTTATAAATTTATATGCAATATATTTATGATACTTGAATAATGTCTCTCATATAAATATCACAATATTTTAGTGTATAAAATTGTATAAAATGGATATTGAAATAAAATTGCCGGACTCCTCAGATTACGGATGTTTCTCGAGGTATGTATACCTTTTTTCTGATTATCGCATTTCTATAATCTACATACATATACAAATATCTGTACATTTACGTATATACTATATATGCCACTAAATTACCTATGATAATTGTACTACAATAGCTCACTTAGATACAAAAAAGTTAAACAGAAAAATGGTATTTCTCGAGAAACGTTCTTTTCCCATTTGATATATTGCAAGTTACAAAAAAATACATTTTTAAGGAAATTTTAACTTTCAAGAAAAATCAACAAAGAATTTTTCATTATTTTTCATCTGATTACTTTTAGATAAATTTGTATTTTTTTAAGATTTTTGTACTTCGAATAAATGCAAGGAATTCAATAAATACTTTTCGTGAAAAATAAAAATAGGTGAAATTTTGTCTGCAAAAAAACTAGTTATCGTTTCTGGATAAAAGCGATGCTGCAAAATTACAAAATAACATTGAAAATTAAATTTTGATACAAAAATATAAGTTTGTAAATATTTTTTCCGCTATTGATATAATTTGGCATTGAATTAAGCTACAAATATGATCTTTTCCTCATATTCGTTTTTTTCCATAAATATTTTAAGAAACTTTTATATCTACTTAAATATGCGTTTAATAAGATATTGCATAAACGTAATTACTTTCAATATCGCAATATGACGAAGAAAGCCGCTATTCCGAAGGAGGGCGTTCAAAATCATTTTTTTAAGCTTTATCATTTTTTATTATAAATCAAAAGATCGCTGCTTTCGAAATTTATTTTATTCTATATGAAAAATGTAATTTGTTTAGTATTCTAGTAGCTTGTCATAAATATGACAATTGTATAAACGAAAACGAGATACGCCAGTATTTCAAATAAGTCCTCAATTACAAGATTGCAAAATATCTACATATTTATTTATGCACAGGAGAATGTTGCTGAAGAGAGAACAGGAATCACTAAACGAAACAAGTTGTACAAGGTCGAAAGAAATCGATAGCCATTCTTTGGAAGATATGCTTACGGAATTCCTAAAACTCAAGGAAAGCTGCTTTTAACGATTCTTAGAATAATCTACCATAAGGAAAGAAATACAACAAACCGTTCACAGTACGATTCTCAAATATATACGAATTTATCGCATTTTGTTGTGTCATTTTTTAAAGCTTCCATTCTATTCGGTTTTTCTATACGTTTATTAATTTATGTGTAACTACTTATACATAATTTATGTGAAACTAATATTAATTATATCCAACGGTCAAGTGTGAACTATGCTGTGTGTATAAATTATACACATATCTAATGTTTATATTACATAAATACCTAATTTTTATGAAATTTTTATGAAGTTTTTAAAATAAGAATTTAAATTAGATATACAGAGTGGTTGGTAACTGGTGGTACAAGCGGAAAGGGGGTGATTCTACGCGAAAAAAGAAGTCGAAAATATAGAATAAAAATTTTTCGTTTTTTTTCCAGCAATTTTTGTAATAATAAACTTTACGATTACTTCATATTATTTCATTATGTATTCCTAATTTTCCGTTACGGCAAAAACAAACTTAAACTGCGATAATATCCACTTTATAACGAGACGTACCGAGCGAAAATTCAAAATCGATTTTCTCGAAAACAAAGCCTTAAACGAAAAATTTTTATTCCATATTTTCGACTTCTTTTTTCGCGTAGAATCACCCCCTTTCCGCTTGTACCACCAGTTACCAACCTCCCTGTATATTTTAGATCGAATATAACAAATGAAATAAACTAACTGATGATACCTAGCAGAATAAAAACATGATATGTCTTCTAACTGGTCCATCTACCATTCAGGCACATTTGTTTATATATGCATTACCGGCCAGAAATATTAGGTTATTTATTTGTCACATTTATTGCGAAAACTCTAACGAATATCCCTTTATTTAGTATTTTATATTAAATGTATAATACGAATAAAATAACAGATTCAAAGTATTGGCTTGGCAACTAGGTGATCGCGGATTTTGTCATTACCACCTGGTTGCCAACCCAATAAAATAACTAGAAAATAAGGACTATAAAAAGCATTCAATTTCTACTAAAACGTGTGTCCTAACTTGTAACCGATAAAGTAGTATATATTCTTTAACAATATTTTACTAAAATTCACCACAATTCATCTCGATACTTCGCGGAAGTACTAAGATCAAATTACAATAATCTACAATACATACTTGTCGACCTAAACTATAAAATTATTCGTATTAACAATAAAAAAGTATTTGTGTTAAATATTAGCAACTATCTTAATAGCTATGTTTGGCATAGTATGTGCTATTATTGAAAGCGCTAAGAAATTTTTCTCATGAAGTTTAACTTGGTAGAAGAAATTTAATAGAATATTTAATAATTTTTATAGATCTACATATTCTATTAAAATTTGTCTATAAAATCAAATAACGTTTCTGTGAAAAATTTGTGTCCGTAGATTTAGTGAGAGAAGTAACAAAGTATACATTTAAATCGAACATATATATTTGTCGGAGATGAAAGAACACCGAAACCTTTGGAATTTTGGGAAAATCCCGCAACGTTGTAATCTAGTTTCTATCATAGCTGTAATTAAACAATTGTAGTCATCCAGTCCGATTGTAATTGTTCGAGATTCGTGATAGCGAGATTGGGCTGGAGGCGACAACTGGTCGCCGAACGTAGCCACTGTCACGGGATGGACGTTTTGCTTGACGGAGGTGTGGTACGGTTGTATGGTTTTCCCTAGAAGCGTGGTTGCGGCGGCATACGGCCTCAAGGATGGGCCTAGCCACGTATCATTTTGCCTCGGAGGCAAAATAATGGGCAAAATAATTATTGTCAAAATAATGGGACACACGTTGCATTAATAACCAAACTCCAAGCAGAAACTGTCTAGCAACTTTCTCGACGTTTCTATCGAGTATAACAAACAAATGCAGTCGTACAGCGAGAAAGATTTCCATCGATCCGGCATTCGTGCGATCGCCTTGGAAAGTGATACATCGAGCAGTTATATCGAGCGTCTAAAAAACGTATTTGTGACTAGAAGCATTTTTACTTAGTAACGAGTTATCCCGTTGACCGTGGATTCGTTTGAACCCAATAAACATTGTTAATAGCGTTCGCCAAATTTATTGTTCGTAATCTTATTATTCGTTAATTTAATATTCGTAGACTTAATATTAGTTAAACTTAGTATAAGTCCTGCATATACGTTAAATCTAATTTCTGCTTGCGAATGATGGATAAGTCAAACGAATAATCATTACGCGCCACAAATTCCAATGTTCTTCCGACATATTTATATATTTTCAACAAGCTAATACGTCTAATGCATTTGAACCGCACGTTATAGACGTAATATATTACAAATTACAAAGACGTGCCTCAATGCGAAACAAAAGTGTTAAGTAGCAGCTTAGTCAAGATTTGATAGTTTAATAGTTGACATTCATATAACTACCTGAAACTAGTATTCATTATACCTCTATTGTGCCTTAACGGTAGTTCAACATCGTACAAAGCAACGTTATTTGGGACATTCATTTTCTTATAGTACCTACTCACTTTCCTTTCCTCTTTGCTGCATTACCTGCCCTACCAGTATTTATGACCTATCTTCCTTTATTTCGTTGTTATCCTTCTTCTGTCTATAGTCTCTTTCACTGATGTTTTTAGATTTTCCCATTCTTGTACTAAATACTTCTTCCTCCTCTTTCAATATTTTGACGTTTGTTGCTATTTTATACCTGTTTATGATTTCTAAGTTCCATTATACTCTCTCTTCTTCTATCTTTTTACCTTCTGATCTTATCACTATGATTAATGGTTAGCAATCGAATCCTACTCTATTTCCCAAATAAAACTCTAATTCTGTCAGTTGTGACCTGCTGTGACTGTCACCAGTTCATTGTTCGCTGATGTTCCCCTCTTCTCCACTATATAAGTTTCCTTCTTCTCCTATTTTATCTTTTTTATCCTATTTTTATCTCCTCCCAGTATCAACAATTCTGCTTTACTTTTTTGTTATCCTTCCCATCTCTCTATTGCTATACATTGTCCGGATAATCGATATTTCTTCCTCTCCGTTTATTTTTCTTTCTGCTAGTCTATTTCATTATTCTAACCTAACCCCACTCTCCTTTAACTCCTGCCATAGCTCCACTGCTTGCAGTTCCCTTCCTTTTCTCCCTTTCTATATAATAAGTTAGCGTTCGATATGAGGTGTATGTTAAACGTGTTGGTTTGTTTAATAAAGAGACGAGTGATGAATTCGTAATTGTCCGTTATATTAAAATTAATATATGCACAAGTACAGGGATAGTGTATGCCGATCGTAATCGTCGCTCGCTCGAAATTTGTGTATCGATGACTCGCTATTCAACGGTATATGACTCGCCATAATGGTTGTCCTAGAGAGCAATCTAAAAAAATTCGTCTATTTGTATCGACTGGTGTTATTATAAGAAGTTCAAATGTAACTCCGGTTGACGATTACAAATAACGACGATAATATTTTGTCGGCAGTTCGTTCACCTTTGAACCTAACAAACCAAAACAACGTTGGTATTCCAAGGCACAATAATATAAGGCAAGAACTTTTCTTTCAATTGGGAGAAGAACTTGCCACCGAATATCAAAAAGAGCAACAGCTGGGCAAAGAAGCGGAACCAGTCACAAATGTAAGTACAGGTTCACGTGAACGGAAAACATGTAAAATAAGATATTACAAAAACAATAAGACTAACAAAATCTGTCTAAGATATAAAGAATACGTAATGTGAAAAATGAGCTATTCAGAAGCTTATAACTTGTAAAAAAAGAAAAAGCGATGGAAAAGAATAAAAAGTACGTTATTTATTTCTAAATAGAAGAAACTATATTCTTTCATTATCAAATTTATTGATAATGATTATTATCTTCGTTCTATATTAAGATATAGAGGGTGGTTGGTAACTGGCGGTACAAGCGGAAAGGGGATGATTCTACGCGAAAAAAGAAGTCGAAAATATAGAATAAAAATTTTTCGTTCCAGGCTCTGTTTTCGAGAAAATCGACTTTGAATTTTCGCTCGGTACGCGTGCATTTTATCGCGTCTCGTTGTAAAGTGGACATTATCGCAGTCTAAGTTTGTTTTTGCCGTAACGGAAAATTAGGAATACATAATGAAATAATATGAAGTAATCGTAAAGTTTATTATTACAAAAATTGCTGAAAAAAAAACGAAAAATTTTTATTCTATATTTTCGTCTTCCTTTTTCGCGTAGAATCACCCCCTTTCCGCTAGTACCACCAGTCACCAACCACCCTGTATAAGTTGTTTCCTGTTTGAATCATTTGACTGGTTACGGTTAAATATCAATTAATTTTTATTTTTAAACAAAAAGATCTAACAGATGTATCAATCGTCGATTTTACATCTCCGAAATTTTTATTCTCCTTCTCCAAGACTTCTATTATAAATTTTTTCCTCCGCTCTTCCACTTTTCCATTTTTCCACTTCCTTCCATTTTCTATAATATTTCTTCCATTTTTCTGCACGACTCCTCCCCTTCTTTTTCCATTTATTCGATATGGATTTTATCCTCCGGGTCAAATTATTTATTTCATTCTTTACCTGCTTTGTAACTTTTCTCTTCCTTGTACGATCTCTGTCCTAAAACATCCCATTCTGTTTACTGTTATCTACACTGTTCCCTCTTTCGCCTCTTTTTCTCTTTCAGACAATTTCTTTAATATCCCTCTTTCTCTTTCTTTCTCGCTCCTCTGTTTCCTTGAAGTCTTCCTCTACGTCTCCTTCAGTTACGGCTTTCCATATTTCAGTCAGTTTTCTATCGTTAGAACTCTTTTTATCTTTGCTCGCCTCTAACAAAGGTCTGTCCCTTTCCTTCTCAAATTTTGCTCTATCTCCGATTTTGTCTTCTGTTATTCATTCATTATTTTACTAATTTTACGCCTTATATTGTTCACGTCTGTCTATGTTTCTTTACCTTTAACTCGTCTATTTTTTACATTTAACCTTGACTCTTTATGTAAATGTAATCCTACTTCCATATTTTACTTCGTCTTATTTATCTATTATTTGATTATCGATAGACTTACGGTCTCAATACTTTTAAATATTATCTACTAGAATTTACTATAATTCTTTAATTTTTAATATATGACAATAGTGTTGCTATTATTATAACAAACACTTACAACTCAGAAATAAAATACCATACGATACAATGCTAAAAATATAATTCAAAATAAATAATTTTTTACAAAAAATAATTTAGATATCTTTTATTTAGAAATATTGCACTAATATCGAATGTGAAATCAACTTCTGAAAAGAATCTCATGATCAGAATTTCACCCTAAATATCTTTGGTAATAAGATAAATCACAATTATAATTCTACTCGCGTATCTATAACATTGTTAGACAATCTCTAATCTCATGACCTAAATCTCAAAACTTAATATCATGTAAAGATATTTAAATAGACAGAATAAATCACAATACAGTAGAACCTCGTTTATCCAAGTAGGTCATTTCGATAATAAGTTAAATAACAAGTTCGTCGTAGGAAAATAAAATTATTTGCTGGGTTATAGATTACTCGTTTTAATTTTAATTTTTAATATTGTAATTGCATAAGCTTGTTTTCTAATAATTATCGTTTCTGTAAATTATTATACTATGCCAAAACTAGTACTTTTATATTTAATTTTACAAATATTAATTAAACTTATTAAAATGTTTATGTCGTTAAATTACTACGATGTTTTCGATGAATGCAATATTTTGAAACAGAAATTAAAGTTTCAATCGTAAACGAAATATAAAATTTTTAATATTTAGTACATAAATTAATATTAGTAATAGCAAATCTCTAGTGTTTTAAGACGATTTATCTCTAATATAACAAGTACTTTGTTTCAATGTGATCCTCTTTAGACTTAGTATATGCTGAAAATAATATAATACTGCGATGTAATAGTGTGATATTGCATATTCTTCGAGTATATTATGGTTGGCAACTACGTGATTGAGAATTTTGTCATTGGGTGGTATCGATAATAATTTATTTCTCAAGTAAGATTTTGAAATTTATTTGCAAACACGTTTATTTTCAAGTAAATTGAACTGTTGCTTTATTTGGAATAATTATTTGATCTTTTTTCTTATATTTAATCCTCATGCATTATATTTTATATCAGAGTTTACAAATAAATAGATAAATTTATTTTCTTATTCGTTCTACAAAATATAAAAAAAAAATTTAATAAACTAAACAAAAAACACAAGCTACTGATATAAATTACTAGATTCGTAAGCGACTTTAGAACGACTACGTGATACAAAGCTATCGTCCAGTATTACATCTTAACCAAACTTCGATAATTCTGACTATATGTGTAACAAACATGGCGTGGCTTTGAAATCGATGCGTCTTATTTGTCCGTGCCAAGTATCAATTTACTGGCAACGTTCAAAACATCGATGGCTCGATATTTATAACAAGGTACATTCAAGTTGCATGCCAACATTTTTCGACCCGAAAAGATTTTGAAATACGTCTCAAACTTTAAATTATCTAAATTTTAACACTTTACTGAAGTTTTATGTAATACATGTATAAAAATGTATTTTAATTAGAGAATTACGGATGCACTTATTATTTATACTTTATAGTCATCGGAGCTACATATAATAATATATTATAACCGATAATAAAGTTGTCGTTTGTAATTGCCGAACTTCACAGAAGTAGTTTGTTGCTTGACAAACTCTCCAACTTCAGACTTTTCAATTTTTGAATTACAAGTCAGATTAAAAAAGGTTTAAACCAATAGAAAGATTTCCTATGTCAATACCATCAATGATATTTAAACAGTAAAAGTATGTAGTAGTACATATAATAAATAATAATATATATCACATATTTCTATGTTCTCTTAATAGGTAATTTAACGTTATAGTCTGATAATTGTATAAAATGATAAATATTGCTTATAATTATTAATTCATTATTAATTTATATGCTTCGGTAAAATGTACCGAATATTGTTATTACAAATGGATTAAAGTGTCTGAATATTTACGTATAAACTACTTTTAATATCCATACATTGTTTTCAGTTCATCAGTTTGAGTAATTTAGGTGTACAAAATTTAATGCCTATATACGTACGTATATTTCATTTTATTCTCACTGTTATATTTTATATAACTATAGCTTTATTCATCTATTTACGGGGTACGTCATTTTCACACAAATCTCCGAAGGATACGCGAAACATTAAAGAGAGAGAAAATCGCAGTATTTTAAAATATATACATTTTAAAATAAATTTGAAATAAAAATATAAAATTGTTTCATGCCCGTTTATATAAAGTATTTCAGTGGACATTTACATTCTCTTTATTGTTTATTATTTTAAACAGCTTTGGCTCTAATTAACCTTAATTTCATCACAACTTTTCTGATTCTCAAATCAGAACTAGCTTCAATTTCATCACAACCTTTTTTGGATTTTCCAGATTTATAAAAATAGAAGAAGTCAAGGAATCTGAAGAAAAATTATTTTTTGTGTACTCTAAAAAAGATTAATTTATCGAATTATCTTTCATAAAACCAAATTTCATTGTATTTAAAAAATGTTTGATAATTGACAAAACGAAAAGTGTCAAAAGTGTTAAATTAATAATTTAGTAGTAATTAAAAATATATAGCTTCAGGTTGAATTAAGACGCAATACACAGAAATATTCCTATATGTATAATACAATAATAATTTACCCCAATTGAAATAATAATAATGGATATATTAAGAATAACCTAAGAATAATAATTAGTCTATTACATAGATACACATTTACGCAGTACTGACAATTATGCCATTATATCTGATGAAAATGTCTCTAATCATATTAAACTCCTACTTTAAAATATTTATTAATGCAATTATTTCAATTGGAAGAAATAACTATATATTGTAATATATTAATTATAACATTCCTTAAAAAACAACATTAAATTAAATACTACAGTACTTTACAAACTTTACAGTTTATTCACACCGTGATATAACGCGACTGGATCTGAATAGTTATCAATGACAACACTACAAAGGTTTGTCGCCACGAGCCCGAGTTAACGAATCTATGTCCGAGCAAACGATGCTAAAGTACGCGTGACATTGAACAACGTAGAACCAACGTCAAACGATATATGTAAGTATACGCGTGATAAACGCAAAGCAAATAAATCTAACTGTAGTATATATATTAAATGGTCAATATTTACGGTTAAGTTACGTTCAAAAGATCGTTAATCGGTGTTAGTGAAACGGTCGATAAATAGACTTACCCTAGAGATACGAAGGGGTTGATGCAGGTCATGCCCACCATGCATACGAAATCCCCAAGGAGAGCCTCCAACAAGGGTGACTTCTCTTGCACTCATCCCGCCTCTCTTATCACTCTCCAACAACCACTCACTCGCGTTTCAATCCGAACGCGAGACGCAGCTACGCTGTTTGCTGATACAGACGCCACGCCGTCTCGTTTTTCTCGTCTCGAGTTGACCAACGAGGTCGTAGTTCGCGCTCCGCGGCGCAAAATTGTTGATCGCGCGTAAATTCGTCTTGTCAACGCTCACATTTCTCGAATAACGCCTCGCGAAATTTGCCTGCTGTCATTTATTATCAACGTTTACTCGAATGGTAGTCAGTACTCCTTAATCAGCGACATTACCGACCATGCATCATCTTTCAACGAACGAACGACGAAAAGGTTACAGACGGAAAGTTCATGGACGACGAATCATACAAATGATTAGTGTTATTGATAAAACAGATTGATAAATTTAGTGATTCACGATGTTCTCGGTTATCAAATTACGAACACGAATATATAGTCACTGATGACAAGAAAATTGGAACGAACAAAGACACGAACTACACTCGTCGATGGTTCGCGGAATACTGACGTGACGGCGCATTCCCCCTCCCTATAATCGTCGATGCGCCACCCTCACTTGCCATCCTATGAAACTCAAGCCACCCGGCGAACACGCGTGCCCTCTCCTACAGCTACGATCAACATTTCTTAACTTACGATTCGGATGAACCACTTGTAGCTAATATTATACATATAGAATAGACGCATTACCATTCCGTCGTATTATTTAAAGGTCACAAGAGAAAAACTTGATAAATATATTTTCAGCAATATTTTTATTTTAATATCACTTTATAATAAAAACTTATTTGAAAATCGGAGGAACATCTTAGATATAAAGATATACGTCTTTTAAACAAGGACATATTTTATAAACCAAAGATATAACTATAAAAAAGTAATACTTTAATATTGTAACAAGTACAACCTCGAAATAGGCAACATAGAGACAAGATCGACTGATTTCTTATTAGGAATCATATATGCTACTCGGCTTGACTTTGTTTTCGAACGCAATAAAAAAGAACACGCAGAACGTGCGACAGGTTGGAGATAGCGGTGAAACAAAAAGTGATTGGCCGAGGAGCATATAACACTTCAGAATCGCTAATGGCAGAGTGAGAAGACATTATACATATTCTATTCGTCTTCTACTAAACGATGTTATTGTTCATTCGATCACAAAAATTGATGGCTTCTGGCTTTCGCAGACCTCTTACTCATGTTTAGAACTCTCACTTTATCGGCAAGTTGTATAAGAAATAAAGAAGAGGGGATAGCGAACTGCTTATCTCGAGTCAGAAACCAGTTGCTTATTATTTATTATACGAGCCAAAACTGCGATACTTAACTTTAAAATTATAAAAAAAATAGAAAAACGCTTTTAGCTTTAAAATCAAATAGCAGATATTTTTGGTAATAACTTTGGGATTGTTTGACTATGAGTACTGAACTTTAAAACTACGTGTAAAAAAATGCAAGACATTACTTATCGCGTTCTTCTCCTGTACTCTTCACTTATCATTATTTTTGGAATATACTTGCAATTTGGAAAGTAATTATTTATATCGTTCCTGAAAATCAATTAAATTCGTATCTCTAAGTTGACAATTACAAAATCAATGCTATAGGTTTCTAAACAACCATCAGTAAAAGACAATGTAAACTGATATAATCTTCCATCTTCACCCTTTTAATTAAAATTTAACACTTTGTTTAACAATTTATAATCGTCAAAATATTTTGTAGAATTTGTAGAAAAATCTTATACAATATTTAAAGTCTTTCAATCTTTTGTCATCAGCTTGTAGGATCAACTTATATTATAAATTATTAAACGATATTATTTTACTTATAAGTATCCTCAAGGCTAATTCGCACTTGAATAATACTTGGATATTAAACTGTTTACTTTCGCTTTAATACTAAAAAATAATACTAAATATATAAATATACTAAAATAATACTAAAAAATATAATTCTGATTGAAAACAATTATCAATGAAAATCTTTTTCTTGTAATAACATTTCAGACATATTTTACTTTGTTTGTGTAATAAATTTAGGTATATAATAGGTAAATAATATTTTTTAAAATGTTAAAAAAGAGCTTTTTTAACATATTTCACAAAATTATGAAATTGAACAATATAACGAACAATTATGACAAAAGTATCAAATATATATTTATTGTAACTCTACAGTAGCTGACAAAAGTTTACGATGATTATTTGTAAACCGGATTACAAACATCTTATACGCATATTGTTCTTCTATTCAGTTTGTCTCTTTGGAATACCATAGCTGTAAGTTTGACCTTCGTAACCTCACACCATCTGTTAAATGCAAACAATGTAGGAGTTACAACAGTTAGTTACCGCTTAGGACTTGTAAACAGTGGACATTAGTTTAAGACGATCTGTATAAAACGTGAATATGAGAACAGTTTTTGAACATTTTGATTCTGGAATGTCAAAATCATTGTTTAGTGTACCTTTTATTGCTTAAAATTCATTTAGGTAGGAACAGACTATGGATAAATCAAAGAATTTCCTTGAAAACGAAAGGGAACAAATCGTAAGGCTGTGAAAGCAAAGTAAAACCTTCACCGAAATAGCAATATAATGAAACGGTCAGAAACAGCTTGTAAGCAAGCTTGGTATAAATTTTTGTGGCGGTTCGGTGACAACAGGGCGCCGACAGGTCGAGGGCATCAACGCGGTCGCAACACCTCGCGGGCGATCCAGGTACCAACCAGAAGGCCACTACGACGACGAATCTGTCTGTCTCGCTAGCGGTCAAATATACGGTATCATGATACAAATACCGCACCTAGCGAGAATCCCTCTACGTCTAAGGCAGGGACTACCGGACATAGCCTTACTGACGAGTCCGCCGGGAGTCCCGGGACGAAACGCGAATTCTCTTTTCATCTAGCGGCGGCGACCACTGGCTACCACGAAGGAAGGAACACGAATCAAAATACTGTATAATGGGACACGCCCAATCCCCATATTTTTAAAGGCAGGCACGTATTGCGATCAACCGAAAAACGGAAGACCACGAAAACACAACGCCGAAAATGGATGGCCGGATTCATCGATCGAGCGAAAAGGATCGTTTTCGTAGTGCAAATAATATTGCAGCGAAGATAAACTGCAAAAGCGATACGCAAATTAGCGTTAGAACTATTAGGAGAAGATTAGAAGATTTTAACTTAAAAGGACGAAAACCTCAAAAGAAACCACTGCTGGGTTCTAGGAATCGAAAAAGACGACTTGCATTTGCTGAAGCTCATAAGTATTGGACATGTGGCAAAAGGTATTGTTTTCAGACGAATTGAAATTCAATCGCGTCTCTTCTGATACGCGGGATACGATATGTTAGACGTCGAATTGGCGAAAGTTTGAAAACACAGTGCGTTTTAAAAACTCTTAAACATGGTGGTCAGAATGTTATAGTGTGGGCGTGTCTTTCTTAAGGCGGTCCTGCTCCGATATGTCGTATTAATGGAATTGTGGTGGCACTCGACCACGGAAGTTTCCAACGGCTTCGCGACACAAAGCGCTATACCTTCAAAGCGTAAGGCCAACGTGCCTAACGTACCATCGATATTCCTACGGTTCTTTCGCCGAATATTCGGAAGAATGCATACGCGGCAACCGTGGCGGACATCTAATAAACGCGTGCGTAGTGGGGATATAGAGGGGCAACGAAGAAAAGAATCCGTTTGGTTTCGAACAAAAGATTCATTCTGCCCCGAGCTGCGAAGTGCGAAAGGTTTAGTGTCATAGCGAAGCAAACACAATTCGAGATACGTGATTATTAACTCTCGATAGTTAATCGTTAATCGTTTATCGTAAATTGCTGACTGTTGAGTGTTAATAGTTTAATAAACCTTTTTTATTGAATATCAAGAGTATTACTTGTGGACACTTCACCAACAACAACCTCAGAATTATGGACCGTTTTCAATACATGGACATATTCAAGAACACAATGTTTGTTGAGGGAAATATTAGGTTGGTATGATCACTAGTTCCTACATTCAAAGTTGGTGCGACTTCTAACGACGATCTTTTGTTTTTGGCGTCTGCCACGTGTTAATTGTTCGATTGTATCCGGTGTGTTTATATGGCTGTACATGGTGGTGAAATACAGAATACAAAAACTGAATCTGTGTGAATCAATTAAATATCGAACTCCAAAACCTATTTAACACGTTCGTCACCCAGCGTGATTCGGCTAAGTTTCCTGCGGGACCCAAATCCGACCGTCGGTACGCAGAACGTAAATAAAGCGACAAGCGGGAATTCATTGTTTATCGCCTTCGATTCATTGCAAAGAAAAGATTATTTAGTTTAGAAATGGAGAAAGCGATAAGCTTCCCAGTTAAAGTATTCCGATGGATCTCAAGGCAGATATCTCAGATTTAGTCTAGAAGCATACTTGTGAGACGTACATCAGTGATTTTTTCATCCACAAAATGTTCAGTGCACACTGTGAAAATATATTTGAAAGTGAGAAAAGTAGCGATGACGGAGTCTACAACTATCGTTCGAAGTGTCCAAAATCACCCCAAATGTGTTTGGAATGTTTATACAAATACCATGCGATATAGAATAATGTAATATATTATCCAGAATATAAATTAATAAGAAGTATGGTATAATGTGTTTTTAATATTTTTATGTTGTATATCCTATATATAATATCGCATATTTAATTAACTCGAACAAGAAGAGCGTCACCATACGTTGGTGACGGGGCCCCCATGGAAGTATACCCGTCACACAGATACGTGCGACGTGACGACGAACGTGTTAATAACAATGTTGCCTTTTGCACGCAATAATATGAGTGATGATTTTATTTTTCAAAGTACACGGCTCGGGTTGTGAAACCGTGTTTTGAAGAAAAAAATATTACCGTCCTGTCGTGGCCGTCACAATCACCAGACATTAATCCAATCGAGAATTTGTGGAGCATCATGAAAAAGACAGTATAAGGTTATAAACTGAAAAATTTAAATGAAGTCTACTCTACAATTGAAACAGCTTCGAGCAATATTACGGTAGATCAATGTAAAAAATTAATACATGATATGCCAAAAAGACGTACCGAAGTGATAAGAAACAACGGATATTGGATAAAATATTGAATTTAAACAAAAATTGTGTATATTTTCTTACCATAAATTAATATTTTTTGTGTAGTCTTAAACTTTTGACCGACGAAATATCATACAGATTTCGTAGCTTTTTTATAACTTAGCTACTGTGCAAAATATCAAAATGAAATTTTTTTGTAAGTATATAAACAAATGTCTAATTAGTTAATACCAAAAATAGAACACTGTATTTGTATTCTTTATGGAAAGTAAATCAATTATTTATTTCTTCCATTTCGTCTCAATCTTTTGTTCGCTACTGTATGTTAGGACAGTTTCTTTACTACTTTACGTTTTGAAGCTTTTTAGATCTCTCCTGCCATCCCTTAAATTCCATTTTGTCAAAAAATAATACGAGTTAAGTCAAATAAGTCCTAAAGATCCTCAATTTTTAACCCTTTGCACTCGACGGCCTTTTCGGTCGAGCTTAGCAGTAACTCGAGGTAAATTTGCGCGTATGTGACGAGTGTATTGTAAGTAAGCGGTTAAGTGGCGTTTCGTTCTTTCGCTTTTTTACAGAATATACGAATTAATTAAACAAATTTCCAAATCCATTCTTTTTGAGCTTCTAAATTTACAAAATTACGATACTCCTGCCACCATCGTCAAATCTGAACTAACGTCGGAGACGTTACTAGAATCATGGTTCCGGAAGAATATGAGCATAAATATTTCATCTTCGTTTTAAAGCGTAACATTTCACACTTCATAACAAACAGTATAAAGAGCTAAAGAATTTATTTACGAATCAACGCTGCGCTCTCGTCAATCGGAGAGGTTAAAATTTACCATAAGCAGGGACTATCGCCTCTCATTCCCCTCTCGAATTGTCACACGGAACGCAGAGATAACGAAAAATAGCCTCTCGAGTGCAAAGGGATAATCTGAAATGCGATGCAACTGCAAGAAGCTACTTTAAATTTTATAAAACAAAACATTGCTTATTAGTTATGAAAATATTAAAATATTTATTGTTTATAAATAAAATAACAAACAAGTATAAAGAGTTTGATAGAACAAACATAGAAGTTAATGGAAATTTTTGTTGCTCTACTATCTTTCTAAGATTATAATAGGATTTAAGTATGCTGTTTAATTTGATTTTATCATAGAAGTAAAAAATAGAACATTTATAAAAATGTACTAATTGAAATGAAGTATTCCAAATAATTTTCGGAAACTTTCTATCCCTTAACAAATTCAACAAAAAGCAGCTGCAAATTGTAGTAACAGACATTATATAACAAACATTTATATCTAAAACATCATAGAATACATTTTACTGCTATCACATAAAGCATATAATTATCAACAATTATCTATAAATATAATTTTTCATAATATACGTAATACGAATAAAATTTTTGGACCCTAAGATTTTGTTTCCTTAACTTAAAACATAAATTTAACACGTTGACGGCGGCGTGCACCATCGGTGGGTCACACGTGTCTATCCCGTGAGGCGGCGTGCACTACCGATGGGTCGCTCGAGTTTGTTCCGTGGGGCAGCGTACATCGCGACGGATCACGCATGTACATATTTCACAAAATTGGTAGTACAAAGTAGGTTTATATTATTTTATCTCATCATTATAACACACCTGTGATCTTTGGAAGTAACTAGCATACATACTGGCCTTTCGTCAGTCCATTTTAAAAATTTAACGTAACCTAACCTATTTTCGTCGTGCATGTTCGTTACGCGCATCGTCGTTCTCCGACGAACACGCATGACTATTTTTCTTTCCTGTATTGAAAAATTTTTTGATTGGCGCTATGAAAGTTTCTTATAGAAAAATCGAAAAGAGTACAAAATTAGAGTCTCGTCAGCTATACTTAACATTTATAGATATATACAAATTGATATTGCTAAACTATTGTACATCAATGTATTAGTCGAAGTCCACGGAATTCGTTGAACCCAACAGGAATCGTACAGCTTTTGTAATTTTGCTATAAATTGAGGTCAAAGTTGAAAAATTGTCAGTCTAATCTGACGCTGCGCCGTCTCACGAAGCAGACCGTGCAGCCGCCTCACAGAGAAAACCATAAATATCGGCGCTGGCATCAACGTGCTAATTCTACAACATGTTATGAATGTAACTCCAGAAACACCAATTTGAAGGTTTGACATAATTATTAAATTACGGATGTTTACGTAAATTTAAATTTTTAAGTACACAGGACACAGAACTTGAACGTTACACATAATTCATTCTTGCATCTATAATCCATTTGCATCATGGCCCTACTTAAAGGGTCATTTGAAGGCATCAGTGGCGTTCAATTAGCGACTGGTTCCCATCACCGCGCGCGGTCGGTCGTAGGTACAGCAAATGACATCCGAATTCTACATGAGGTTTATCGAAAATTTTGCCGTTCAAAACGATTGGTGGACAATGTTAGCTCGCAAACATCGCATCTTACATTCTTTATAACAGAGAAAAAAAGTAAAAATTATTTACCAAAAAAAAAAATTATTTAGATCAAAATGGAATTTAAATCATATTATTTCTCGTGGAATTCTTTAAAATGAACAATACATGTTGGTACATCGCAAATATGGCATTTCAAGACCGCTTCTCCTCGAGTACGTTTTGAGAAGCATGCAACGCATCGCTTTGACATTCTGCTTCCCTTTGCTGGAGTTGAACGTATCCGAATAGGAAAATGCCTACCAGTATATCGCGTTATCGAATCATTAGACGCCTCACTTACTTTTATATTTGATTAATATTCGCCAATAATTTCTCCGGCTAATTGTTGTTTAAAAAGATGAAAAGCTCGATCTTTTTTATGATTTTTAAAAATTACATAACTGTTTACTAACATCATGTTTATGAAGTAAAAAAATATTTTCTTATAGGCTTTTTACGTCTCCGCATAGTGTGAAATTCACTTAACATTTGATCGCCAACATCAACTCCACCCATATTCTGATTATAATCAATTACTATTGTTGGTTTTACACATTTTTGGACGGTATATCGGTTTGTTTTCTCCGTTTCAGCAAATTCTAAGCTACGTATAGTTGTTAGTAAAACGACATCTTTTTTACATACATTTTTTTACATAGAGGACAGTCGCAAATCGCGTAATAATCCACGCTTGGTGATAGAAGACAGTCGCAACGCGCGGATTAATCCGTGCTTGGATGCAAATGGGTTCAATTTTCCATAAATATATAAACAGCTGCAATGTAGTAATTATACTTTCAGTAACATTAATTTTCAACCGCTTAAACCATATATACAGGGTGGTTGGTAATTGGTGGTACAAGCGGAAAGGGGGTGATTCTACGCGAAAAAAGAAGTCGAAAATATAGAATAAAAATTTTTCGTTTTTTTTTCCAGAAATTTTTGTAACAATAAACTTTACGATTACTTCATAATATTACATTATGTATTCCTAATTTTCCGTTACGGCAAAAACAAACTTAAACTGCGATAATATCCGCTTTATAACGAGACGTACCGAGCGAAAATTCAAAGTCGATTTTCTCGAAAACAAAGCCTCGAACGAAAAATTTTTACTCTATATTTTCGACTTCTTTTTTCGCGTAGAATCACCCCCTTTCCGCTTGTACCACCAGTTACCAACCACCCTGTATATAGAGACTCTTATGAAAATATATCAAAATAAAATATAAAAGTATGAATTTTCTTTAATATTCGCACACAGACTTATTCTTGTAAATCTTTTTCTTTCTTTGTTTCTTGTGAATCCTCTCCTTTTTGATCATCCCACTGATCGTATTTATACGATAAGTCACGTAATATATCCGATTTTTTGTTGTTTTCATTATCTTGTTGCTGTCCCTTCTTCTTCTTATTCTTTTCCTTATTGCAATAATTGTCATAATTTTCAACTGGTGCTTTTTGAATTGTATTAAGTATCACGTCTTGATTTTCTTTGACAAATTTTGTAATTTTCATAAATGGTGTATCTACTTTTTTGTTGGACTTATCGTATTCACTACGTTTAATGCGGATAAAGCCTTCCGGTTTTGTCTCAAAATTATGTATATTGTTTACAGTCGTCCATTCGATGTTATCTAGATACTCGCTGTTCTTATTATTACCTATATATGGACAAATTTCAGATTTGTCCAAATGACAACGATAATAGTATTTTGTACTGTGTTTGTTTCTTTCCATATACTCCGTCATCAAATATCCTGCCAGATCTCGTTCATCATGAATTTTATAAATATCGGAATCGTGGCGTACAGAACAAAGACCAACGTATAAGAAATTAGCGTATTCACACTCTGCACTAAGCTCTACTTGCGCTTCGTCGATCGTTCGACCCACTGTAGCATGATACGTCAGCGTATATGGACGTAAAGGAAATTGCCATATATCATTTTTATTATCTATTTTACTGGTTCGGCACAACCAATTACGATAATCCGGTAAAATCTGATAATAATTAAGCGTAACCCGTTTAATTGTTTTATCGTCTTCTTTACCTTTCAAAAAACGGATTATCAAACTCTCAATTTCGTTGTTTTCAAACAGTATATCCTCCAAGCGAACAACACGATGGACACCTTCTTCAGTTATGTATATATATCTCCATCCTTTTACTAGCAGCAAGGTGGGAAAAAATTTATATTCACGACTCTTAAAACTACGACTATCAAGAGGGAACTTGATCTTATTTGGTCCATAACAAAATGGTGCTTCGTAATACGTTATGCCATTAGTCGTTAAATGTTCAATGTAGCGATATAAACGTCTTGTAATGTTGCGATGAGTTTGAGCAATGTAAATAGTATCAAAACGTTCATCAGCGAGATATTGCCGTCGAAACAGAGTGTACAGATAGTAACGTAGGTTATAACTCAACGGAACGTTCCCAGCAGGTTGTACTTGCCGCAGACGTTCATAAAAATCGTTTACTTTGTCTCGAAGCACGGGATCACGTGTTCGCATGTTTTTGTCTAAATTACTTATTGTCAAGTCCTCCAATATCTGAATAATATAACAATTACTTTCCTTATGAAATACAGATTTATTGATAGAACTTAATTGCATAGGATCCCCAGCAAAAATTAAGTGCAACTTATGTTTAAGGGACAGTATGTATAATAGAATCAACATGGACGGTGAGGGTATAGTGTATATGTCTAAAATAAGAACGGATGTGTTTTCAGCGACAAATTTTTTAGAATACAGGATTAACTTATAAAGTTCTTCGATCTTATTTTTACTGGACGTGTGAAACATTTGAATTGCTTGATGATACGGTAGATTGAAATGATGCATACAAAAAGATACATATGTATACGTTTCTATACACTTCGATGAAATTTCACTTGCCTGGTCTTTCCGGAATGTAATAACCTTTACTGGTTTCTGGTCGTTTAAACCCAAAGTGCACAGAAGAAACGTTTTACCATTTCCGCTTGGAGCATTGATCATGATAACTGAGTTGCTTTTTTGCTCTAATACTTCGCATATATTATGGTACGCTTGCTTCTGGTAATCGTTTAAGTTCTGGATATCTGGCTGCTTCTCTTCTCCAATACATTTCATACAATTGGATAGATCGATACTCAATGAATCGAATTGTTCTTTCAACTCTTGCTCCACAGCGTCACTCATTCTCTTACTACGCATTTGGATATCGATAAAAAAAATATTTCTCTATTAATATGCACTTCATAAAATTACAATGTTTGAGATAAACATTTGAAGAAGAATCTTTCTTACCCTTCTAAGTAATTTTATCCAACGCGCTGTTTTCCTTCTTCGGATGTTTAAAAGATCTGCAAGTATAACATAATTGTTAGATCAAAATCTAAAGTGATATTAACACTTTACCCACCGATAGCCTACTAATCGGCTTTTGTCGCAGACAATCTTTCTCATTATTAGAGCAGTAATTTGTTATTTAGTACTAAGGTGCCTTGTTCAGTTGCGTCAGTTGCGTCAGTTGCGTTGCTTTGTAAGCACCCATAGTTTTATACCAATTTGGAAAAAAAGAATGGTATTGGAGAGTCTAAACCGAAACAGGGCTGGCGTCAGCGAGAATCCGCGCCTGAGATGCCGGTCGGACTCGCGTATGGTGTTGAATCGCTAGCGATCGGTAAAGTGTTAAGTATCGAATACATAGATATTTTTATGCCTCGTATCTAAACCATTGTAGATTACTTTTTCGCATTCTTTTTATCTTCTTAATTTTTTCTCCTCATTACACACTAACATTATAGCAACTATTCAGTACCGATAATAAATTAAGCGATAATTTAATATTCTTGGATATAAAATGTCGGTGATTATCGAATGAAAGGCGAAATATGAATTATATGACTAAACGTGAATGTTACGACCGTTCGCGAAGAGATGCAATCGCGAGAAAAACGCGTCACCGAGAGGAGTAAATTCTCGCTACGATACGAATTATCGACACCGCGAATCAGTCGTGTTCCCCTGTTTCGATTAAGTTAACAGAGGTGGTTAGAATGAGTCCAATTAACTGAATTAACAGGGTTAACATAAACTTGTATATTTGACAATATTTAAAAATAATATAATGAACGCGCCACAAATTATTTAACTATTATACAATCAGTTTGTTCGTAATTCGACCCGATTTTATGATATTTCTCGATATATTCGTTAGACTAAGCGACCTGGATTTTATTCGTCTGAACCTCTCGATGCACTTCGTTTGAATCTTCAAATGATACTAATTTTCTTCGATCTTTTTCTTTGTCTTCTGTGGGAAACGACCCCCACTACGCTCGAGTCGCGTCACCGTTCGCGCGTATGATATCGTGTGCCACCTCCTTTGTGCGAATAAAATGACAAACCGAAGTTTCCAGAATCGACGCTTCTAGAAGTCGCTGCGCTTGTCGCTATATTGTATATTTTTCGTCTGTCGCATAAGACGATGTGTCTGCGACACTGCAGCGCCACGAGCGACAGATAGGAATACGGCCTATGAGCCTCGTGGCATAACAATGAATATATATATGAATTGTCGTCCGAAATTAAAGGATCATTAAATTTTCAATGAAAAATTGTCGACGTTTAAACTGTCACAGCTCCGTTAAAAACTTTACTACAACAACAGTCGTTTTTATCTCATATAACCGAAAAGGAAAGTGAAGATGCTTCTTCTTTTCGAAAATTTTACAAATTCAAACGCATTTATGTGCATTGCAACATTTTTTTCATGACTGAAACCACTATGTACCTGAAGATAAAATATTTACCTTCCTTCTCTTTTCATCGCTATTTTATTGAACTTTGAATGAAAAGTATGCTGTCAATAATCCAAAGTAGACACCACAAAGTCCAAACTATAAATGCTATACCTCAAAATTAAAAAATTACAATATAAGAATTAATATCTATGTTTAAATGATTTTGCTTACAAATAATCATTACAAATGATTATTGATGATAAATTTTTTTGTTGGTTACGAATAATCGTTATCAATGATGAAAATTTTATTTTGATGGTTACCGATAACTACTATCGATGATGTGAATTCTTTTTTGGTTACCGATAGCCGTTATCGATGACGCGAATTCTTTTTTGTTACCGATAGCCGTTATCGATGACAGGAATTTTTTTTTGTTATCGATAACCATTATCGATGACGGGAATTTTATTTAAATTATTATCGACCAAGTACGAAATAGACGTGACACTGACAATTTGAGCATTACCCAGGTGATACACTAATATCACAGACGAGTATTTCTATTCTTCAGCAGTATAGGACGAACTTGTGGAAACATTCTGTCCCTTCCAATTTCGTGAATTTTTAAATATGTTGTAAAGCTTTTTGAACAACTTCCTCCTATATATTGCATATATAACCGCCAATCGGTAGTAGTTTCCGCGATATTCGCAAAAATATGTCGGTATCATTACAGCGAATTCTGCTAATAGTTGTCTGCAATCCTATGACAGCGTATGTGCCCAACGACTAACACCGACGCAATATGTGATATAAATTAACATTTTGGGCAACTTCAGGCTGCATATACCCGAGTATTGGTTTTTGGACGCATATGCTGCCATAAACAAATGTAGACACATTGTATCTTGTACATTGTATCTTGTATCTGCAGTATCTCGCATCTCAAAAACTAAGTGAGTGGTTATATGTATAAAAAAAGGTTGTCCAAATGTTAATTTGTATAACATATTCGGAAATCGGAGAGGACGGAACTCCTCTACGAGTTCTCCAAAATTTTTAATGGTCGTTTATAATGGTTATTCGTAATTAGCACAATTAGATATAACCTTCTTTAATCATTTTATTTTTTGAGAAATTTCTTTAAGGTTCAGCGGTGCCTTCTATTCAAATAGAAATGAATTTCTGATTAATGATTTCTCACAAAAAGTCGAAGAAATCACTGTTACTTTGCGGCTATACCACAAGGAGCTTGCACAATTGAATTTGCACGTGTCGTGTGCGTGTGTTTATTGTTTAGTTCCTAGACGTCGCAATTGTCGTCCAAGTTTTCCGCAATACTATGAAATCATAAGGCAACGATATTATTTACAATCGCATCAACCTCTATATATAAAAAAAAATAATAAAAAAAATATGTAGGTGATTAGCGACTAACAATTAGTTAAAATTATTGAGATTTGTAATTTTTGGAAAAAATTGCTTTATTTACTAAGTTTTACATAATTATCAGAACCCAATACATTAAAGTGATCAGATGTAGTATAGTATCTATGCAGAAAAATGATTGATCCGAACGTGTATTTCCGATGATATTTTAGATCGCTAAAGCCGAAAATGAGCGTCATTTTCTACTGCAATGAACGGTTTTGAAAATTCGAGCTTGTGAACATTTGACAAAGGTTTTAATACGTAGAAATTTGCCGAAGGTCGTGATCATACAGAGCGCTAAGCGTTA
>CM026196.1:2823305-2840130 GCA_014825925.1 Bombus breviceps | reverse complement strand
CTCTGTCGCTCGTCGCTCCGTGCGTTATCAGGACCTGACCGGACATCTCACGGCGTAACGACGTAACAGCTGGAAAATAAAACATAACCTAAACCTAATCCAATACTTATGCTCAGGATTTAACTGCATACACAGTAACCCATACAGTAGGCTAAGAGTACCAAATTTTAAAAAAGGTATCGTCAAAATCCACCAGAGCATTGATCGACAGATTAATCGAAATTTTGTACGTCTTATTTCCGCGAAGAACAACTACCATTTTTGGCTTCAGAAACCTCACGAACTCTTAAAAAGTATTATTCTATTCAAATATTTTCCTGCTTGGATACTGTACTAGAGCTAAGTGATTTATTAAAAAGGAATTATAATAGTATGCTTTAAACCGTATATTATCTAACGATAATCGAAATATTTTAACACTCTTTAGCATATTTATAGCGTTGACATTTAACTTTTGCAATTATTCTTATTTGAGATATAACTCTAGAAACTTACTACTATAACACATATACTATATTACATATACAGGGAGGGGCGATAATCGTTGTAGAATCGGACAGGACGTGATTCAAAGTGCAAAAATAAAAACAGATTTGGTATAATACTCTTTCATTCGAAGCTTCGTTTTCGAGAAAATTGACTTTGAACATTTAACGAATATACTTAAATTTGACTAATTCTGGACTGCACATGGGTCAATAGTCGACAGAGGTTTAAACTATATTTGAAAATAAGTAAAAAATGTACAATAAAATTTGTTCGCGAAATACTCGAATTTCGAGAAAAATAAATTTGAAAGTATATCATGTATGTGTAGAAAACCAGTTCGTAATTAAACATGTTTAAACCTCTTTTTTTTTTTAACGAGGTCTTAAAGAGGTTTCTGAAAAGTCAGAAACGAAGCGTCATATGAAACAATCTTATTCTATATTTATGACTTATTTTTCACGTAGAATCACTCTGCTCCACCCTGTATGTACCTACAATGGCAAATAATAGAGTGTATATTCGATACTACATTTTCTTCGCACTTTAGTTCGAAAAAGACATTCTCTCCTTCCGTAATATTAAGATTGAACTTGAACTTGAAATTCTTTAATATCTCTCATTACAATAATCAAGAGAACAAACGATATTATCTTGGAGAGACTATTTTTGTATAAAAAAGAAAATTTATTGCGTGTGCAGTGGGCGTAGTGCGTGTAGTAAGGTAGGTAGTAAGTGTTGTATGCAGTGTAGCAGTATTAGACGTTGTTTATTATTTATGTCACCATATTTATTACAAAATGTTACATACGTTTGGAGAACTATCGGACATGCATTTTTGTTACGATGCGGCGGACACCAAAAAGCAAATACCACAAAAGCGCAACGCTTATACGAAGAAAAATATAATGCGACTATGCCCAGCGCAATGATATTTCGCAAAATAGACCAGCGATTGCAGGATACCGGTATGTTAAAACCTGACGGACGAATTCAGCGCGACAGCGTGGGAGATAGAATGCTGCACCATATTCCAGAAAATCCCAGGTTAAGTACGATGATTATTGCTGCTGAAGAAGGTGTCAGCAACAGCAACGTATAGTCTGTATTGAAGAAGGAAAATGTACACCCGTATAGGTTCCAGAAAATTCAGGAGTTAAAAACAGAAGATTTTCTCGCAAGAGGAAATTTTTGCGAATGGATGAGTTGGAAAATCCAACGCAAATCCTATTTCCCCGTGAGCATATTTTTTACTGATAAGGCAAGTGTTTAATAAGTGTGAAATAACAAACATACGTTTTTTTTATTATTTAATTTATACTTTGCAATTTATCCAGCTGGGCATTTGGTAAATATAACAAATACACGTAACGAATATTTCTGGGCACGTAAAAATCCACATATACTAAGAGATAATTCATGCAGGATGATGCACCATCACATTCTACCAACGCAGTGTAAGAATCTAATTTTCTTTTCTTATTTTTTTATTTTTTTTATTTTAACATTTTACAATTTGTCCAGTAGGACATTTGGTAAAATATTTTATCTTGGTGAATAAAATATAGCATGTGGATGGTTACCCCCGGCGTATATCCTTTGTGATAAGAGCATTTGACCAGCTGTTTTGGAAACAGGTGGGTCGATGGAACAGGACCTGTGCTTTAGCCTGCTCGGTCCCCAGATTTAAATCCCCTCGACTTTTGCTTCCGAGTACACGCGATGACACAATACGGCAAAATTTTCAGAGAAAAGTCAGGCTCTGTTTACAAGGAAACAGAGAACATATCGAACATTTATTCTAATTTCATGTATTTTTTTTTGGACACTCGCGGTCGAGACAATCCTGACGCGTGTGTGATTTTGATGTGGACCTTTGGAGAATCGCAGTTTACGTGTCTGAATATTATTGTCTTCCTCTCTACTACTTGCAGGAGATAAGCTGCTGCTTAGGTATCGTTCGGATTGAGGATGACAGTGTGCCCCGCTGCATCGACTGACCTCCTTTCGTTAATGTAGAGAGGTTCGATCGTGTGTATGGATATAAAACGATAATAAAACTAATTTAGATGTACGAAATACCATTACGAGGAATAGCAGCAATGAGCCACATAAATAAACTAGAGTCGCTACAATCGAAGATACTCAGAACTTAAATTTACTTGAAGACTTAAAAATACCAATGGTCAAGGAAGAAATCGACAGATACGCAAAAAAATACAAGGAAAGAATGGCAACACATCCAAGCCAGCAGGCTGCTGAAACAAGCAAAATCCGTATAAAAAGAAGACTAGGAAGAAGGCATGTCACTGACCACGCTAAAGAGATAGATAGAAAACTGGGAAATGGTATCCCGCTAGGGATAGTCACCACTTGTTATTTGGCAATAAAGATAGAAAAATTTACCAAATGTCCAGCTTTGTTGACGAATTGTAAAGCACAAATTAAAAAAAAAAAAACTTTGACTTTCGTTCATACTGACGATTGTACGAGGAGTAACCTAGTATATTCAGAGTCACAGCCGTAAAACCGTTCAAGTCCACTAGCCTGTGCGCTAGCAAGGTACAGAACGTGGTATACGACACTCTCAAGTGGCTCCTCTATCTCTTCCTAGAAACAGGGATGACGGAATCAAGCAAGCAATGGCTGCGAGCGTTCGAAGCTTCGCGTTTTCGCGCAAACGTAAGACGTCAAAGCCCGCTGGCTCACACACCGTATGAATTTAATTGTGCTTAATTTACGGCACACAAGCCACGGTCTTCTCACAGCCACGGTTGATAAAAACCAAGCGGTCGTCCCGAACGTTCGAACTTCACATTTTCTTACAATGAAAGCTCATTTGCATAAACTTATGCCGATACTAACGCTTAAAACTGAAAAACTAGCTTTACGATGATATGATGATACGTTGAACAATATCTTAATATCGACTGAGTTGTAATATAAACTAATATCAACTGTTATTTGTAATACTTCCTGCAAAAATTTATTACGAACACTGTTTGCTGTTTATCTATCTCTAATTATAAGCTTCCGGATGCTCATTTTGTGACTCGCCGATTTCTTTTCATTATTATTATTATTATTTAATTTGTACTTCACAATTTGTCCAATTAGACTTTCCGTAAATTACGTGATTCATCGATGATATGGATTTGTATGAAATGTACTCTAAGTACTATACATATATATACGCACTAAGCGTTGTATATGTGTATATATTGTGTCAACCATCTGACGCATGCGCTGCCGCAATCCACGACTATAGGCAAAATTCAATGTCCGATGCCGACAGTTTCTCGCGAATATCTCGGAAACTAACCCGCTTCAATCCTTATGTGTATAGGAACGATTTATTCAAAATGTTGAGCTTTAGAACGGATCCAAAAATCATAAAAATCGGAGTCTAGTCAGTCTTTCTACAGTTTCAGCTAAAATTGGATACTATTATACTATGGTAGCTTATTAAATTCGTTTTGCCAACCTTTTTTACGCTAATGTAAAAAAATCTAAAGAGATTGTATGTCCTCTCGCTAACTAAACCTTTAGATTCTAAAGGCGATGCAACCGATCACAGTGCCACGCCGTGATAATGCAGTCAGTATATGTGAAGAACTATCATCAAAAACTGATGTAAAGCTTTTATTATAGCAGAGTAGCTATGTATATGTGTAAAATAAAAACAATGTAATATGATCTGCTATGTGATTGGCGGCACTGTTTCGGGTTAACTAAGAGAATCTTTTCTATAATTATCAATGTATAATCGCATGGTCTCCATTTACAATTTAGTTGTAAAAGATTTTCAACAGAAAGAAAGAAATTTCATCTCTCAATGGAACCTCGTATGATTTTAAATAATCAAACACAGTGTCAGAAACTTTACTTTACTCAAAAGAAATAAACATATAGGTATGTATGTGTAACGAATGATAACATATTTAATTAGGTCTCCTCGCTATATTACCTATATTCTATACCTATATTCTAGATATTATATTTTTTTTTAATATACTCTATATATTATTTTTTTTTATATTGTTATTGTTATATATCATGTAATCTACAAGTTGAAGCATTTATTATGTTGTAAAGATGTTGTCCTTTTCTATTTTTTTTTTTCGCGAATTCACTACTTACATATAAGAAAATCATGCACATATAACAAACTAATAAAATATTTAACTAAAATATTGAACTTGTCGAAAATAGCAGATCTTTCGTTCGTATCATAAATTGAATAATTCGCAATTAAATGTATTCATAGAATAGAATGAGACTGAACTTTTCCTTGGGGGAACATAGTTTTATTAGGACTGATTTATTTAGTTTTGGAAACCATCAAGTCAAAAGTAATACATATATGAAATCTAAGGAGAAATTTCATCTGGAAACAGATGCACAATTGGGTCAAGTTTGGACAAGTAACAAGTTAAAGTAACGTGAAAACTACTCTAAAAGTACTTGATTTATCTTTTTTTTTTTTTTTATCTAATTATCTTTATTATTATTTCATAAGTATTTTATTTATTTAATTCTTTGTTTTTTTTATTAATTTAATTCACAATTTGTCCAGCTGGACAGTTGGTAAATAACCTGATTTAACATACGCATAACTTTTAAAACTTGCATTTTTGTATTCCACTCGTTGAGACAATCAGACAATATAAAAGAAAGTCGATAATCTCTGATCTCCCAAGGTGAAGTTTAACTACAAAAGTTAATTATAAAATGATCGACAACTACATACAAGAAGAACGTTCGAATCAGTATAATTTGCACCAACATTTCAATTCCAACATATTCCACTAAATCGGCCATGAAATTTAATATTTAGATTGTTTACCGCTTGATCTAATTAAACCACAGCTATACTACAATGCAAGTTGATGTTCGATTCTGGTTTAGCATAACCTCTCTGTTAATTCGCGCCATTGACCGATAAAGATACATTTGTCAAATCATATATCAGGGATTTCTCCGAGAATGATTTATCGTATCGCATAATGCTTTGTCAGCAAATCAAGAATTGCCCTTTTTGCCATCATATTTGCTATCATATTACAAAATTAGACAAAAGCTAAACATATAATGATGCGATCGATTTAAGTATTATTTTAACGTTGAATTCATAAAACAAAAAATGTTCATAAGAGTAGATATATGCAGTTGAAGATATGTATTTGTTCCTAATACTAAAACATTGAGTATAAAAAAAAATACATCAACATTTTTGTCATCAAAGTTTCTTTAGCTTAGTTTTTTGTAACATTTTGTAACAGATTATACAATGAGATCATAAAAAGCAGTTATTATATAAAGACATAAATATGTATCACTTTTAATCATACTTTTAATCATTTCACAATAACAGAACTTTTATATGCAGAACAGAATAAAATTAAATATTATCTACTTACCGAACGCTATTTTATAAGAATTTTAGTTTTATTCATCCAATTTGAACTTAATTATTCGCAGACACACATTATCCACATAAAGAAAACGATCGAAACGACAGTTTAACATAGGAATAAAAAGACGCAGGAACGACTCGAGATACGCACTCTACGAAGTTACACGATTGAATGCGACGTAATCCTCTTCAACAAGAACGCATGCTGACTCAACTTCAAAGCCCTGAACGTGGCATTGCTTTGACGTCCTGGCAAATCAGATAGCCAGTTTGTCTGTATGTGTTAACTATGCACATACATACATCGTTAGTATCAAGAGATAAGAAATTTGTTCCTTTCACAGATCAAATTCTACTATGCAATCCATAGTTAATTCCTTAAAGTATGAACCAATAACTTAATTTATTCTTTTAAATCATTACTAAAACGACTGATAAAAGAATACCATACAAATAAATTTATTCTGATTATGTTAGAGCATATATATATATATATATATGTGTATATTTAATACAGGATTATCCACTTAAGACAGAGCCAGCTCGCACGGGAACGTATGACAATGGCAACAGTCTAACAATTCTCCCATGTTGCTTACTACATAATCATATGTTGTAACTTATCTATGAGCTAGAAGTATAGTTATATGTATATATCTTATAAACTGCAGAGAGGAAATGGCAGTGCTTACGCTTGTGGTTCTGATTGTATCCGGACTAGTGCTGCACCATGCGGTCAAGTGCTGAACGTAACACATCATCGTTACAAGATTTCATAAAATAAGGGGCCCGCCCCGTTTGGTTGCACGCTAGCATAGATATGAACTTATTGAGTTCCACGCTGCAAGAACCTATTTAATTGTACAGTTCTACGGAAAAATTCATATCTACTTTTCTCTCCGACATAGACAAATATGAGAATACAAGAAGCGCGCAATAACTAAACTAATTGCAAGTTCCTTAAGAAAGACAAATTAATTGTTTACTATATTCTTTTTGGAAAAGAAAGAAGAATATTCCCTTTCAAACGATAATGGATCAATGGAACGATGCGGCAATTGTAATATATTTTCCATACATCATTCAAATTTAATATTAACTCTTGATATTCGGAATGTCAATTGTACTAGCATCGATATTTTTTCATCGTCGCATGGAATCACATTTTTTTCTTAGTACGTACTGTTGATACGAATTCAAATGTTGTAAAATGTTATAAATTCGTTAATTCCAAAGGAATCAAGTGAGCCAAAGTTGCTAGCTAAGAAAGCTATTGGGTATATAACCGCTGTAAATAAATATCGAATTTCTTATCTCTCATGATGCTTCTCAAATTGCCAAACATTACTGAATCGTCAAAACTCATTTTAGTAGACATACTTTAATCCACGAGTGGGAATGGTAAACATGTGTATGACAGGTTCATTTTATTTTATTTTATTATTATTATTTAATTTTTTTTTTACCAAACTTCGTTTCCGGGATCAACCTCTTTCTAACTTGTTTTGCATCTTCTGATAGTACTCGATGAATATAAACTACAATACATCATATTTCACACCATACGTGTGATATCACGTCTGAAATATAAAAGTTCTTAGTGTATTTTAGAGACAAAATTCAATTCATAGACAGTCCGTGGATAAAAATCAAACCTATATTGACGACTGTCGGCAGACATGCATTCACAAATCAATCAATAAACAGGTTTAGACTCTTAAAAAAAAAAAAAAAAAGAAAAGAAATAAAATAAAATGAAAATCAAGAATAGAAAAATTGTGTGTTTCGGCTTTGTTTTTCAGTTATTGATAATTAAAAGTTGGCAAAAATATCCCTGTGCTCGAAAGACTTCCTTACTCGAACGAAGGTAGGTTAACATAAACAACGGGTCGCGCAGGGATTCTCAAATCGAACGATACATGGACAGTAGCTTACCTCGTACAAGATGTACAGAAAAAAATTAACATTTGAAGACGAAAACCATCTTGCGCGACGTTTTGCACAAAAAATCGTAAATTACTTTATACCTATATTATTAGATTATTCCTTCCTACTCATTAAAGTCCGTAACAGCATATTGAGAACAGCCTCGTGGAATTTTCAAGACAGTAAATTCGAAACTGCAATTTTTTATTTTTGATTTCCATTTCATTTTAGATTTAAAAGTCACCCCATTAATTTTTTTACACCTGTAGCCGAATACGTTACGTTGGCTCCTCTGTGCGATTATAACCCGGTATTTTCTATTATAGCAAGAAAAGGCAAAGATAACTTTACATCGCATTTTTACAAGCATCATAACCATTTTTCAAAATGTTGAATTTTACAACATATCCAAAAATCATATAAATCGGAGGGTAATTATCTTTTTCACGATTTCAACAAAAATAGAAATTAATTTCTTTGCAATTAATTAGAGTTTTTATATCTCCGTGTCTCGTTCTCAATGCCTTAATTGTTTATACTCTATACATATAACCTGATATAACTATACTTCTAGAAATTTCTAACAATAGATGGCGCACGACATGTAATTGCGCAGTAAGCATACATGATATACTTTTTCCATCCTCCTATGTTTCCCAGCGCGTGAGATGAGAGTTAAATGGATAATCCTATATACATACAGAGTGTTCGGCTACAGATGTAAAAATTCGAAAATTCCATGAGACGGATTTTGATGATATTCGGGAAGATAATACATACTCCAGCTAAGACGAGTTTATACAGGGTGGTTGGTAACTGGCGGTACAAGCGGAAACGGGGTGATTCTAAGCGAAAAAAGAAGACGAAAATATAGAATAAAAATTTTTCGTTTTTTTTTCAGCAATTTTTGTAATAATAAGCTTTATGATTACTTCATATTATTTCATTATGTATTCCTAATTTTCCGTTACGGAAAAAAGGAATTTAAACTGCGATAATATCCGCTTTATAACGAGACGTACCGAGCGAAAATTCAAAGTCGATTTTCTCGAAAACAAAGCCTCGAACGAAAAATTTTTATTCTATATTTTCGACTTCTTTTTTCGCGTAGAATCACCCTCTTTCCGCTTGTACCACCAATTACCAACCACCCTGTATATCTCACATTTCGATATTTAAACAAACTTTTAGAAATTGTACAATCTACATGCTCTGGTCATGATGAGCTTGAGAAAGGTGAGAAACGATTTTTAGTTTCTTTTACTATAATACTCACAAGTATTATATCATTATACAAATTCGGGAGTTGTTGTACATTTCATGTACAGACGATTTCAAATTTCGCTCCTAGTTCATATATCGCAAAACAAAAAGCCAAGTTCATCAAATAGTAATCATTTGTATGCAATATTTGTATGCATATTTACAATCACTTTCTATTCACAAGCGGACCAATGCCGAGTAGATAACGCGATCGGTTAACGTTTACCAAAATGTTCCAGGTTCGAGTCCTAGTGGGTCTGCCGTTTTTTCTAAAGAAGAAACTATTGGCTTCTCATAAGAATATCGAAGTCAAGCTGTGTTTGCAGATAGTTAACCCGTAATGAGGGTAGCCGTATATTGATAGCACGAGAAAGACAAAATGGAGAATGAGATATAAAATATAAAAATTTGAAAAAAGAAAAAAAAAAGGAAGAGAGAAAAGAAAGAAACAGGGCTAAAAATGGAAGAAATGTTTTCCATTGAGCAATATAGAGGCAGTTAACTTCGGCAAACGCCATCTTTAGACAATTAGGGAAAATATAAATCATAAAACACACACATCACAGTTGCATTGTAAATCAGCGATATTTTATTAAACAAATATTTTCATATATGCTTTTCATATTCATATAAGTGTTAAAGTTTATGTAAGTATTTCTTGTTCGTAAAAAATCTTACCAACGGTTTAAGTTATACAAATTGCCTTTCCATACATAATTTTTAATACAATTTCGTTATACAGGCGTCGAGCTATCGTTCTTGGTACAATCAACAAGGAGGTGCTTCTATGTGAAAAAAAAAATCGAAGATACAGAATAATGTTATATTAAAAGATACATTTATTCGCGTACAGACGATAATAATGATATTAAAAGAGGGCAAGGATACAATATAATGAACGCAATATCATGATTTGGATACAATACGATACAGCTAATGCTAAGTACACCGCTTGATTGCTAATGAATGTTAACCGTTTTCTATCGGTGCTGTGGGTCAACTATCAAGATCCGCGAAATTCGATTGTAACAATAAAATTTTTCATATGACGAAATATCATACAGATTTCGTTGCTTTTTTATAACTTAGCTACTGTGCAAAATATCAAAATGAAATTTTTTTTGTAATTGTATAAACAAATGTCTAATTAGTTAATACCAAAAATAGAACACTGTATTTGTATTCTTTATGGAAAGTAAATCAATTATTTATTTCTTCCATTTCGTCTCAATCTTTTGTTCGCTACTGTATGTTAGGACAGTTTCTTTACTACTTTACGTTTTGAAGCTTTTTAGATCTCTCCTGCCATCCCTTAAATTCCATTTTGTCAAAAAATAATACGAGTTAAGTCAAATAAGTCCTAAAGATCCTCAATTTTTAACCCTTTGCACTCGACGGCCTTTTCGGTCGAGCTTAGCAGTAACTCGAGGTAAATTTGCGCGTATGTGACGAGTGTATTGTAAGTAAGCGGTTAAGTGGCGTTTCGTTCTTTCGCTTTTTTACAGAATATGTGAATTAATTAAACAAATTTCCAAATCCATTCTTTTTGAGCTTCTAAATTTACAAAATTACGATACTCCTGCCACCATCGTCAAATCTGAACTAACGTCGGAGACGTTACTAGAATCATGGTTCCGGAAGAATATGAGCATAAATATTTCATCTTCGTTTTAAAGAGTAACATTTCACACTTCATAACAAACAGTATAAAGAGCTAAAGAATTTATTTACGAACCAACGCTGCGCTCTCGTCAATCGGAGAGGTTAAAATTTACCATAAAAAATTTTTATTCCATATTTTCGACTTCTTTTTTCGCATAGAATCGTCCCCTTTCCGCTTGTACCACCAGTTACCAACCACCCTGTATATAGAGACTTTTATGAAAATATATCAAAATAAAGTATAAAAGTACGAATTTTCTTTAATATTCGCACACAGACTCATTCTTGTAAATCTTCTTCTTTTTTATCAACCCACTGATCGTATTCATTAAATAAGTAACATAATGCATCTGATTTTTCCTCCTTTTCACTTTATTGTGGCTGTTACTTCTTGACAAGATCAATTGTATCAAGTATCGTTGGATTTTCTTTGACACATTTTGTCATTTGCATGAATGGTGTATCCAATTTGTCGTTGGTCCTCTCGTATTCACTACGTTTAATGCGGATAAAATTTATCTGTTTTTCCTTTTCTGCCTCAAATGTATCTATATCATTTATAGTCGTCCAGTTGATAGTATCTAGATACTCGCTGTTTTTATTATTAACAATAAGTTCATAAATTTTATATTTGTCCAAAGGACAATGATAATAGTATTTTCCACTGTCTTCATTTGGCGAAAGAGTTTCCATATACTCCGTCGTCAAAAATCCTGCCAGATTTCCTTCATCACGAATTTTATGAATATCGGACTCGTAGCGTACAGAACAAAGACCAATGTATAAGAAATTAGCGTATTCACACTCTGCACTAAGCTCTACTTGCGCTTCGTCGATCGTTCGACCCACTGTAGCATGATACGTCAGCGTATATGGACGTAAAGGAAATTGCCATATATCATTTTTATTATCTATTTTACTGGTTCGGCACAACCAATTACGATAATCCGGTAAAATCTGATAATAATTAAGCGTAACCCGTTTAATTGTTTTATCGTCTTCTTTACCTTTCAAAAAACGGATTATCAAACTCTCAATTTCGTTATTTTCAAACAGTATATCCTCCAAGCGAACAACACGATGGACACCTTCTTCAGTTATGTATATATATCTCCATCCTTTTACTAGCAGCAAGGTGGGAAAAAATTTATATTCCCGACTCTTAGAACTACGACTATCAAGAGGGAACTTGATCTTATTTGGTCCATAACAAAATGGTGCTTCGTAATACGTTGTATTAGTCGGCAGATGTTCAATATAGCGATATAAACGTTCTGTAATGTCGCGATGAGTTTGAGCAATGTAAATAGTATCAAAACGTTCATCAGCGAGATATTGCCGCCGAAACAGAGTGTACAGATAGTAACGTAGGTTATAACTCAACGGAACGTTCCCAGCAGGTTGTACTTGCCGCAGACGTTCATAAAAATCGTTTACTTTGTCTCGAAGCACGGGATCACGTATTCGCATGTTTTTATCTAAATTACTTATTGTCAAGTCCTCCAATATCTGAATAATATAATAATTACTTTCCTTATGAAATACAGATTTATCGATAGGATCTACTTGCATAGGATCCCCAGCAAAAATTAAGTGCAGCTTATGTTTAAGGGACAGTATGTATAATAGAATCAACATGGACGGTGAGGGCATAGTGTATATGTCTAAAATAAGAACCGATGTGTCTTTAACGTCAAATCTTTTAGAGTACATGACCAACTTACGAAGTTCTTTAATCATATTTGCACCGGACGTTTGAAACATTTTACTTGCTTTATCGTACAATAGTTCGAAATGCTGCATACAAAAAGATACAAACGTGTACGTCTCTATACCCTCCGATGAAATATTACTTGCTTGGTCTTTCCGGAATGTAATAAACTTTGATTTCTCGTAGTTTTTAGCCAAAGTGCGCAGAAGAAACGTTTTACCAGTTCCGCTTGGAGCATTGATCATGATAACTGAGTTGCTTTTTTGCTCTAATACTTCGCATATATTATGGTACGCTTGCTTCTGGTAATAGTTTAAGTTCTGGATATCTGGCTGCTTCTCTTCTTCTTCAGTACATTTGGTACAATTGGATAGATCGGTACCCGATGAATCGAGTTGTTCTTTCAACTCTTGCTCCGCAGCGTTACTCATTTTGTTACTTCACATTTGAATATCGATAAAAAAAATATTTCTCTATTAATATATACTTCATAAAATTACAATGTTTGAGATAAACATTTGAAGAAGAATCTTTCTTACCCTTCTAAATAATTTTATCCAACGCGCTGTTTTCCTTCTTCGGATGTTTAAAAGATCTGCAAGTATAACATAATTGTTAGATCAAAATCTAAAGTGATATTAACACTTTACCCACCGATAGCCTACTAATCGGCTTTTGTCGCCGACAATCTTTCTCATTATTTGAGCAGTAATTTGTTATTTAGTACTAAGGTGCCTTGTTCAGTTGCGTCAGTTGCGTCAGTTGCGTTGCTTTGTAAGCACCCATAGTTTTATACCAATTTGGAAAAAAAGAATGGTATTGGAGAGTCTAAACCGAAACAGGGCTGGCGCCAGCGAGAATCCGCGCCTGAGATGCCGGTCGGACTCGCGTATGGTGTTGAATCGCTAGCGATCGGTAAAGTGTTAAGTATCGAATATATAGATATTTTTATGCCTCGTATCTAAACCATTGTAGATTACTTTTTCGCATTCTTTTTATTTTCTTAATTTTTTCTCCTCATTACACACTAACATTATAGCAACTATTCAGTACCGATAATAAATTAAGCGATAATTTAATATTCTTGGATATAAAATGTCGGTGATTATCGAATGAAAGGCGAAATATGAATTATATGACTAAACGTGAATGTTACGATCGTTTGCGAAGAGATGCAATCGCGAGAAAAACGCGTCAGCGAGAGGCGTAAATTCTCGCTACGATACGGATTATCGACACCGCGAATTAGTCGTGTTCCCTTGTTTCGATTAAGTTAACAGAGATGGTTAGAATGAGTCCAACACTGAATTAACAGGGTTAACATAAACTTGTATATTTGACAATATTTAAAAATAATATAATGAACGCGCCACAAATTATGTAACTATTATACAATCAGTTTGTTAGTAATTCGACCCGATTTTATGATATTTCTCTATATATTCGTTAGACTAAGCGACCTGGATTTTATTCGTCTGAACCTCTCGATGCACTTCGTTTGAATCCTCAAATGATACTAATTTTCTTCGATCTTTTTCTTTGGCTTCTGTGGGCACGACCCCCACTACGCTCGAGTCACGTCACCGTTCGCGCGTATGATATCGTGTGCCACCTCCCTTGTGCGAATAAAATGACAAACCGAAGTTTCCAGAATCGACGTTTCTAGAAGTTGCCGCTTGATGACGACTCTGCGCTTGTCGTTACATTGTATATTTTTCGTCGGTCGCATAAGACGATGTGTGGAATATTAAGATTAACGAATAATAAGTTTACGAACAATAAATTTAACGAATAGTAAGTCTACGTGTAATAAGTTTAGCGAACGCTATTAACAATGTTTACTAGGTACAAACGAATCCACGGTCAACGGGATAACTCTTTACTAAGTATAAATGCTTCTAGGCACAAAATACGTTTTTAGACGCTCGATATAACTGCTCGATGTATCACTTTCCGAGGCGATCACACGAATGCCGGATCGATGGAAATCTTTCTAGCTGTACGATTGCATTTTGTTTTTTATACTCGATAGAAACGTCGAGAAAGTTCCAAGCACCTTTGCTAGGCAACCCCTGCCTGGAGTTTGGTTATTAATACAACGTGTGTCCCATTATATTGACACCTCCCAGGCAAAATCATACGTGGCTAGGCCCGTTCTTGAGGCCGTATGCCGCCACAACCACATTTCTAAGGAGAACCATACAACCGCTCCGTCAGGCAAAACGTCCATCCCGTGACCGTGGCTACGTTCGGCGACCAGTTGTCGCCTCGAGCCCGATCACGCTATCACGAATCTCGAACAATTACGATCAGACGGAATGGCAATTGCTTAATTACGGCTATGATAGAATCCAGGCTAAAGTAGTAGAGGACTTTTCCCAAAATCTCAAAGGAAAGATTTCGGTTTTCCTTTCATCTCCGACATATATATCAATTGTCGTACGAAATTAAAGGATCATTAAATTTTCAATGAAATATTCTCGACGTTTAAACTGTCACAGCTCCGTTAAAAACTTTACTACAACAACAGTCGTCTTTATCTCATATAACCGAAAAGGAAAGTGAAGATGCTTCTTCTTTTCGAAAATTTTACAAATTCAAACGCCTTTATGGGCATTGCAACATTTTGTTCATGACTGAAACCACTATGTACCTGAAGATAAAATATTTACCTTCCTTCTCTTTACAACGACCTCTTCAAACTTAATGTACCACTTTTCATCGCTATTTTATTGAACTTTGAATGAAAAGTATGCCGTCAACATTAGAATAATCCAAAGTAGACACCACAAAGCCCAAACTATAACTGCCATACCTCAAAATTAAAAAATTATAATATAAGAATTAATATCTGTGTTTAAATGATTTTGGTTACAAATAATCATTACAAATGATTATTGATGATGAATTTTTTGTTGGTTACGAATAATCGTTATCAATGACAAAAATTTTATTTTAATGGTTACCGATAACTATTATCGATGAGGTGAATTCCTTTTTGGTTACCGATAGCCGTTATCGATGACAGGAATTTTTTTTTGTTATCGATAACCATTATCGATGACGGGAATTTTATTTAAATTATTATCGACCAAGTACGAAATAGATGTGACACTGAATGCTCTTTCGTATCCGACATTTTGAGCATTACCCAGGTGATACACTAATATCACAGACGAGTATTTCTATTCTTCAGCAGTATAGGACGAACTTGTGGAAACATTCTGTCCCTTCCAATTTCGTGAATTTTTAAATATGTTGTAAAGCTTTTTGAACAACTTCCTCCTATATATTGCATATATAACCGCCAATCGGTAGTAGTTTCCGCGATATTCGCAAAAATATGTCGGTATCATTACAGCGAATTCTGCTAATAGTTGTCTGCAATCCTATGACAGCGTATGTGCCCAACAACTCACACCGACGCAATATGTGATATAAATTAACATTTTGGGCAACTTCAGGCTGCATATACCCGAGTATTGGTTTTTGGACGCATATGCTGCCATAAACAAATGTAGACACATTGTATCTTGTACATTGTATCTTGTATCTGCAGTATCTCGCATCTCAAAAACTAAGTGAGTGGTTATATGTATAAAAAAAGGTTGTCCAAATGTTAATTTGTATAATATATTCGGAAATCGGAGAGGACGGAACTCCTCTACGAGTTCTCCAAAATTTTTAATGGTCCTTTATAATGGTTATTCGTAATTAGCACAATTAGATATAACCTTCTTTAATCATTTTATTTTTTGAGAAATTTCTTTAAGGTTCAGCGGTGCCTTCTATTCAAATAGAAATGAATTTCTGATTAATGATTTCTCACAAAAAGTCGAAGAAATCACTGTTACTTTGCGGCTATACCACAAGGAGCTTGCACAATTGAATTTGCACGTGTCGTGTGCGTGTGTTTATTGTTTAGTTCCTAGACGTCGCAATTGTCGTCCAAGTTTTCCGCAATACCATGAAATCATAAGGCAACGATATTATTTACAATCGCATCAACCTCTATATATAAAAAAAATAATAAAAAAATATGTAGGTGATTAGCGACTAACAATTAGTTAAAATTATTGAGATTTGTAATTTTTGGAAAAAATTGCTTTATTTACTAAGTTTTACATAATTATCAGAACCCAATACATTAAAGTGATCAGACGTAGTATAGTATCTATGCAGAAAAATGATTGATCCGAACGTGTATTTCCGATGATATTTTAGATCGCTAAAGCCGAAAATGAGCGTCATTTTCTACTGCAATGAACGGTTTTGAAAATTCGAGCTTGTGAACATTTGACAAAGGTTTTAATACGTAGAAATTTGCCGAAGGTCGTGATCATACAGAGCGCTAAGCGTTA
>CM026196.1:2725584-2823300 GCA_014825925.1 Bombus breviceps | reverse complement strand
CTCTGTCGCTCGTCGCTCCGTGCGTTATCAGGACCTGACCGGACATCTCACGGCGTAACGACGTAACAGCTGGAAAATAAAACATAACCTAAACCTAATCCAATACTTATGCTCAGGATTTAACTGCATACACAGTAACCCATACAGTAGGCTAAGAGTACCAAATTTTAAAAAAGGTATCGTCAAAATCCACCAGAGCGTTGATCGACAGATTAATCGAAATTTTGTATGTCTTATTTCCGCGAAGAACAACTGCCATTTTTGGCTTCAGAAACCTCACGAACTCTTAAAAAGTATTATTCTATCCAAATATTTTCCTGCTTGGATACTGTACTAGAGCTAAGTGATTTATTAAAAAGGAATTATAATAGTATGCTTTAAACCGTATATTATCTAACGATAATCGAAATATTTTAACACTCTTTAGCATATTTATAGCGTTGACATTTAACTTTTGCAATTATTCTTATTTGAGATATAACTCTAGAAACTTACTACTATAATACATATACTATATTACATATCCGCGAAATTCGATTATAACAATAAAATTTTTCATATGACCTTTAAATTTGTTTTCGAAGAAATCGATTTCCAAAATTTGTCAAATATAGTTGAACTTAATGATTTATAGATTATTCTATTTGTGAAAGTAAGTAAAATATCTAACCCAACATTTTTTCATAACACGCTTCGTTTCTACAAAAATAAACTTTAAAAATTGATTAAGTACGCGTATACCAAACCAGTTCTTAACTAAATATATCCAACCTCTATTTTCTTGAGAACGAGGCCTCGTAAAATAACCTTGTACTGATTGTTTACTCATAGCAACTCATATTTAATCGGTAACTAGCCAAATTCACATATACCAAACAAGTATTTCAAGACGATTTTCTCGAAAACAAGCCTCAAACGAGAAAATCTTATTCTTATTTTACTCAGTTCTGTATCACTTATATATTCAGTTGCTTACTAACATCTAAACATTCATCATTACAGGAGCTATTGTAAAACATTGTTACTTTATGTTATTATACCTTTCTACAATATCAATTGTATGATTCATGAAGTGTTTCTTAACTTTTTGTAAACACAAAATCAATCAACCAATTGAAAGAAAACCAAGAATAAAATAATTAGAAAAAAAAGTTATAGTTTTTTGAGAAGAATAATTGCAAGAGGATATAGTGTTAGTCATTCTCTAGATCAGGAAGAAAAAGATTTTACACTAAATAATCTTTTCCATATGGTGACAAAAAAATTTGTGCCAATGCACAAACATCATTTAGAGTCTGATCAGTTATTAACATTACAAGAAAAAAAATTATTTGACACAACATTTTTTTGTTTTTCATTTCTAATTCCAGGTCTGACTGCAATTAATATTAAATAAATACGGATTATTGCACATGTATTTAACATATGATTACCATATATGTATAACACATGTATACACATATGTATACAGAAAAAAATTATTGCCTTCAGAATTTTTTCAAAAACTTTTACCCAAATCTTTATTAATTTTTAAATATTATGTTTGACATATGACATATAAATATAAATATTGATCATTTCTACAGAGGAATTAATTGTAAATATCACTGAATGAAATTAAAAAGAAATATTGAGAAATATAGATCTACTATATTTATTAATATCTGTTAATACAGTAATATTATATATATACACATTTATGGTTCAAGACTGTAATTATATGTATAAGATTACTATATCGTAAAGAAAATTATTGTTATATGATGAATATTATAAATGCATACATAGAATTATAAAATTAAATTCGTATTAAATATTGGTTATTTACCAAATGTCCAGATGGACAAATTGTAAAATACAAATTTAAAAAAAAAATGGTTGCTTACTCAGATTTTATCTAAGCAATAATGGCAACTATACTTTCCACATTTACCATCAATGAAGGAACTGTTTGTACACACATAAACAGTTGATCTCGCAAATATTCGAACATTAGCATAACTTTGATTTCTATGTCCTATATTAGAAATAAATACAGATAATGTTGAGATAAATGTCAGGTTGGTATGATTATTAGTTCCTACATGCAGGGTTGGTACGACTACTTACGACTCTTTTCTGTTTTCCCGTTTGCCATGTGTTTTTTTTATCTGAGTATCCGATGTGTTGTAATGGCTGTATATGGTGGTGAAATACAAAGTATACAGAACTAATCTGTGTGAATCAATTAAATATCGAACCCCAAAACTATTGGATAACAGGTTATGGGCCCAGGGCGGTGAACTATGCTATTGAAGATACTTATTTGTCGAGTTTTGTTTCTATGAATATCCGATAAAAGGTCATGCCAAGGCTGTTCAGGAGAAGATAAGCGATATGGAGAAGGATATGAATCCGATCCTCAACAAGAATAACTATGAGTACTGGAAGACTATGACGGAAATTTCTATGGTTGCCTTGGGCTGCTGGGATGCGGTGGATCCAGGATTGACTGCAGCAGAAAGGGAGAGATCTGAGTACGCCAAACTGGATACAAGGCACGTGCATACATTTTCCGGCACGTTCGCACGAGTACCTCGTGGACATCAGAGGTCTGAAAACAGCGAAGGAATGCTGGAAAGTACTGGAAGAAATCCATGGGAGATACACATCGATGGACATTGCCTTATGCGTGCGAGAACTGGGCACTATCGAGAAGACTCCCAGCATGGATATCCTCACGTATTGTGGAAAAATTCAAGTTCTGTTTGACAAGTTGTCTAAAGCCGGTATTAAATTTAAAGATCACGTTGTGGCTTCTTTTATTTTGACTGGTCTTGCGACAGATCCAGATTATTCGACCTATGTCAGAACAACAAAGATTGATAATGATCTGACCTCGAGGGCGGTGAAAGGCGACCTCCTACTCGAAGAAAAAAGAATTAATGCGGCTGCGGAGTCGTCCGAGCAAGGCAGCGCGTTGGCACCTAGAAGGCAATGGAAACCCAGGTCAGTACCAAAACAAAGATGGCGCAAAGCCGAAGAGCAGAGATACAAGTGATCAAAGATGTTACAAATGTAGAAAATGGGGCCACATTTCGTCTCCAGGGGAGAAAGGAGATAGAGGAGACAGGGCAACCTTTGAAAGTGTTTTGCGATTCAGATTTTGCAGGGTGTTCAGTAGATAGAAAATCTAGAAGTGGTGGGTATGTTTTCATACTTGCTGGTGGTTATCTTGGTTGTCGAAGAAACAATCTATCATATCTCAGTCGACTTGTGAAGCAGAATTTGTAGCAATGCAGGAGGCACCAAGGGAGACTGTGTAGATATCCTTACTGTTAAGGGAGTTGAGTCAATTGTCATATTGTCCCCGCCCATGCAAAATTTTCTGTGACAATATTGGAGCTATTTCATGGTCCAAGGATGAGGTAGTCGCTGAGAGTTCTAAGCATGTTCAAGTTTGTTACTTCTATCTAAAGAATAGTGTGTCAAAGGGTATTTTAGATTATGTTTATGTGCCAAGTTCTGAGAATATTGCAGATATCCTTACCAAAGATTTAAATATAATTAAGACTCAGTGTTTTACCAAAGCTATAGGGCTTGTGGAAACTATGATTAAAGCGGAGTGTTGAGATAAATGTCAGATTGGTATGTTCCTATGTGCAAAGTTGGTACGACTACTTACGACTCTTTTCTGTTTTCCCATTTGCCATGTGCTTTTTTTATCTGAGTATCCGGTGTGTTGTAATGGCTGTACATGGTGGTGAAATACAGAGTATACAAAACTAATCTGTGTGAATCAATTGAATATCGAACCCCAAACCTATTGAATAACAGATAAAACAAAAACGTTTTTCAGTATATTGGAATATAATATGTAAAGATCAGAAAGTAAGAAACTTTTAACTTAAAACAAGCTTGTTGTTCAAATATTAAAAAAAATGTTGAAAAGAGTGAATTTTCATGTCTCAAAAATATTCGGTCACTTATAAATTGATCAAAATATTAAAGTGGCAATTTTATATCAAAGTCTAATAATTTATCCAATACCCCTTTGGTTTAATAACATGTTTTAAGCAGTTTAATATATTCAAGATTATTTTTTTATTAGTAATCGATGCTGTATTTTATTTCTTTGTTAGAGGAATTCATTAATTTTTTTAGTGCCTATTGTTGTTATTTACTAATTCTCACATATGTGACTGTACATGCGTAATAAAACTCATTATCTTAGTTTGGTAACTTAAATTTGTAATGTATTGTATATTTGTACATATTACATATAATACAATAACACATATAACATATAATATAATTGTACATTTTTCTTTGATTTATGTTCCAATACAGACAATAAATTAGCATCTTTTCTTTTTTTGTCTATTCACATACAATATTGTAAAAGTATATGACGTAAGATATTACAATACGGTCTATAGATGTCAAAAATAAAATAACTGTTGATTTGTAATTGGACAAAAACAAAAAATTTGTTAATTAATTATGTACTGTTGCTTATGCATTACAAGATAGACCGAAGATAAATGCATTTATGATTTGTAAGTATAATAGGACATATCACAAATTAAGTTATTAAACTAAGATAACGTATATATAACCATTCCTATGGAATGAATTGGACCGTAGAATTAATAAAAAACAACAATAAGTACTAAGATAAAATGGTAAATTCATGTAATAGAGGAATAAAATACAGCATTAATTACTAAAAAAAATTTTTATCATAATAAATTGCTTAGAACATGTTATTGAATAAAATATTAAACTTTTATAAAAAATTACTATGTTATGTTAGTTTTCTAACATTAATTTATGAAGTGTCCGAATATTTTTAACATATCAAATTCATTTTCTTTTCAACATGAAACAACAGTTTGTTTAAGTCAAAAGTTTTTTACCTATGATATCTATATATACTATATGCCATTATACTGCAAAACATTTTTGTTGTTCTATCTGCATCTATTTCTGATAAAGAACCTAAAAATTAAAGTTATGCTATCCGAATATTTTCAAGACGAACTGTATGTATGTATACTATATATACACATATATAGTATATAAGTAATATGCCATATTTTACAGGTATGGTATATATATATATACACACACACACATAGTGATAGTATATTCATTTTGAGAAAAACAAAAATGACGCATTTGAAATATAGATTATACATGTCATGTCATAGTTAAATATAAGTATGGCGCAGGGCGGTGGCATGTGTTGTGTCTTGTCACTATTTCGATCGATAATTATTTTGAGTATTCAAATCGATCACTTAATATCACCTATTTCTTGTGTTGATGAATTTTGCGCGTCTTTTCTCTTATACATTACCTTTTAAAGACTGTTCTATTACGTCCATAGAAAGGAAGGTTGACTAAATAGGATAAGGAGATTGAGGTTATATAAGGTTTTCGTTTTGACAGACGCGAGGCGCGAGCTCCGATACCCGTGGTGGGATGGTAAAGGAGGCGATTAAAAAGTCGAACAGCAGAGAACGACGTTGTCGTTAGTTGAGTGGACTAGTTCAAGTTCGTAACTTGCATATTTTATTGGACTTAAGTGTTCCTGTTATCCATTATTTATTTAGTGCTATAAAAAGTTGCTTGTGTAGATAACAGATAAAGTGAACGATTCGAAATGGATGATAAAAAAGCAGGTCAGTGTATAAAAGATAAGGATTTTGTTTCAAATAGCTTTTATTAAATGTAATTTAATGTTACAATTTAATATAACGAACTGTTTTTTTATATAATTGTATATGTAACAAGAACAACTGGTAACATATTATATGTATATTTATAGAATTTCTATTGATTTTGATATATTTCTTTTATTTAAATAAAATGATATATGATTTCTATAATTCTACATTTTTGTCACGTATAACTGTGAAATGTTGATGAACTTTGTTCAAATTCTCTTTTTCTATGTTTCATTTATTAGAACACATTGTCATGACACCAAAATGTAAGACTGCAAATTCTACAACTCTTATAATAGAAAGGCAGGCTTTAGAACCCCCAACAGAAAATGGAAATGAAAACAACGTTCATATTGCCGGAGGAGATCACAAAGGAATAGTTATTAATAAACAAGCAGTTGCTGGTACATAAAGTTCTATCATTATTTAATATATTAAAAGTGATGTTAATAGACAAAATGTTACCAATATTACAACATTAATAGAATATTATATCATAAAATTTTTATAGTTACAAATGGTGAAATTCATCCAGCACATCTTTGCTTACAATTCAGAGTATTCTTAGTGAGTGCTCAAAGTGGAAAACATACACAAGAATCTAGAACTCTTCAGTTTTGGTTTGTAGATACACTTTCAGAAGCCGAACACCCAAGTGTGGCACAAGAATTCTTCAGAGAATTAGTTACACCTCAAGAATTTCCAAGAGGTAAAATTTATTTAAGTAGTTGATAATGTATAAATTATAATAGTGTCTATAATCTATAATTAAACCATCAAGTTTTATATATAGAATATTGATGTATTATAGTATATAGGTATAAGGTAATTCTAATTTTGTTAAACATTACATATTGGTAAACAACAATAATCTATTTTTATATTATCATTCTAAAAGGGTATATAGATTATTGTTTCAGGTAGTGAGAGTACTATTATAACTATAAAATGATTAAAAAATAATATAAAATGCAAATAAATATTTTCTAATATAAAAACTTTTTTTGTGCACTTATATTGCAATAGTACAATTGGGTCACCAGATATTTCTCTCAGTAGTACTATAGTAATATGTAATTATAGTATATTTAATTCCAGTAAGCTATATGGGTTTGTTACAGATTATGTTGGATTTATCAAGAAAATAATGAAACTAATGTTGCATAAGTATTCTACAATTAAAAAGATAGAAGTAGAATTAAAACAGCTTGAAGAACCAGTTAATCTTCCAACTAGACCATGTAAGTACAATATTACAATTCTTTTCAATTTTACAATATCTTTTTAATTTTATTTATGTTTTATTTAAATTTTTCTATAGTTTAAATAATATCTTTCTTTGTAAATGATATCATATAAGCTAACAAGTAACAACTAAGTGTTCTAGTTGAAAACATCATTACTTATATACAAATCATACTTCATAACTGTATTAATTGTTTAATTTCAATATTAAAAAATTATTCTCAGACACAAATTTACTGATCTATTCATTTAATCATTCATGAAAATTATTTTACACACGTACTTCTTTTACATTATTAAAATAACTTCGAAGTAAAGAGTAGTACCAAGATTTATTTGATTTGATTCATTGAACTAAGTGATCTTTATTGAAAGATATTGGAGCAGTGTGTCTCAAGTATGCATTACAACTGAAACTAAAGGAAATGTATATTTAACATTTGTGCTGCTCATGTTACTTGTATATATGTACATGTTCATTCTATATGAAATAAATGTGTTATTTTTAATTTCTGTTATTCACAGCTGATACTGGTCATATACTGTTCACAGTTCTTCCATATAAGAAAATTAGTTGGAAATCAGGTTGGAGATTATGAAGAAATTACATATTTTATTACGATTTATGTTTTTTGATATTTTATATGCAGGCTATTATATAAAATACAATAACAATTGAATATTTGCCGGTCAAAAACTTGAAGAAAAGTTTCTCATAAAATTTCTTTATTTATTTAGTTTTATTCTAATTTTATCGAATTTATTGCTATTTACTTTATTAATGATAACTAGTGATAAACATATGTATGTTGAAAAAATAGTGCAAAAAAATATTTTTTTAGAAAAAATAAGTAAATATAAAAGCTGTTTATCTGCACATTGACCGGTAAATACATATTTTATTGGTTCATGCAATATAGTAGTTATTATAACAACATTAGCTTAACATGATTTTTTCGCATTAATCCAATATTAAACATTTAATATATATTTTAGTGTTTATTTTACTTAATAATGAAAACAATCATTTATGATTATTCAATTTGCTTCTTCTCCTATAAAATATGGATTGATTGACTAAAAAGAAAAATTGGATATACACCATTAGAGATATGTACAATATCTTATTCATGAAGTATATCATGTTTGTAATATAAATGCATGATTATGAATGCCATAATATTGTTATTTTGTTTAATTCGAAATTTTAACACAATGTAAAAATAATTAAGTTAAATGATAAAAAATAATACTATACATTTGAAAATAATATAATCAATTAATATGTTTAAAATATTATTATTATTTGTAAAAAAGTATATTTTTTAAGCATTTCAGAAGATTTATTTACAGTTTAACATATACATATTAGTGATTTTATTATACCATATGCAACACTCTTTATTGTTACTTTGACCTTAGTATAACATTAATGTGTCTATAAATAGTATTCATGGTCACTTACTACCATATAAAATTTTTAGACTTCATTTCTATGTCATCAATTCTACAAAAAGTATTGGTAATATGAATTACATTTTTATTCTAAGTTTGATGTCACATATGTTTAGCACACACAAAGATAGATACACAAAAGTAGATACACAAAGGCTGTAGTTCATTTTATTTATAAAAAACTGAAAAATTTATCACAAATAATTTACTTTTTAATGAGCATTTATATATATTTTGCAGAATCATGAAATATATTAATGCAATGTGATAATATTTAATTTTTTTGTTTGACAGTATCAACAGATGAAACAGTTATTGGTCAGGTAGTTGAACTGACTTTAGAAAAAGTGTTGGAACTTATTGAATCTGCTTATCCAAATCCAATTACAGTGACTGATATAGCAAAGTATGATCTTTACTATAAGAATTTTATTAATTATTTTTGCACTAAAATGTTAATGTAATTGTAAACAATGTGTGGTAATTATTGCAGGGAACATGGTTGGGATGCTTCTGCTGTCGAAATAAAATTAAAAGAATTACAAGAAAAGGGTGTTGTTAAAGCGATGGAGCATGGAGCTTTTACTAGAGTTGTACACCAAGATACCCAAATTCAAGTAAATTTTATTTTTACTATTTTGCAGTAAATTTATAGTATAGTGTCAATGCACTATTTTATGTATAATTATTTGTGGTAATTAATTATTGAGCATTATATATGAAAAATTATTGTATCTCTTCTCTTACGTTTTTTTAGGTCGTAAAACAAATGCCAACAATGGCAAGTGCAAAACAACCTACTATAGCAATTATTACTGCACAGTATTGTGAAAAGTTGGCAGTTGATTCTATGATTGAAAACAAAGAAACATTTGTTCGTTATACTACTGTTGGTAAGATATATTTCATTTAATAACTCATAATTATTCACATAGATTTTATGAATTAATCTTCAATTATATGGCAGAAGGAATATAAAATAATATGATATGATAATTTATTTTCGAGATACAGGTTGCTGTTTATATTTTAATATTAAATGATTAAATATAAAGAAATGATACTGTCAAATTTTAAGATCAAAGCAGACTTTATTTACGTTTTTTTTACGTTATTTAAGGTCTCTTTATCTTTTTCAGAAGTTAATGTATGTATAAGAAATTTCGAATTTCAAGTATAATTATGGAACTTTTTATTGTATTAAAGAATTTGTATTAACTAGTTTGCATTACGGTATTATAATTATAGTATCATATAATAGTTGGCGGTAAAGGTACAAAATGTACTGCCTACACATATATATATATGACAATGCATGAAACTTTAGGTACGGCAAGCTCACCTGATGCGACAGATGGAGTACCGCGAGTGACATGTCGTTTTGGTAAAGTAATTTGTAATATAGTTCCTCTTTCGTGTCAATGTCCTTTAACGTTATAGCTTGCCAATTGCTTGTATTCAGGAAGTGTCGCAATGGCACTACGCTGTGAAAAATACATATTATTAGATATTTTTATTAAAATACTACTTCGACGATGCCGCAGAAACAATATACATACCATATTGCTGTGTTGCAATGAAATTCATTCAGATTATCATCTCATGTATCATGTCTTCATCTTCAACCATTTACTTTCTCAGCAATATTAGCAAATTAAGTTAAATTTATAGCACACACATATTAAAGCTCAGTGCAGACATGCGACTGTTGCCGTTGCGATCTTGCTGCGATCACATGTTCTTCTTTGCTGTGCCTGTTAAGAACAGTAAAGATAAGCATATGATTGTAGCATAATCATAACAATGAAAGAGGCACGTCTGCACCAGGACTAAATGGGTATAGTTCAGAACTATCACAGGTTATATCTTTTGTTCATGTATTTTTTGTTTATGTGTTTTGTTTGTATAAAAGATACTGTTATATCATTTTATTTCCTTCTACTTAAGACTGGTATTAACTTCTTTGAATTATTACTTCCATTTTTAAAACAAATAACTAATTAACACTTACAAAACTAAATTTTATTTTCCATTGCTTTTAACACAATTTTTATATATATATATATAAATTTATAATATAATGATATTAATATGTGTAATATATATATGCATTTTACTGTGTATTATTATCTAATTAATCCAGTACTAAATACGCAACAATATATTATACATTTTTAATTATTATTATATGTACGTTTACACATACATTGATTACATGAATATAAATGTTTGGAAAATACTGAATTATTTGTGGGATGTTAGTTCAATTAGTAACTTTTTCTAAAAATAGGAAGGGTGTGTAGGAATTAAATGATAAGTTTTATAACTATATTTCTTATACCAAATACAAATGTGTTACGATAGTTATTTATCACTTCTTTCATTTCAACTAAAAAAAAATTATAAAGACAAGTTGATAAGTTTTCGGTGTCATCGCTAGGAGTTTATTTTTGTTTTATTTCTTATTGATATTCTCATACCGGAAACTTTTCAATCTGCCCTTGTATTTGATATACTGGTAAATATATGAATTACTTATATTTATATCTAGTAATAGGTACTGAACACGATTGCATCTGTATGGAATGAGTCATTTTTAATCAATTTAGTCACATCATACATACACAAATACAATACCAGTTTTTTAATAGTAGCACAGTGCACATGTATCATACACATGTTTTAAAATTACTAATGGTAGAGGATTTTTTCGATGCAAAATAAAATTATTTTTGTTATAGGTGAGTCAAATGTTTACACATTGGGTAATATTGGTGCACACAGAATTGTATGCACAAAGTTACCAACTGTAGGTCATACAAGAGAAGCAATGACTGCAGCAGGAAATACAACTACCAGATTATTAGGTAGCATTTAAATTGTTCTTGGTTTAGTTATAATTGGTACGCTTGATTATAATCAAATATTTTACCTTTTCTGTAGGTACATTTCAGAAAGTTGATTTCGTTTTCTTAATTGGAATTGGAGGAGGTGTACCACATTATACAGATTATAATAAACACGTGCGACTTGGTGATGTGGTTATATCTTATCCTATTCCTCTTAATAAAAAGTATATTTATGTTTATTGTGAAAGTGCAAAGACAAATGAGAGTGGAGAGTATCATTTTGAAACCAAAGAATATTGCCCACCAAATTTATGTCTTCAAGAAATTGCTGTTAATCTTAAAGATCAGGTAGGTTGTTACACTTTTACACCTGATGCAGACGAGCGACTTTTGCCCGCGCGATATGGTTGGATCATATGTTTTTTTTTGTTTTCCCAATTACGAACATCGAAGACAGGCATATGATCGCACCGATATCGCGCGGACAAAAGTCGTTCGTCTGCATAGGTCTTTAAATTTGCAACAAGAATCTAGTACAGTTATTAATGATTCTCACTAGTCAGAGAATGAGACAAATCCTCCATGGCAAACGTACCTGAAGGAAGGTTCAGATATTTTATCTAATCAGACGGAGCATGATTTTAAACCACCTCCACCAGAGTCTGATAAGTTATACATGGCTATTGGCGAAAGAGATGTTATTGAAGTTGCACATCCTACTGCACCTGCAGATGCAGCGAATAAAAGGTTATTGCTGTTTAATATGTTATTTTTAGTATATTAGATTATTATTTTTGAGCATATAATCATAATTATGACCTAAGTAAATATATATATATATTTTTTTAAAGTTATACAATCTTATAAAATCTTCAGCAATGTTTCCTGCTTCAAACATAGTAAATGTTGACAAAGGGCACTTAAATTTAATATATATTGTGAAGGACACTCTCCTGAGTTACCTCTAGAAGGTTTTAGCCGCCACTCGTTATTTCTTAAAAGGTTACTAACAAAAAGGGATTTATAAAAAGTAATGTATGGTAAAGAAACACTACACGCGTTGATCACTCGCTCTACTCGTTTGCAAAAATCTAGTCCAACCCAATTTCAATTCTAAGTGTGTGCAAGGAATTTTTAAGAAAAAAGAATTTTGGTCAAAAATCGGGCCTCTTTTGCTTGTGCAATAGATATTGGGTTGGATTATATTTTTACAAGCAAGCAAACAACGCACACGATGTTTCTATGAAATGAAGGCTGGGACATAAATGCGAATATCGCATCGGTTACAATCACATACGTATATTTACATATAGGCAGAATGCAATGTACATAGTAGTAGTAATATATTTCTGCCAATAACATTTTGAGGAATAATGAGTGACGATTAAAACTTTCTGGAGATTCACACTTAAGGTGAGTGTCCTTGATTATATATGTCAAGATAAAGGTCATAAATGCTAGGTCTCTTTTTGTCAACATTTATCATTATGTTCTTTTATGTCCAGAACAAATGGCTGTCCACGAATTCACTTAGCACCTGTAGCATCTGGTAGACATATTGCACGCGATGATCAGCTTAGACAGAAATTTGCAGCCCGATTTGGAGCCCTTGCCTTTGATACAGAGATGGATGCTGTGGTCGAAAGTATTTTGGGTAATTGTCGTGAAAGTTTTGCCGTTATTCGAGGTATTTCTGATTATAAAGATGGCTCTCGTATAAAGGAATGGCAGCCTTACGCGTCCTTAGCTGCTGCTAGTGTAATGAAATCTATTATTTGTGCTATGGATCCACCTACTAATGTGTAATACACAATTTCTGCTCGTTTTATTTCATTCCGGACAGCATTTTATGTGATAGTTGGTAAAAGTATCATCATTTCGTGTCTTTTATATCGTATCGTCGATTTTTCAGTGCAAAGTGGACCAACTTCTTTTATTGGTTAAGAGCAATCATTGTTTCAATTAGCGCACAAACAGCATAATTCAGAATTACTTAAGGAATAGCTTATTCTTCTTTTTTTCTTGTATTTTTTAAGTCGCGTATTTAATGTGATATGGATCAGTTATTTACTTGATAAGCAGGAGAAAATAAGATCGTGACCAGATATATAATGGTCATAAAGTAAGATGCACCAAGTGCATTTTAATTATTTAAGAGAATTGTAGTTAGTATGAATGATTTTAATCTAGTGACTTTAGAATCAAGGACAATTCAATTTCACGTTTCCAAATCGTTTTCAAAGAATTTCCAAACTGCTAAAAAAATAGAATATGTATTTGATTGATAAAAGTGATAGAAGGGAGCTTACTTTTAAAATTCATTTCAACATGGCTATTTGAAAAATATTTTTACAATTTTTATATCTGAACATAACTTTTCAATATTATTTAATAATATATTTATAATATCGATGCATCGATTATTGCTACACTTATTCATTTCCTAATGTATTATAACATCAATTTTATATAATTTGATGGAATATTAATGTATGGTTTTGCAGAATTATTCATATACTCTTTGTACTTTTCATATCTCGCCTATTGCCTATTGTATTTATTTAAGTATAATATCGAGAAATTTGTATGTACTCAAGAAAAATCAGTTCAATGATTCTAAAACTGGTGCCATCTTTATCCTTTTAAACACAAGATTATCAAAAGATTTTTACACAATGGATTTTTTTGAAATGAAGGAACCATACTTTTGAAATAATTATATAGTTTAAATTATAGCAGTGAGGCTCTTGATTATCAAATATTAGCAGACAGGATCCGAAATAACATAGGTATGGGAACCACAGAAAGCTTTAAATAAAGTCTCGGTATAGTCAGCAAAATAATTTAGATGTAGAATATATCTAAGAGTAAGGGCAGAAAGTACATTTGGCAGTATTTATCTAAACACAATCAAATTATCGTTCAAAAAGTAATTGTCCTACAAACTATTATATGTTTGTCAGAGTATATTACCATTTCACACAAGTCTGTCCGCTTTCTTTATGGAGCGTGTAGTAAATACATCTATACATTCAAATTTGATGAAAGGAAGAAATATAAATAAATAATGCCGCCCAAAGCGTTAATCGTACTTCAAAGAAGATTAAGAATTTGATCTTAATAGTTATGTTATTAATTATTATTATAAAATATGTTTGCTTTCTAACGTGTTATGATTTTGAATCATACATCTATGATTTTGAAACAAACATAGATTTTTGTTTCTTAACAAATTTTAATTTGATTTCTGAGTTATGGCAAAATATTTGCATATACAGGCTGTGTCCTCTAGGATTAACCAATATTTTTCAGACATTTCTAATAATTCGTCAAAGAAATGTTTTGAACAAAAGTTAGTAAGTTTTTGGTTCACTACACATTTAATATTAAAAATTTCCAAAAATTTTTTCCGATAAAAAAGTCAAGGGTACCATATATTTTGAATTTCACAGAGTTGTAGTTTGCGTCAAGATGAATTCAACGGTCTACTATACAATGACTTTGAGATGACTTTGCATTCAGAAATTAATAAATTAAATAAATCTAACAATAACAATCATACCATTTTGCATTACACGTTACAATGTACTATCACTAAATTTCTGATTTTCAGCTCATTTCAAAGTCATCTCAAGTTGATAGTATAGTAGGTCGTAGATTCTTCTTGGTCAATTATAATTCTGTCAAGTCCAAAATATATGGTGCTATTTAATGAATAATAATGCAACAATTTTTTGGAAATCTTTAATATCCAAATGTGTAGCGAATTGAAAACTGATTAACTTTTGTTCAAAAAATTTTTTTGGTAGATTGTCGAAAATGTCTAAAAGATGGTGTTTAATCGTAGATATATCCTGTATAGAATATACGCTATATAAAATATAATATTATTAAAAACATGTACATATTTATATTATAATAACTCATTTCTAAATTATGAAATATTTTGTTTTAGTATATGATTTCTGAATGCAGAAAGCGTTATATTTATTTTTATGATGTTCTTTTTAAAGTTTATTATTATTTTGCTATTACATTGCTGTCGCTGCTTTGACATTTGTAAATGTACATCTATTTTTTTTTACTGAGAATTCTTAATGTAGACCAATTTTTATTTAACTACAATTATATAATTAGCATTTTAACATAAATGATAGCATAGAGAAGAGATGTTCGTCAGGATATGTAGAAATGCTGGATAGAACTCACTTTTTTTCTGCAAAGTTTGTTAAAATGTGTCTATTGTTGTTACAGCATATTTAAAATCTGTTACAACTTTATAGTTTATCTTTTTGTACTATATTTAGAAACACACATAATTTGTCATGTACATATTTTGTATATTTATGAAATAGATCATCTTTACATGTTTCCAAATGATAAGTGATCCGCTACAGATGGTTGTGATTACATGTTCGTGCTTCATTCTCTTAAAATTAGCTTAACTGTTTCCTCTTCTTGATATTGCACATTTATATATTTTGTTTGCATAGCCCTACAAAATCAAATTGTTGATACATATAATAAATCGGTACACATTCTCATAAGTAAACAATATATAATGTTTAAACGTTTTTATTATCATTTTATACAATTATTATTTAGAAATGAGTATGAATTTTAGAGCCAAAAGAAGTACATGTGGAATTTCCTTTATATTATGTATCTTTTTCACTTTTACAATGGATAGTTTATGAGATATCAATACATACATAGCCAATATTATTAAATTATATTGATATTTCAGAAGTAACTATTTGTGGATATATATGTATGTATTTCAAAAGATATCGTTTTTTAAGATTATTAGATACCGTTAATCAAAGATTTCACGGTCATTGTATGTACAAAATAAGACTTATTTTTTTATATATAGTTTTCTTCGTTGCTTCTGTGCAATATATTGTTGCATCTCGCACATATAAATTCTTTCCTTATTTTAAATCATACTTTTCCATTTATTTTCTTTGATTCTATCCCTTCTATCACGTTGCCAAAGTAGATTATGTCTATGATAAATAATCCAAAGTCTGATTTTAATAGATTTAACAAAATTTTATCAATTAACCGAATTATTATGAATTATGCATGTTCTAACACAGAGTATAAAAGTAATATAAATATTTTAAATTTGATAGATTTGATTTTCAGTTTTGTTCTAACTTCTTTGGTGCGATTAAACGTTTGGGCGATGATATATGCACCAAATATATTAAAAATTGTACAATTAATTAACATTAATTAAAGTGCCAATGTGTTCAATATATTTGGGTAGTGCAGAAATAAGATAGGTTTTTCTGGAAGATGAACGAATATCTTTATGTTATTATTCAATTCTATCTCTATGCATTTGGTTTATCACTATTGTAATTTATTTGGTATTAGAAGTAATTGTTACAGTAATAATTATGTATAATAATATTTGGGAAGAAATAAGTTTTTTCTTTAGGGAATGTTTCATTCGTTTATCTTCTAGATTAATATTGCTATCGTCTGCATTAGAGACCAACATTACTGAATTCTACTGCCTATTTGAAATTCCAATATGGATATTCAAATACTTGGAAATTGTTTTAAAAAGAATTCGATAATATCTAAGCTTTGTTAATAACTTTAAATGTAATTTCCTCGCATTTTAACGTCTTTATAGATTCTAAAGCACAGGGTAGTATACGAGAACTCTATATTTAAGTGACATTGAAATATTCAATTCGAGCATAAATCTAAAAACTTAGGAAAGTAGTATATATACATTTAAATATACCTACATACGTATCGTTGGTAGCATTAAAACCTTCCAATTCTAACATCATGGTGATAATCTGCAAATTTTACAAGTGACATTGATCGAGTTTTTTCAATGATACTTGACCACTAATCAAAAGTCATTATTTATTTATTTATTTATTTATTTATTCATTCATCCGTTACATTTGAAACAATTACATTGTTTGGTGCGTTCCACTAAACCGTTAAAATACGTCTAGGGAATTTTACTTTCCTTTCGAGAATGCTATTTTATATTGTTTTAAATATATGTGCGTGTATACGTGCAAACAGAGGAAAAAGATAAAGATGTGTAAAAGATTTCTAACGGTAGGAAGGGCCTCAGGTCAATTTAATCGATGAGAAGTATCACTCGTTGCGTAGAAGCACATTTTTAAGAAAATTCTATGAAATATAGAGAGTATCAGCTATCAAATATATATGTACGTATTATTATAAATATAGTCAAATACGTATAGGTATATATCTCTATTTCAAATATTTAGTATATAATACATAATATAATATATAAATCGTGAATTCTATTACGTGGTGAAACATTAAATTCAATTTACCTGATAATACAGATTCCTATGTAAGGCCTAAATATTATGTACGAAAGGAACAAAACTTTGTTATATATTGTGTTTTAAGCGACGAGGTTGTCAACCTTCAGCTTTCAAAATATCTATGTATTTACATATATTTACGTTAGTATTACGCGCTTTCAACACTAGTCGCACTATTGTGTTTTCCGTCTATTTATATGTAGGTATGTTTTAAATTGCAAATACTACTGCATACGCATACATTAGTGTATAACTACGTCCATTTAATTTATATTTCAAAGAAATTTATTAGCATCTATAATGAACATATAATCGCAATGGATTTCAATTTTCTCCGTTCAGGGAAGTGATTTTAAATATTAGCATCTCATTTCGATGCCTAAGCCACAGAAATTCTTTTCTCCATTATTTCACGCCATTGCTTCACAAACTGAACGTTTATACGATTCCAGTTTAAGAACTGGCAAATGTACTTGTGAGTGCTTATTTAGTACATAGTGTGCGATGAAGTGAGCTTGAAGACTTCAGAAATGAGAAATCTATGCTTCTAGCTTGTAATCCGAGTAGTCTTCCGGCCAAAAAATCATTAATCACGAATGTCCTTAAGTAAGACCTTGGCATTTGAGTTTTGGTGTTATCTATCTCGAATACGAAAAAATGCCCGATGTGGTCAGATGGTAAAATGGGTATTACCAAAATGTTTTCACAATACATTTCTCTGATATTTTTCTCTAATTTAAGTAAATACATTTATTATGGAAAAGCTATGCATATATGTGTAAGATAAGTCGAGTTGTTTTTCAAATTTTCGAATGTTTCTTCATCAGATACGAAACTGTTTTGCTTTTTTATCTGTCGTTTTTCTTTTCTTTCCTTGTTCTTGATCCCTTTTGTTAACTGCTTCTTCCTTTTGCATTTTCTATTTCTTTTTTTATCAAGATTAGTCGTTTCTCTAGGGACTTTTAGTTTGTTTCTAACGAATTGATATTAAATTCATTCTCTTATGATTAATAATTACTTGAATTTAATAAACACCGAAACCTAACAAAATTCCATTAGAAGTTATTTAGGTAATTTTAATAAATAATTTTGACAAATACATAATAGAAAATAAAGAATTGAGTTTACAGTTTTCGCAACGATAATTTTACAATTTGATTTTTCTAAAATAGAATGTTCACCTACATGTACTACTTATCACGTTCGATTATCTATATATTGAGCTTATACAGGGTGTCCTAATATTGATAATAAAACCAATACATAAAATAGTAAGTGGAAAATATGGAATAATTTTTTTTTCATCTGATGCTTTGTTTTCGGGAAGATTGTTTTTGAAAATTTAACGATCGAATATAAGCAAACAATCAGCAGGAGGGTATTCTAGTGCAGAAATAAATGTAAAATGTTGAATAATATTTTCCGTTTAAGACCAAGTTCTCAAGAAAATAGATTCTGAACATGTGTAGGTCAGAATTGGCCAGGCGTAGGTGTAATAGATTAATTTTCAAATTTTTACTTGGAAACGAAGCGTTTTTCGAAAAAACATTATTTTACATTTTTAACTTATTTTCATCTGTAGAGTAGCCTCTTATCGATTATTCGTTCCTATCTAGCCTGAAAGTAGATAAGATTAAATATAGTCGACATATGTTCAAGTTCGATTTTTTTGAAAGCAGGCGTCATATGAAAAAATCTTTTCTATAATTTCCATTTGTTTTTTCACGTAGAATCATTTCCTTGTCGATTGTACCACCAATACTGAGATATCCTGTATACAAATATTAGAATTTATACAGGGTGGTTGGTAACTGGTGGTACAAGCGGAACGGGGGTGATTCTACGCGAAAAAAGAAGTCGAAAATATAGAATAAAAATTTTTCGTTCGAGGCTTTGTTTTCGAGAAAATCGACTTTGAATTTTCGCTCGGTACGCGTGCACTTTATCACCTCTCGTTATAAAGTGGATATTATCGCAGTTTAAGTTTGTTTTTTCCGTAACGGAAAATTAGGAATACATAATGAAATAATATGAAGGAATCATAAAGTTTATTATTACAAAAATTGCTGAAAAAAAACGAAAAATTTTTATTCTATATTTTCGACTTCTTCTTTCGCGTAGAATCACCCCCTTTCCGCTTGTACCACCAGTTACCAACCAGCCTGTATATTTAGATGCCATTAATTTCGCGAAATTAATTTGTACGTATTGTTACTTTGAAATCAAATTTTGTAATATTTCATTGGCTATAGAGAACAGAATTACAAAATTTTAAAAAAGCTGATCGTATTTAAAGTTACGAATTATTCGACAAATATTCTGGTTGTACCCATGACCAATGGCGTTTTGATAGAATCGTAATGTCTACAGGGGAAAAGTAAAGAAATTGTTGTATCTAATAGTAAGTTACTTCACCGCGGAAGAGAAACTGTGATACTATCTGGACTTTTCTGCGTGAAGTAAGATAATACGTGGAAAGAGCCATAGTATAAAATAAATCGGTTCCATAGCATTTGATTTTGTTACGAAATAGATCTTTAAGGAAGTATCGTAAAACTGAAAAGCAGAAGAACGAACGTATCGCTGAAGTCTGATCAGAAGATGTTCAATAGAGATACATAGTAAGCTCTGGAAGCAAAGAACCAAACAGTATCGTATACTTTTGTTTATTACGAGCATTTTTTACTACAATTAATTTTTTCTTAAAAATGATGATGACAATTCTGCAATAATATTGTACGTAAAAGTGTTACACATGATGTGTTTATCAAGTAAAATTTGATATTTAATTGCATACAATCTATACAGTAACAAATTGTCTTTATCGGTTGAATGATTAGAAGAAATTTCAACTTCAAATCTTATTCCATGTTTTAACATATTAATATAGTAGAAATATATATTAGTAATATAATATATAAATTAGTAATATAAATATAAATTATATTATATATATAAATACTTTATGAACACATCGTGTAATTTACGTTTTTCTGTAATGCAATGTTGCAAAAACTGCATGTATTGCATATGTGTTACGTAACTCTTATGTAAATTATAGACAACTACTTTTAGTTTACATTAATGAAAACTTTTCATGGTGTAAAATTCAATTTTATGTAATAAGATCTCTGGTATTTGATGGCCGAAAAATCGTTTCAATAAATAGAGGTCCATTGTTCTTATGTTTATCAACATATTCATGTCCAATTAAAATTCCTTTATAATAATTCCAATTTCGCTATAATTAATCTAAATATCTTCAATAGTTTGTTAAAATAGTTTGGTAGCATTAAAACTTTAAGAACAGATTAATTTCTTTCTTTATCTTTAATTTTGTAAAACAAAAGATTTACACAAAGTGATTAGCGGATAACAAATTGTATATACTTGTTATGAATTTTTTACTAATTATTTGCTTTCATATAATTCTTGTATGTTTATACAATATGTATGTTTATATTGTCATACGTTAGTTTTAATACTGAATCAAATACCTAAAACCAAATTATCTTTGTTCATCTAAAATATTATAACAATTATTTTACTATCTCTTTACGTTGCTCAAGTGTAACACACTGATTTTGATAAAATTTTATAGATACAGAATATAGTAAAAAACATCCCGCACATATTTTTTTATCGGTAAAAATTCACATTTAGTACGTGAAAATAGTGTACAAATTTGGATTGGAAATGTATTTTCTCGGAATATCTCGGAAACTATTCCGGACAGAGGAATGATGACAATACACGAATTTTGTATTTTTGAACGAGCAACAACAGATTTTTAAAAGGTCTATTTTCTTAAATAATATGTCAAAAGTTGTTACTGTTTCGTTAATATTTCTTGTCAACATTTGTTTGTGTCGAGTATACGTTTAAACTAAAAATTTTGATTTTTCCCTATTTAAACAAAACTTTGCAATTTAATTTAGAGTTTTGTTATTCTAAATAAAAAATATTTAATAAACACATATCATTATTTCTAGTGTAATAAAAATTCTCATCACAAAGGTGTTCTGTATTGTTGCATTCTATAGTAAGCGGTGCACACGGTGGTCATTTGCCATAATTGGCTTGGATTTATACAAAGATGCTATAATGCACATCGCCTATTGACATCAGTTCTCTGTCTTGAATAGATTCCCACATACTTTAGCTAATACGTTTTAAACACCTGCTTTGATAGCTGTTTTCACTTTCTTTATATTATATAAGTTATATATATAAAAGAAATACATGTTGAGTATTTTTGCTATAGTATGTGTCTAGTAAGTTTCATCAAAATCGATATGTCACACTTGAGTGATGTTCCTTGTTAGTGACATTTAATTCTAAATGTTCAATTGAATTGTTTTTTATTTACGATGAAATTTCATGTATTTTTATCGCGCTTATACACGTTGTTATTAGAATACAAACAGTTGCGATAGTTTCAGAAGTCCTGTTACTTAATTTTTCATCATTTTAATGAAACAAAGAAACTATCTATTGTTGTGTAGACTATCAAAAACTCACATATACAGCAAGTATTTCACATGACCAATTGCTGTTTGTCTTTCTTTTTTATATACGTTTCTTTCTACTTTTTATATTAAGGATTTCAATTTCCATGCAATATATCATATACTCAGAGTTGATGTGCTTAGACAATAAAATCAACCTGTTAAATAATCTATTTTTATATTTAATGTTAAATTGTTTTAGTAGATTAAATCGTTCAACATTTTTATGTGGAAATAGGTGAACTATTATAATTTTTCACATTTAACAGCTTGTAAAGATACTAGAAAGACGCAGTAATTTAAATTTATTAAGCAAAATATAAAACACTAGATTTTTCTATGAATTCGATGAAATTAATGTGAAATTCTTGATTAGAATACATTGATATTCAAAATTAGAGCATGATCTGTAAAAACGCGACATTTGATCAGTCTTCTAATAATTGAGAGGTATGGAATTTTGAACAATATGTTTCCTTTTCATTTTTTTCTCTAATTTCTCTTCTTAACAGAATTCTTTCAGTTGGTAATTCCTTCAACTGGAAATCACGAAAAACCGAGGTAAACGTTATTGTTATTATCGTTAGTCGTGAACACATGTTGTATTTTATTTCATTTTACAAATAACTCAGACACATGTGTATTTATTTCTCTTGTTCATCAGTAACCATTCCATCTTTTTCCGTCGTATCCTTTTTCTGATTTTCCTCTTCGATTTTTATAAATGGCGTCACAGTCAATTTTTGCAATTCTTGCACATTTTGCTTGTTTGACTTACCATACTTATTCCATGGTTGTTCTTTTGATGTTCCAAAAATCAAGCATATAATAGTCCCGACGATAGAATTAACAGCAGCTATGATGAAAACTAATCGCCATTGCGATACAGTTTGCTGAAAAAAATAATGTAAATGATAAAACGATATTTCAAAAAATTTTATTTTTTAACACAATGTTTATACAGGGTGGTTGGTAACTGGTGGTACAAGCGGAAAGGGTTTTTTTCCCAGCAATTTTTGTAACAACAAACTTTATGATTACTTCATATTATTTCATTTTGTATTCCTAATTTTCCGTTACGGCAAAAACAAACTTAAACTGCGATGATATTCGCTTTATAACAGTGCACGCGTACCGAGCGAAAATTCAAAGTCGATTTTCTCGAAAACAAAGCCTCAAAGGAAAAATTTTTATTATATATTTTCGACTTCTTTTTTCGCGTAGAATCACCCCCTTTCCATTTGTACCACCAATTACCAACCACCCTGTATAATTAGTTCATTAATTGGGGTAATTAACAGAATAAAAAATCAAGAAAAGTAATTGTTGCTAGATAGAAAGAAATTATAAAATATCTTTTTCTCTCTATATTTCTCTATTGTTATTATCTACAGGGTGGTTGGTAACTGGTGGTACAAGCGGAAAGGGGGTGATTCTATGCGAAAAAAGAAGTCGAAAATATAGAATAAAAATTTTTCGTTTTTTTTTCAGCAATTTTTGTAATAATAAACTTTACGATTACTTTATATTATTTCATTTTGTATTCCTAATTTTCCGTTACGGCAAAAACAAACTTAAACTGCGATGACATCCACTTTATAACGAGATCTGATAAAGTGCACGCGTACCGAGCGAAAATTCAAAGTCGATTTTCTCGAAAACAAAGTCTCAAAGGAAAAATTTTTATTATATATTTTCGACTTCTTTTTTCGCGTAGAATCATCCCCTTTCCGCTTGTACCACCAGTTACCAACCACCCTGTATAATGGTCTGTAATACAAAAAAATGTTTTACGAAATTTTAAACAGTTTTCCATGTTATTAAATCGTTTCCAAATTACAAAATTACAGATTATTTCTTACTATATTATTCCATATTATAATGTTTATACAATGTTGTAATTTGCTGTAAAATGTTATATAAATATTATAATAAGGAATATAATATAATATATATATAATATATATAATATATATAATAAGGACTGTTTTAAATTTCAGAATTATGTCATTTTACAATTAGCATTGATTTTTTAGTTTTATATAAGTTTTACATAGTATTTTTTTTAATAAGTTTTATATAAGTTTTAATAAGTTTTAACAAGATTTTATATAAGTTTTACATAGTATTTCTATTGGGTAAGTATCGTTTTTTAAAAATATTCATCCATATATACTAGATCAAGAAAGTTTCCATACAATGGAATCTTTTTTAATGTTAGTAACTCTATTATCTTTATGAATTATAATTCGTTAGAAAAAAATATTTACAAATCCGTTGTAGAATTGGAATAAATTAATTACAAAATTCTAGTCCGCTGTATGGAAACTTTTTTTTATCTAGTGTATAAACAATATTAATTTGTATTTAATTTGATAATTTTCAACGAACCAAAGGCATTTTGCTATAAGTAAAGAGTGTTTAAGAGGGAAATAATTAAAGGTAAGCAATTATACCTACAGGTAATTAACACTTAGCCAACCGAATAGGGAGATCTCCCTTTTTGACTTTAGCAATACGTTTTCTTTCTTTTTTTTTGTTATTATTATCAGTTATTTTTTACCTGGAATTGTTCCCAATTAATTGCGCCACTTTTTCTGCTTTCATAAAGTACAGTATATGATACAATACACCAATTTAGTGTTGTTAAAGTTAATTAAAAAGTTACATTATCAGTTATGACTAAATCAAGTTATAATCGAACGATACCACGCTGTAAAAAAATATTAAAATGCATTACGAATTTTTAATTTCAAGTTCCAGTCGTGTTATTTATCTTTACTCATCTTTAATGTTTCCAATTTTACCTATGTTTTTTTATACTTTTAATACATACTTTTGATTTGATGTTTTGTATAAACAATATGTGAAATCGTTAAATAAAATCATTGCCGCAAATATAATTAACCACTTAAATAATTTCTAGACTTCTTTGTTTTTCAAGTAGTGAATATTAGTCGTCGATACTTGGAAAAATGCGCGGTGGACAGCGTACAGGTTGGCTTGTCCGAGCGCGCTGGAAACGTATAGCTCGCTGTGGCGCGCGTGGTTGGCTGAGTGTTAACCCTTTGCACTGCGAATTTTATTTCAATTTCGTTATGAGCAGCTCCCAATGCTTTTAAGTGTTTTGTTTGAAATTTACTTTAACTAGAAAATAAGACAATTCAAATAAATAAAGGAAGAAACAAATTCACTTAACCCTTTCGCTTCGGTAGTCCAGTCCGTTGAAGTACTCCCACTGAACGGAAGCGTGCGCCAGAAATGCGCACAGCGTGCGTGGTCGCTGTATATAGGTTTTCCTAACGAAATATCGTTTCACTGTCAATAGATTTAACAGATTTTTTAGCACGAAACAGTATACGATCGTTTGGATGTTTGAAATATATTGCGTAAAACGTTTTGATGTTCCAACAATGAGCAACATTTAAGAAATGATTAATCCAATATATCAATAAAATCAACAGAAAATGTTCTGCCGATAACGAAACAATATATGATTGACTACAGATGGCACTGGCATATGCCCGATATATGGGGATTCGTCGCGTGGTCGCCGTTTATAAGTGGCGCTCGTACCCGCAGATCATCTCGCCGGCGCTGCCTATAAGCGGCACTCGAAGCGAAAGGGTTAAATACCAGTTTTATTCACACTGTTGTGTTGTGTGTGTATTTTTTAATTTTTAAGTGTGAGATATATCTTGAAACAATTTTCAGGATACAATCCTGGTTTTCTTTCGCACGTTTCACAAAAAAAGGTGGACATGAAAGAATGTCGAGTGGGACTCGACAAAGGAGTTCCTGAGATAAAAACTGATGTCAAGTCACACTCGACATAGGAGTGCAAAGGGTTAAGATAATCGTATTTCGAAACAACTATGTATATGTATTAAGTTAATTAAGATAAGAAGCGAAAAAATTTAATTTCAACAAGAACCATAAATTTTAAACGTTTTAAAAATTAAAGCAATATATGATATCAAGTTCTGATAAAAGCTTTCTGAGAGATAGAAAAGAAATGATATACGAACAAGCTTTGTTCAGTTTAGAAAGAAATAGAGCTCTGCGATGTTGACAATTTTATAAAACTGTCGAGAATCACGTTAATTCACAATTTAGTACGGAAGTTGTACTTTAATTTATGTTATTGTTTGATCATGAATACAATTCTAAATGTTATTGCAAAGATATACCTGTTAATGAAAAATGTATCAAAATATCACGTATCTTATCATTATATTTGTCATTATGTTTTATCTCAAAGCGTAAAAAATGAAAATAAAACCATTCAGCTTTGACTATAACAGAATTGATTCTTTCGTTCATTCTTTTCGTATTATCACTGTTTATATTGACATATATTGTAGCAATTTTTTGTGTTTATATTTTCCCATATTGAAGTTAATTAAATATTTGAAAAGTATTAGAATTTAAGCATCGTAATATCTGATCATTAATAAAAAAGTAATTATTCAAATCTTATGATTTAAAATTTCATATGAATCATATTCTCTTATGTCGGAATTTAATTTAAATAAAATGTAAACATGTGTGCAATTTTTAGGCTACTTTTGAAACTAGCTTATTGAGTATGGATTAGTTGAGATAAAATCTCGAATGCTACATGGATTATTATATCCATGCTGTTGCGAAGGACTAACCTATATTCATATGAAGCAAAATAGAAAATTACTTTATATTCATACTTACGTTATTGTTCGTCAAAATACCAACCACTGCTGGTGAAATGAATCCAGAGGCTATTACTATCATTCCACAAAATCCAAGAAGAATACTAGCATAATTCGGACTCAAATCCACAAAAGTCGCCAAGGGACCAGCAGAAATCGCACCAGTTACAGTTGTTCCTGCCATCATGAAGACTACCGCGAGCGTCGGATGACATCCGCTATAGCCCAAAGCCAAGATGAAAATCCCGTGCAAACCAGTACATACGAACAAAGCCAGTTTTCTAACGTTGGTTAAGCTCATTTTGTTAGTACGTATGAGCCAGTCGCTCATGATCGAGTAATAATACGAGAAAATCATTCTTAGTATATGCGGAGCTCCAGACAAAAGTCCAGTCTGCAAGCAAATTTTCATTACTGATTAGTAAACTGCCGAGCAAGTTTAAATAATAAGCAGAGGTTTATTTCATCCTCTAAATAATCTAAATATTGAATACGTTACTGAATGAGAAATCTATGCAAATCAATCTCATTTTGTAGCCGATAGACAAAAATTAATAACTATATATAAATAAATAAAGTAAATAATTTTCTTTTTGGCTTTGCTATCACAAGGCACGTAATAGAGATTCCTCATATAGATATATATGTATTAGGTTGTCCGAAAAGTTTCTTTCGTTTTATAAGGAAATAATAGACGCACAACGTTTTTTGTTTTATATTATTTTGTCGAATTACGTGCGATCCATTTTATTTTGTTGAGATAAACACCGTGACATTTGGCAAACTCGGTTTCACGTTTGTATGAATGTGCACTGTTGTAGAAAACACGTTTGCGAAAGAAAGACACTTTTCGGATAACCTAATACATATATATGTACATATATACGTTATCTAGAGGTTTCTTTTTTTCTCTAAAACTTAATCTTTTAATCAGAATTACAGCAAGATAACTATTTAGAAATGTAGCTTCTTCACCGGTTGCAATGATCTTGAAACATGTTGTCAAGGCCATCATTATCAACAATTTTTTTCTATACATGCCATCGCCGCTCGATTTTAGTCTCCAAGATATTTGCAACAAATTTTTGTTAAATTTATCTCATGAATATTCATTGTGGCGTGTATTTTGACGTAGGCGAACACGCTTAACGGTGACCATATTCCTATTAATATAACCTAACCTACACAATAAAGGTGAAAAATTAATGGGTTATAGATTGCACTAAATTTATGTGTAGCGGTTAATGCTATCGTAGAGATTTCAAGGTTATTGAAATCTGCGAGGAAGCCACGCTACTAAATAATTACCTGCTGTTTTCGACTACTGAGGGGAATTAAAGGGAGTTGATAAAAAGAATTATTCATTTTCAATAAGATAACGTTAGACCTCATATACTGATGAAGAGTGCACTCAAAGTAGCGGAGGTTAGTTGAAATTTTTAATTTTACCCTCCAGCTTTGTTCCAAAAATGGGACATTTTAAAGATTTATTTTTGTTGATATTATCGTATTTCGTGAAGGAATTCATTTTCAGAAAGGAAGAGAAATTTATCAGTAAAGAGCCCGTGAGAATGCTGGATAACAAAAAATTATCGAAAGAGACAGTGGTTATGTTATTGAAAATTAAAGTAATAGTTCTATAAATATGGAATCTACGTTTTGTGTCATACTCTATAAAATTATCACTTGTAGAATGCTTCAATTCGACGTTAGATGTACATCTATCTAGATAGATTGCAAAATCTTTGAATATATAATGCTTCACAAAACATTTTAAGCATTCAAAATTTTAATAGAATTGTAATAGATAAATAAACTATTTACGAAATTATGTTTTAGAGGATATGTTTTTACCGCATTGATATTCCATCCGTGAATGAAGTTAAAGTAAGTTGGAGCTTGAGTCATTAGGGTGAGAAAGCCCCACGCTCCACTCCAGTGAGCTATAATTGTAATCCAAACTGGACCAGATGTCAGTATATGTTTCCAAGGTATAACATTTTGTTTTTCGTCGATCGAACTACCAAGATGTTCCAAAATATATTTTTTCTCTTCGTCAGATATTCGAGGATGTTGCTGAGGTGAGTCGTGTATGAGGAATAGCCAGAAACAGTACCTTGGAATTATTTTTTATGTCAAGATCTGTTTCTTGTAGTATAAAGAGTATTATAGTATAGTATAAAGTATAGTATAGTGTAGCATAAAGAATGTTATATATGTTAAGGTTATCCTCTCAGATTAACCACCATTTTTTAGTCATTTTTGATAATCTACTAAAAAAATGTTTTGAGCAAAAGTTAGTAAATTTCTTATACACTACACATTTGAATATTAAAAATGTCCAAGAACTGTCTGTTTCAATAAAAGCAGAAGCTGACGTTAAAGCAAATTTGACGACTACTATGCTATGATCTTACCAAATGACTCCAAGTAATGATGTTATATAAAATGCAGTGCCCCAACCGAACGTGCTACTAACAACTGCGCAAAGAGGGTAAGTTATAGCAGCACCGACAGAACTACCTGAAAAGTGACATATTTAAAAATCTGTCATAGCTGGGAACCACTGGCGGTTTTCTTTTCTCTTAAGAAATGATTTCAGTCGTTATGATACGAGTAATTAAGAATTAAAACGTTGAGAGTAAAGGTGGATTAGTCCCACTACACAATATACTTAATAATTTGTCGTCTACAATAAATGTGAGCACAAATTAATGTAACAAGTAATTTTGTTATAGTAACTAGATCTGATTTGGAAGAAATGAGTGTCTTCATTTTTGTATGATTAATTCAGTTTATTAGAATAAATTAATACTGTAATCTCACATTCAGAAAGATGTGGTTTAGTCCACTTTTCCTCTCAATGTCTCAATTATGATCATAAGAAAGACTGATTAAAATTAGTTAATACTAGAATTATATGATTACACAGTATACCTGAAAGACAATAGTTCCTCATATTAGGAAAAATCGAGAATGTAGAATGACAAATTTCAATAAGAAAATTCTCGAAAAATATCGATATATTTTTGTGTTAACAAAAATCAGAATTCTAGATTCTATATATCAGAATCTGGTATATAGACGATTAATTTTTAATGTACATATAAAATTAAATTAATCAACGTTCATTGCAATTGTCTTTTTTGCTATATTACCAAGATAACAAAATTTAGTGCATCAGTTTTAAGTTCAATGCATTTTTTCTGACAAAAGTCTCAAATCCTTTTGATATTTCATTATTTTGAAATAAGTGTTAAAATTTAGAGAACATTTTTGCTGTAGATAACAAACGTTTCTATCATTTTTTAATCAAACACTTAAAATATATTTATGTGTATAATATAATAATTATTATATTACACTAAAATATCATAAAATATTTCAGATATTTTATGCAAATTGTCTGTTAAAAATATACATAAATTGTAATGTGTACAATTATTATATATAATTATTAAATATGCATATAGATAAGTACATATATGTAATATGACGTTGTAGATACTTTACCCAAATAGGAACTAACAAATTTGCTTCTCTCATTCTGAGGAATCCATTTGGCGGTCATGTCATGCATAGAAGGCCATATAACACCCTAAATAAATAACTTTAATCGAAAACTGTCTGAATATTTTTCGTTTGAACAACAACGATAGTTTTATGGATAATGCTTACAATTAAATTTAGACTATTACTGAAATATTTTATTTTAATTATAATATTACCCATTTTTATTTCATCGAGTTTTAATGCTTTTGTTGGCTTACCGCGACCAGGCCCTGAAGAGCCCGTAGTGTCACAAGAGCATAAAGGTGGTAATGGGTCATAAACGGAATAAAGAAGCCAAGAATCGCTGTTAAGAGATTTCCTAAGCCGTAAACGAGTTTTGTACCATAACGTCTTGCTAGAAGCCCTCCAGGAAGTTGCGATGTCCAATGCAACCAGTAATAAGCTCCCAAAGCTAAGCCTTGTTGATGCTCGGTCCAAGCAAATCGATCATCGTTCTGAAAACGATATCCAAACCCAGGAATATCATTAGTACATTTGTTTTTTTTTATTATTTAATTTATACTTTACAATTTGTCCAGCTGGACATTTGGCAAATTTTTCTAACTTAAATTAGTACATTTGCCAACACAATTTACATTTATATTATCTATATAAATATGAATTATAAAATTAGTTCATTTTCATAAAGTAACTTTGTGGATTTTTGAAATTAATTTTTCAATAATGAAATCTTAAATGAAATGAATTTGCTTTCTTAATACGCCTTTAAATAAAAAATGGCTTAATTTTGGATTAAGTACTATATTTTTAATAGTAGTAACTTATTTTCGAATAGATGAACAAATGATACTTTCAAATCACAAAATCAACAGGTATCAATTTATCAATTAAAAAGTAATAAACATTTTTACACAAAATATTTCAAGTTTTAAAGTAAACTATTTATGTATTTGTTCTATCTTAACGTTAAAAGATTTTAGTTTATTTTACGACATCAAATGAAAGAATATACGATAACTTGCTTTTATAATATTTAAACATGTGTTTTAAAATATTCGAAAATGTTAACCCAGACCGAAAATAATTCGACACTTGAGAAGCTTGTTTAGGTATATGAACGTGAAAATGTTAAAAGATGAGATCTGAAATATATAATAATCATCAAAAAATGATGAAATGAACAATGATTATAATTATAATTATTATTATACAGAAAAAGTATAAAAATATACGTACAATAATATCTCGCTCCGAGTGTGATGTAGCAGATATTGTAGTCTCAAGTGTGTTGTTACTATCGTCTGTTTTATTGTATAACCGTAGATTTTCGATGTCACATTGAGAATTTGTTGCCAGCTTTGGACGAGGTATTACCATCGCTACTATCGTCAGATTCAAGTTGATCCGCAGCATATAATTTATAGCGAAACCGCAGAAAACAAGATACCAAAGCACGTCCCGGCATGATATCAGTTCTTTTTCTTGAATGCATTTAATTTATTTGAACACATTCATGTATAATAAAATATAGTTGATATTGATCTTTTTATAATAGAATTGGATAATTATTATTTTAAAATTAATTTGAATTAACTGAAATACAAATTTTAATAAAGTGCAGTATCTGCATATACACGTACATACATACAATGGAATTCCTTTACTTTGAAAGTTTCAATTTCATTCGTTTTATTACCAAACCTGTTTCTGCTATACAAAAGAACGTATTAATACCAATAACTTGTAACTCATGGTTTATATGATTTCACTAATAGTATTAATTGAATTGTGCTAAAGGACGCTGGTTTTATTGATCGAGATTATCAAGGAGATGATTCATTGACCAGAATTTTGTATTTAAGCTATTGAAACTATTTTCAAGAACTACAAAAATATAATAAATTATAATTACCTATTATTATGCATGGTCTCTTAATTTGAATCTTATCGAAAAATCTGATTGATGATTAAACAGATGAATTAAATAGAAAACATCGGGAAGTTTGTCCAACTCGAATAAAAAATAAAGAATATATAAAATAATAATGTTGAAAATGACAACGTGAGTTCGCGCTCGCCATCCATATGCAGATGCACTAGTTACAATAAATAGTAACTAGAAGATAGTTCTAGATACAATCGATAGATTTAATCGATAGGTTCAAGATGTTCTTTTGTTTTTATCCCTAGTCTATGTAAGAAAGTGCAATAAAGGTTTTTCGGCTCAGAACGATGTGATAGATTTATCCAAAGAATAAAATAATAGCTTATATGATCTTACCTCTGAATACAGAAATAACAACAAATAATATAAATATCAATGTTAATAAAAACAGGAGCCGAAAGATATCGTGGCATATGTAGACAAATTGATAAAATTAAATTAAAATAAATTTTAGGTTATGTCTGTATCTTAGTCTTACAGCAGGATGAAATAAACATAAAGGTATTTAAAGCAAAAGGATCGTAACGTGATATGGTTTAAAAAAGGATCTACGGTTAATGTAAAATATCGATATTTCTATCGAAAGTACTCGACTGCCTCACTACAAAAAGTTATGATATTTTCTTTGCCATAACGAAAGAATGATTGAAAGATATGTAATATTCAAATGTGAGATACTACGAGATATCTTCTTCCATCGTGTAATATATAGAACATAAGTTTCTTCATACTATTTTATTTCAAGGTAAAAGATATGCAATCAAAGTGAAGAGTCAATCATTTCATCGACTGATTTACATCGGAAGTACTCGTTCGAATTCGCTAATGACGATGAAATGCAAGAATAAAATCATTTAGCGATAATTCGTATTAATACTGGCATCTGTCATATCACGAAAATTTCAGACAACCAGACGAAACTATGAGTAGTAAGACAATAAAAAATCTATCATCTGTAATAACATCTGTTATTATTTTTTATTCTTCCTTATCACGATCATAGGAAGATCAAGCGATATTTTAATATCTGTTGATATCTAAAGATATAATATGCAAAACAATCATTCTTATAGTTACGTAATTTGATAAAAAGAAGATGAATGACTATTAAACAGACTCGTACCAAGCACAATCCTTTTCATGCTTAATTTTTATTCAATATATTTCAATTGAAGATTATAAGAAAAACCATCACAACCGGAAGCTTTCGTTGGCTTTTTTATTTTAATATATTAATATAAAATAGTTAAAAATGGAAATAATTTGTTGGACATGGACGAAAATAAAATTTTTTAAGGCAAATGATATTTTAATGCTTTAGATACTTAATGACACGCGATATTTTTTAAATTATAAGAAGGGTAGAAAAATATATGTTTAGCTCCAAGATCAAATGAAAGGATAATTTTGGTAGCATAAGATCGATTGACAACATACTAGATTGAAAAATTCCTGTTGTGCAAGAAAAGAGAAATGTGACTTATAGTATTCTTTCCCTAAGATGTCCAATTTCCAAAAATAATGTATCAATTGAATACACATAATTCTCATAAATAATATTGTAATTATATACATATATGGCAGAGTTATATTTAATTAAATGAAAATGTTGTGGACCCGAAAACACAAAACTTTTTGCACGTAACGAATGTAGATGTAGATCATTTTTTATTTACAACATGACATCGATTCCACCACATTGCGATTTTTGCTTCCGATTACTACGATAGAATACGTTATTAACTAAGAAGCCAAATAACCGAATAATTGTTGTAATAAAATAATACAAAATCAAATAACAATAAATTCAATCGAGCAAATATTTACATTAATTACAAAAGCTATGATCTCAAATTTATACGACTGAAGTTAATGATCATTCTCTTCAGTACAGTTGCATTCATGTGCAATTTCAATTATCGATACTCGGCAATCTTCGCGTGGAATCGTGCATTTCTCTCGCGTACCTATTTTTCACTAAGAAAATTTTACTTACTATTGGCCATTTCGTCGATTTCTTTCCCTCACAGGCAACGATACCTCGCCAGTTAAATCGAATGAAGGAATTTTGCACACGCGATGTCTTCCGCGAATAAAGTTTCTTAAAGGAAAACTTTAAAGATCATTAACGTGTTTATTCTACGTTTAATTGATAAAAGGAAGCTTTATTCTGTATCAATATCGAAAGGATACAAAAATAGTCGAACGTTACTTGGAATCGTGTTGAGGTATACCGTTTTCTGTGAAAATACCTATAATTCCATTGATTTTACAGGAAGTCTCGCGTCACGATGTTTATTCATAGGAATATTGTCCTTTGACAGATTCTGTTAGACGTCTCGTGTATCTCTAAGTGTGCGTTAATCAGCTAGTGTCGCGGAGTATACTGCATGATTGTTCTTCGGTTATAATCACGCGTACCCTGAGGAATCTTTCTGCGAACCTCCACCCATGCAAAAGTAGTAGATAACGAAAGTTACGCTGTGTTCCGTACGTTTAAAATCCAAGCTTATTCGTTTCTTTGTCTCGTTGTTCGACGAGGATTGTGTCTGGCTACGCTCGTTATTTATTGATCGTTAATTTATTTATCGATAGAGCATGCTTGTAAATCGGTCATTCCACTAGATATCTGTCCATTTCTTGAATACATAATTTTAGACCGGACTTTTGTGTAGAGAACTGAGTAAATTTAGAATAACGTTGCTAGCCTATAATAATATTTTCATAATTTCTAGATATTCAATAAAAAATATTGTATTACTATTATAAATAGAAACGTAGTAGGGAAAAGGGAATGGGAGCTTGTTCTATTTATTATGTTTTAAAAATGCCAATTAAGTTTTAGATTTAATAACGAAGATTGATGTTGCGTATAGAAATACTGTGTTTTCTTATATTATTATAATTCACGGTAGTAACAGTGTATCTGAAATTATGATCATATATCTCAAAATTATTTTATTATATTTGAATATGATTTCGTGTATCACTCTATGTATATATTTAAACGATTATTATAATTTATAACACATATAACGTATAAATTAAAAATATCATAGAAATATCAGTTTTTAAATTATATATAAATTGTTGACATAAATGAACAATATTTTTTAAATGTTATTCTTATTACACAAATTGGCAAGGATAGATTATACGTTTCAAAACCATGATTTCTACAAAATTACTGTTTTCTTGTAAAAAATAATTTATAATAATACATATATGTATTTCATTTTATAATTTATCTGAGCAACTGCCACATAGAATTTATTTATGATTTACTTAAAATGCTAGAAGATTGATTTATATTATGAACATTTAATGTAACGTAAGAACATTTTCGTATTTATCAATATGTTCATTCAACCATTTCAAAGCATTACGAATTTCGAGTCTTATGAATTCTAAATAATATTCTCATTTCATCAAACTATATAATATGTCTTTTGTGTTATGAAATTTTGATGTCTGGCTCTTGTTATCGTAAATTAAAATATATTTTATTACGTGATTTAATATTATATCATGTATTAAACCTGTATACGTACATTTTGATATTTCTGACGGCATGTTATACTTTGCGAATCTTTTTCCACAGGTTTCCATAAGAAAAAAATCCAGTGCCCCACATTTGATAATTGAGGATCAAGATCAAAGAATCAACCCTCCTTGTCTTGTTCCTTAATGAATAATTGTTGAAAATAATGTTCATTTAACGTAATATCGATCCAATTCGTTATTTTGTTATTATACATTTTTGCTATAATCTGTTAACAAATTATGTATAGATATACAATATATGTACAGGGTGTATAAAAGGTGAGAATAAAAGCCACCATAGAGCGATTCTATACCTCTGTATCGATGAAGATGTTTAAAAAACTGTATGTAAAAAATTGACCTTCAGCATGATTTACAATGTCAAGATTTTTTTAATGCAACGTATTCTACTCGTCACGACGAACAGCAGTCTCAAAAGAACCATAACTTCATTCGCAATGTGTTTCCATTTATATTTACATTTAATGGGAATGTAGCGTGCTGTTTCCAAAGTAACAGGAAATTATAGAATAGTCTGTAAAATATATCAGAATATAGGAATAATGAATGGAACACAGAAGTGTGATTCTCAGCGGCTATTAACAATTTCGTATTCAGGAATTAATACTAATATTATATATTAATTATATATAATATTAATTACATACTAATATTATATTATATATTATTATATATTAATAATATATAATATAACATTGTATAATTATTATATATTGTATTGTTAGTATACGTATTATATTATATTATAATAATTATATTATATATTATATATTTTTATTAATATACAGGGTGGTTGGTAACTGGTGGTACAAGCGGGAAGGGGGTGATTCTACGCGAAAGAAGAGGTCGAAAATATAGAATAAAAATTTTTCGTTTTTTTTTCAGCAATTTTTGTAATAATAAGCTTTACGATTACTTCATATCATTTCATTATGTATTCCTAATTTTCCGTTACGGCAAAAACAAACTTAAACTGCGATAATATCCACTTTATAACGAGACGTGATAAGGTGCACGCGTACCGAGCGAAAATTCAAAATCGATTTTCTCGAAAACAAAGCCTCGAACGACAAATTTTTATTCTATATTTTCCACTTCTTTTTTCGCGTAGAATCACCCCCTTTCCGCTTGTACCACCAATTACCAACCATCCTGTATATTAAGGTTAAGATTGGAATTTTGAGCGTTCGAAGAATCTTCACTCGAATTGACCATCGTGATTATGTGTATCCTAGCTGATCGTTATTGGTACCGATGTGATGATTACAAGATGTTACAGGTAATAACGGCAATCGGACAAACGAGATGTCGATGACCATGAATTTTCCCATGGTTTCCCCAAACATTCCAAAAGAAAGGCCCCGATGTCCTTTCATCTCCATGACGGGAAGCGTCGTGGACCACCTCAGACCTGGTAGTGTCGTGGACCACCTCAGACCTGGTAGTGTCGTGAACCACCTCAGACCTGGTAGTGTCGTGGAACAGCTCAGACCAAGTAGTGTCGAACACCTCGGCCCAGGAAGTGCCGTTGAACACCTCGTCGATTTCATGAAAGCAAGTGAGATTCATATGAAGATCGGTCGTGGAGACGCGAAGGATGTTTGCGGTTGATTGGGAGATAGGGCTCCCTCCGCTGATCCGTCCGAATCGCGTTTTCTTGGTGATGATCCTTAATGGTTGCACCAATTTGGCCCGTGCACTTTTCTTTGTCTCGTTAGAACAGAGTCTCTTGGCCCGATTATCCGCCGAAGACGAAATCAGAGGCATCTTCTCTGCCGTTTGTTCAGATTCCTTCCATTCGATTGGATGTGGTAGATTAGGATTTACAGCTGCTAGCGTTTGTACCCATCCTGGTTCACTGTGTCGATGTTTATCTGGTGCTGGATTGTTCCGCCGTGGTCTTCTTGATATCATCGCCGCTTTGCGTGCGATAGCACCAGCTGGTTCTCCGTAAAACGGACTGTTCTGACTAAACTCTGATTTTAGTTGCGCCAGTTGCGCTCTGAATTGGCCAGCATTAGGCCTAGTTCGTTTGTGGGAGGTGTCACCATGCTGGGACTGTGCAAGGAGTGCGCTGGTTCGTCCTTGCTGGCGAGTTCATCGGTGGACCTGGTAGGCCAGGTGGAACGGTTTCACTGCTCGAGAGGGTTCCAAATTTCTTCGTAGTCTGATAGTTGATCTCCCTAAAGGCTTCGATAGTGTGACTCCGAAATATCAGGTCTTCGATCGTGTTGTGAGTTCGTTCAAGCTTCTCGTTCTCGTCTTTCTTTCGGCTTGCTTGTGCTGGGTGCCATAGTTGGTGAAGTGATGTTGGGGGTCGTGGCGTCCGTGGTTGGAACTTGGTTCGACATTGGAGAGCGCATTGATTTCGTTGGAGGCGAGGACAACTCCAGGCAGAGGTTCGAGATCTGAGACTTGTTCGATATGGCGCTCTGTGGACTCAGTAGAGAAGCGTTGGGGTCTGATGGGATGTTCTGTAAATTACTGATACTATTTGAGTGATTCATCACGGTGTCAGTAGCAATAACCATAAGGAACATCTCGACTTGAATATATTTTATAACAAGTGAGGGCCCTAGCTATATTTACACAGCTAGTGGCTGCCTCGACCGAGGGATGGATTCTGGGTTACATAAAGAGTCACCGGACGTAACACAACCAATTCAAAAAAATATTAATCATATTCTGGAATGTAAGTTTGCTTTATTGAATATCCGTTTGACAACAATTCTAAGTAAAAGTAACTAAATAGAAATTTCTGGTAAAAGTAAGTTTGACATAAAGGAATTAATTTTATTTGATAGATCGTATCACAACATATTTCTATTTGGTTGACCTAATTAAATAATCGTAACTATGCTACAAATAACTATAATTAATAATTGAAGAAAGGGACTATCGGAGCAGAAAGTACTAATTCGAACTCGGTTCATCACTTCCTGCAGTTCCCGTTATTTGCTTCAAGATACCGCATTAGAGAGTAAAGTGTGCAACACATGATATTAGATATAATAATTTCTTATCATAAAGCAACCGAATCGCGATAACAGTTAATGTATGCATTTCAAATGCACAAGGTATTTCACAATTGCCTGTCACGATGTAGATCTTATCATCTTCGATTTTAAAAATACGTGTACTTCTGCTTTTGCAAACTAGCATACATTAGCTTATCTTACTTTCTATTTCTTATCATGAAAATTCAAATATGTTTCTTCTATCGCTTTATTATTATTTATTTGTACTAATTTCCACGTTTGCATGATCTGACATAAAACATATTTATTGAAATAAACAAAATCGATTGATAAATAGAGAAATAATATTATTATTATAGTGAAATAAAATAATGGATTAAATGAAACTAATTAATGATTAAATAAGACATTAGATGATGACCAAAAGTTATGTTTATTATTTTGTAAAATTGAAGTTATTTAAAACATGTTTATTATGTAAATTAGCTTATCATTTCTGTAAATTAATTATGGTTTATCTTCAGTATAATTATATAAATTTAATAATTTATGGTAAACGTCCTATCAAGAAGTTAGCAATCTTCAGAAATATATCACAGAATATTATCAACAATGCTTTGATAGTATTGTTTATTTGATATTTAAGACGTTCGTTATCAGTCGATTCTGATTTTTAATTTATCACATTACGAAAAAACCGTGTGATATAATCCTACTACGAACTTAACAGAAGATTGTATTTTGGCATAAGAAATACCATATTTTAGAAATATTACTGGTATACAGTATAAACAAAAAAGTCACGGTTATAGGTGGCAACAAAATGTTACATAAACTATTTACAATTAGATTTCCTTAACGATGGAAATCGGTAGAATATTTTGCGAAACGCATAAATTTAGTACGATCTATTATTGCACGTGGGTGCATCAGATCCTCTATTGTACAGGGTATCTCACCTAACTTGACCATTTTAAATATCTCTCTTATTTCTTATGACGGGAAAAAATATCAAAGAAAGAGAATATTCGGTACGAAGGGACAAGTGTAGTGGTAGGCAAAAAAAATTTCTCAAGGTCATCGAAGTATCTTTAAATGAGATTACATATTTTTATTACCACGATCTTATAGCTCGTAAGAAAATAAATTCAACGGTGTCTAATATGTTGACCTTGAGAACATTTTTTTGTCTATTATCACATTTGCACTTTCGAGCCGAATATTCTCTTCCTCTGATATTTTTCCCTATCATAACAAATAACCCAGATACTTAAGACGATCAAGTTAGGTTATGTACCCTATATATTCCATATTTTCCTTTCTTTACTTTTTTTTCTTCTTCTCTTCGATATTTCCACCAGGTTACTCCTTAAAATACGTATTGATTTTGTACGGTAAAAACAATATTCAATCGGAAGTCGTAATTGTTCAATGGATGTAATTTGTTTACTTGAACAGTAAACAGTTCCTTCTTTCACAGAAAAACATTCACTGCCCTTAAATCTCACGAACAAAGAGGCTGCATGTGAAGAACAAGTCTGAATTTTGTCCACGGTGACCAGCTCAAAAATTGCGTTCAAAAATTGGCGAATCGGCTCGTGATATATAGTAATTTCATGTAGTTCGCTTAGGAGATTGAAGCGTAGAAGTTGCAAACATATTGTACTTGTTATCTGCAATGACAAATTAACAAGACGAATAACGTAGTTCCCGATAATTCCTATTTTCATTGATTGCGAAGAGTGAAGAGACCAATTACGTTGTCACGGGATTATAAAATGACAATTAGATGGCCCCGTGTTAAAAAAGAAACGTCCTCCAGGCGTAAAGGACCGTGACCAGATGACAGTGGAAAGGTGGGCGTTTCTAACCTGCGACCGGCGGCAGCCCCTCCAGGTGGCTCAAACCCTAACACATAAAAACGCTCCCAAAAACCCAAAGATATTTTATATACTTATTTTGATTTCTATTATGTAATAAATCTGATATTTTTCCTTCAAAGTTTTCCAGCAATGAAATTCAGTGATGCGACGTTCGAAGACCAAATGAATTAATTTTGGAGATCAGATAATTGATTCCCAATGATTAATCATCAGCAATATCGCCATCTGGTGTTTTGATAAAGGAAAGAGTATCAAATACTAAAATGTTAAGAAACTGTGTATATTAATAAAGATATTGTAAATAGATTAATATATTTTTAGGAATAATATTTGATTAAAAAAAAAAAAATATCTATTTACATATGCGCTGTCTCCCTCCTCCCTCTCTGTTTCTCTTAATTTGAAAGTAGCATCAGTTCAATGACACATTATGTAATATGGCGTTGTATAATATATCATTAAAAATATATGACGATTAATTACTTTGTTCAAACTTAATTAAATAATTAACATTTTTACATTTTAATATTTCATAATTCTATGCGATATATATTCATTATTTTATTTTTTGTTCTACTCATTTCGTTTTATTTTTTATTTTTATTTTTATTTTATTGTATTTTATAAATATGTATATTGTATATGACAATATATGAAAATGAAATATAATTAAAAAAATTATAACTTATATTTACAGGTATGTTAAAAATATTAAATATAAAACAATGAGAAAAGAATAATGACTTAAATATAAATATTAGATACAACATACATCTCGATAGTAACCGAAATTTTATTTATCAGAAAAAGGCAATAAAGATATATTTTTAAGTGAACTGTTTTTAAATAAATAGCTAATATAAACATAATATTAAATTTCTAAGAAAAGTGAAGATATTGATATATAATTGCTAAGAAAAGTGACATTCTATCATATTAAATATACACACACATTTCATACGTTTATATCTTATAAATCGCAAGCCTGCTGTTTTTTTATTTTTGTCTTATAAAACTACTCAGTTCTATATATAACCATCATTTAATTATAGCGCAGATATACATTTAATTATAAGCATATATATATAGTTTATTTATATGTATATAGCTTAGATTTTTCTTTTAATGATTTTAATATATTAACTAATAATTTCTTTGATCGCTATTATTTTCCCAAAATTCATGAAGAGGTAGATGGAATATTGGTTATACGCAGTGCCGGCCCTGCATTCGAATGACATATATTTATGTACAATGTACATTTTTATATTGCAAACTAGCCACTGACTGCACAACTTTCTGCGATTTCATCAGAAATGTCTGTCGCTCAGTAGCAACATAATATAAACAAAATATCTTTTACTCGGCACAGAAATTAAATTGAACATTGCATCTCCTTACTGGATTTAACAATTGCATACCGTAATAAATATTAAAGCCCTAGTTGCCTTCTATAAGGCATAAACTATATCAACTACATTATTAAATTATCGAATTATCAAATGCAATTTATTTTTATTATTTTATTTATTAATTATCAAATACTATTACTAAATGGTCGCTGACATTCCATTAAATTAATGTATAAATATGGCACTAAAAATTTGTTACGTCGCGCTTAAAAATCACGGAGAAAGCGGGTAGGCGCCGACTAAGAAAAAAACGAACATCTGTCTGAAGGAAAGTATGAGTAACGAATGCGCGATCTTCGTTGGAGGAGCGCACCCATACCGAGCATTCCTCCGTGATCACATAAGAAAATAAAAAAAAGACGATCACTTCCAACGTAACATTCGTGCAGTCAACAACGCCTTTTTCTTGTATCTTATTCAGTCGATCGAGATCTCGTCATACGCAACCCGCGAACAAAGTATCAAATCGTGTTCATACATAACAAATATCATAACAATTTATTTATGTAATACACCTAAGTTGTTGGATCGTACAAATATATAATAACCTGTGAATAGCAGCGCTATACTCAATCAACTACCCTTATTATCCCACAAGAAATAAGGGATCGAACGATTCGCGGCGTCGATTAATCAATCGTAACGGGAATTTACGACTCCCGTTGGCGCGCTTCTTAGAGATCGCGTCTCCCCGCGAACGTGCGAATTTACAAAATTTGATAAAATTGTCTTTTAATTCGTTGTAACATATAGTTTGATATTATGCTATGTCAGAGATAATTCTTGATACATAATTCTGTATCTATAAATTTCTGCGAGTTATGTATACTGTAGTATTTTACAGTTATATTATATACCTATATGCTGTTTTGATATTTTATATATTTGCAATAATTTTATTTTTAAGGAAGAATCAAGAGAAAAAGAGAATTTGTGTCTGAAATAATTGTGACATGAGACCAATTTTGAAGGATATTGTTTCGGCATAATAATACTTTTTAATTTCATAAGAATTACTAAAATATTTAACACTTTAAATTAAAAAGTGAATTTTTCAATTTCTACTTTTTATATATATTATATTGTTTGTATGTTATAGGTTATGTAGTAATACTCAAGGTGTGTTCTCATTCTTCATTGCCTCACGATGTCAGGAAGCATCAATTTTATTTGTAATAGATGGTAAACTAAGTAAGTTTGTATGTTTATACGAAGTCATTAACCTTCTGTGTATGAACTCCAATCGTCGCGAACGTCATAATTTGGGTTTAATTCTTGCTTATGACTCTGATATCATGAATGAGATACATTTATCAAACAGAATGAAAAATAAGATAGAAAAGTTACTATAATATATACGTATACTAACATAGAATAAATAAACTTCGTTCTCCTTTATATAGACTTGATAATTACGTACAAATCTAATGCATTTTTGTTGTGCGATAAGTTTAATAATAATATTCTCATTTTCTTTACTTTCTTTCATATTTTGCGAAAGTAAACTGTTTTTTCTCAGATTATATTTACGTTATAGAAATCTTTAAACGATTTTAAAGCTAAGTTATTACTTGTTAATAAATAACATAATCTTCATTTTAATAGAAATTTAGCAAATTTCTTAATCAGTAAATCATATTTTTACTGTTATGATATTATTCGTGTTTCCAGGAAAAATAACAAGTTTATGATTTAACGATATTCTTGCATCATACCGTTTATTCCACTTCACATATGAATTACTGAATGATTAATTAGGGCAGATATCTTTTTATTCAAAAGAATAAAGATATCTAATACAGTTTGGCAGAACAAAAATGATTTTTTAGAATGTTATTACTTTCGTTCATTTAACACGTCAACACGTTGGGTTTTAAGTTTTCTGTTTTACTAATTTACTGCAATTACTAAAACCATATTCATATTCTTAACCTAATTGATGTTTTCATCGAAACGGAAATAAAATTATATGTACCTATTTATTTTCATCCTATCACTTGAATTATAAACATCTGTTTGTTCAATTACAAAATTTAGGCATTTAAGCATTTAAGTTTTATTTCATTTTAATATTTTGATTTATTAGAATATAAAAGCCTATATATATACATTACAGATTAGTCATCCCAATGTTACTAAATATTGATAGAAATACAAGTTAATGGGTTACAATCATGGTTCACATTTATTACAATCTCCTATTGTATTCATTAATATCCATTGCTATTCTATCGTAACTGAATTGCACCGTACTATATAATTTATTAAAATATCTAATACATACTCCACAGTATCAATCAATTAAGTAGACTATCTAACGCAATTACTTAATACTAGCCATATTGATGTGCTTATGTAGTATTGAATGCTCGTCATTTACACTTCAACCTTGACAGCGTTATTTTTAACGGAGACAAGCTCGGCATATCCCATAAGATTTCATCGGAAATGGATGCTACGTATTTGACAAATTTACCATTTTGTCAGTAACTTGATGAAATTGCCTTGGCTTTCGGATCATCGTCATTCGGCCGAAGCTTTAACGTGCTTGCTTGCATGTATGTTATGTTTCTAGTAAAAAAATGTGCGGATTGAATATACGTATCACGGGATGTATGTATGTATGTGACATGTAGTAGTATGCACATAACTCGTATCAACCTGACACTGATTTTATACTCGTCGTGATTTTACTTGATGCAGTTGGCCCACGTCCCCCACACTGGCAATGAACCAAAATCTAAATAAAACAAAGACAAGTGAATGGGTCCAAAAATTGATATAGGCTGTACCAAAGTTTAAATAATGTTTTATGAAAAAATATTTTCAAAAATATATAAAAGTAAATATAACATAAATATAATATAACATTATATAATGTAATATAACTTTATATAATATTATTATCGATATCAATATTAATATCGTTATTATTATATAACATTATATTAATATTTTATTATATTATATTTATATTATACATATAACATAATATTTGTGGCGGCACTCGACAGTACAAATACCGTCATTCGACTCTAAAATCTAACGGGCGACGGTGGCGTAGTGGTTAGTGCACTAGGCTACGAACGTCGGAACCCGGGTTTCGAATCTCGGCGATCGAACTTCCGATTTTTCTTTCGAGATTCTAAATAGGAAAGAAAAATACAGCAGCGACATCTTCTACAGCCAGCAGTGTCATTATGATCACAAACGACATATACGACCATGTTATATAATGATATTTAATAATAGTATTTGTATCGTAAGTTATATTAATTATAATATGTTGCATAATAAATTGTAAATAATAATAAAGTTGTAAATAATAAATCGCGAAGTCAGAATTAATTATTATATTTATGTAATAAACAATATATATAATATATGTGTAACATGTGTAAAAATTTTAGTTTTTGAATTTTGTTTCCGTTACTTTTGGGATATAACAATATTTAATAATTAGGGTATGGGCGTTTATGCAAGTTCATATATTTGTAAATATGACTAAAGAAATGGAATTTAAATAAAGATTTATTTCCCACGCGTTATCATAAATACTGTACTTTGGATATCTTATATATTTTTGCATATTATGTGCATTCTATGCAGATATCTTCAAATTTTTCACAAATCTAAATCAGAAATCTATTAGAAACAGTTTCGGTTACGTCGCGTGAAACGATCCGCGCGACGTCTCTAGTTACCTGTCCGCCAAACGTCTATACCGCTGTGCAGACCCCCAATAAACCTAAGGCCCCACCAGAAACCTAGGCTTTCAGTTTACCTTTTGTTTCGATATTCCTATCTAACTTCTATTAACTTTGAAGGAATCGTTGCTCCCGCAAGTGTTATGGGTTTATGGATGGTTCCTGGAACAGTCCTTAGGTTTATTATGCGTTCGTACAAATTACGGAAAAAACGAATATGTACCTAACAGAAAACGTAGATAAGTGTCAAACGGAAAAGTCAGTTTTTCCCATGAATAAGGTTATTCCCGAGCCACATCGGTCGGAGGTCCTCTTCTCCAATCGTTATTTATTAACACCGACTGTAACCAATGGACATTGTGGATCGCTACCCTCACTTTCTAGCGAAAATTGTAAACAACGAATCCACGTCCTTAGTTCAAAAGACACACCCACACCGAGCTTTCTTCCGTAACGCTACGAGAACGCACTGTTACTGTTATTAAAATCCTCTTACAGTCAACACCTGACTTGTGCTCCTATCTTCCGAGCAATCATCTCTAGATATCGTGTTAAGTTCGCAGTGTGTTAAGTGTTGAAAAATATAAAATCTATAACCCTGTAAATCGCAGTTATACTCGCTCAACTACCCATATTCTCCTAACCGAAATCGATCTATCAGGGATCGATCTATCTCGTGGTGTCGATTCTTGCAATCGTAACGAGAATTTACGCCTCCCGTTGACGTGTATTCTCGCGACCGCGTCTCCCCGCGAGTGGTCGAAAATACAGTTTCCAAGAAAATATTATGCGTGTTTTTCATGTAAAATCATTGTAGAAAATTAAATGTCCGAATATTTTTGCGAAATAATACATTTTCAGTACACACATACAAGTACGAATAATACATTTCCTAATATATTATTTGTTATGCCACAAATTATTTAGTTTAAGTAAAGAAAATTTGCGTTATCCTCAAGAAGAATATATGCTTTATTATGATAAAAAGTAAAAAGTACGTTAATTTAATTATGGTACAATGTACAGATTAGTAATAAATAGAATACTATAGTGTCCGAATATTAATAAGAGTCACTGTACTTCACGACGTAATCTATAATTTTTTGTTGCTTCGTGAATAGCACACTACTTTCTTATTAAATGTGAATATAAATGTATAAACGTGACGAATAAATTCAATTTCAGAAGAATTAAAATTTCAACATATTTTTCTAAAGAAACAGTTGAGTTGCTACCTATGATTCTTTTGATACTTTTCATCTTCGTAATGAGAAGAATACGATGCAATAGAAAAGAATTGTCCTTGAAAATCAATTTTGCACAACATTTTGTTTACAAACCTCCACCGATTTAGAGGTGTAAAATCGTTCTATTGTAGTTTTACACTTACTTTTTGAACACCCTGTACATACTTCCCTCGTTACCTGTTCTGGTGTTATAATCCCCCCTCCTTCAACTATCATTACTTCTTCGCCTATCTCTTCCTGTTCAGTCCGGCGTTAACCTATGATAATAATTTGTGATGAATACCCTATACACAGTGTTTATGCGAATAGTCGAAATCTAAATACTTCCATTATCCCTTTTATTTTTTATTTGTTAGGCATCTTCGATGTTATTTGAATATCAATTTCTTTTCAATTCTATTCCCACTTTTCTGATCTTGAAAACATATTCTACTATCGTCTAGCATAAAATGGAGAATATTTTGAAAATCTTTTATGAAGATTGTGCAAAATTATTGTGATTCTTTATGCAATAGAAAAGTAATGTAAAAAGGTGGAATTGTTATTTATTTTACTTCATAATTCAACAGTGATCAGAAAAATTGAAGAAGCTTGGCTTGTATCACTTAATTTTTCATCCTCTACTTTGGAAATACTGAAACGGAAATAAATTTTTATTTGAATTAAATATCTTTTTAAAATGAAGTCTATAAAAGATGGTCTGATAAAAAAATATCACGTATAAAAGTATTTTCTTTTTTTCCATTAAAATAAGAATCTGAAGACAAAAATATAATTTCCATTTGAAAAGAGGAAATTGACAAGGGAAGTTGATCTAATAAATAAAATTTCCCCTTCGAAATTATGGAACTTTTATGTATCGTAACTTTAGATTTGAAATTATCAGGTAAATACATTCGAATTAATACATACCGTATACATATGGTATACTCCGGTACTATCGATGGTTACTTTTACTGTTACGTAATCATCATTTATGAGCTGGTCTAGTCGTAATTGAGCAAATATAAAAAATTTGCTAATGGATGTAATTTCCCTCTGTCGCAACTTGCGTATATGGCGAAACATACAATTTTCTTTTTACATTCTTCGAGCACGAACATGACCGTATGTAGATACGAATAGAGTCAGAGTTGGGCAAAATGTAGAGAACAAATATCTGAAATCCTATTTTAAATTATAGTTTCACAAATCAAATAAAGTGGTATCGAATTTAAATAAAATAGTACTTTACATGAAGTGAAACAGAAAATAGAATATTTTTCTTTTTATAACCTTGTTACGGACGGAGAATATCTGGCCTCCAACTGCACTTTTTTTTTTCTTTTTATTTATTAAAATTTGCAATCAATTCTCGCATTGAGAATTTTCAGTAATTTTTCTGGCGTGGCGCTGTGGCCATTGAAAATAATAAATGTTGTTTAGTCAAATCTTGAGCTTAGGTCTAGCGGGTAGTGTCTCTTCAGCCCGCGGATCTGATCCGACGTATCAAGTAATCCAGTGACTAGGGGGTTTCGATGTTGGTTGACTCTTATGCTGTATCTGTTGCTATATTTAGTAATTTCCTCTTTGACTGTAGGAATCTTGAGGTCTCGATGTATTACTTCGTTGGTGACATACCAGGGTGCGTTTAGAAGGGATCTAAGAGTTTTTGATTGAAAGCGTTGGAGAATTTCAATGTTGGAATTGCTTGCTGTACCCCATAGTTGGATTCCGTAGGTCCAGACAGGTTTCATAACGGTCTTGTATAGGGTAATTTTGTTTCGTGTGCCTAGGTTGGAGCGTCGGCCAGTGAGCCAATAAAATTTTTTAAGTTTCTCTTTCAGTTGTTTCGTTTTGTCTGTGATGTGCTTTTTCCAAGTTAATCTCCTATCCAGAGTCATGCCCAGGTATCTGACCGTATCCTTGCTAGGAATTGTTTTATTATTAATGGTGACCTGAGGGCAGGTTTGTTTTCGCAGCGTGATGCACTTTTTGAATTCTATGAAACGGAAACAGAAATGCCTCTATTTTCAAACATTTATATGTACAATGGGACCCAATTGCGGTTATGCTAAAATAATAGTTTTCAATAATTCTGATGAACATCTGGAAGGTATTGTCCCTGGAAATTTTGAAGGATTATATTTTCTATATACGTAAAATAAATTCTTTGATCCACCAGAATTTCGATAATTCTACCTTTCGAAAAATTACGCTCCTCAGATAGAACGTTATGAAAAGTGTCACCGCGTTGCTTCGCATCGTGTTCATTAACCCCTGAACCTACAACTACGGGCATAACCCGTAGTACGATGATCGGAGCAATCGATCGGGGCTATGCCCGTAATAGATGATCGGACCAATCGTAAATATTACGGGCATCGCTCTAGACGACACATCTATGACAGTGGTACGTACTACACAAGTCGTGCGAATAGCTCGAAGGCTGCGCGAACTTGTTTACGTTTTCGGCCCAAAATTCTCGAACGTAAATCGTAGGTTAAGGGGTTAAGAGCTAGTACAGTGAGATCCGACGAAAGGTTTCTTCCTATCAAAGTTGACCCTACACAAGATAACCTAAATTCTGTTCGAAATTTCTACAGGCTGCCCTTAGTCATAGAAAAATACCAATGTGTCATAACCGCGTGTCGAAAAAAGGAAGATAACACATAATCACACTCACTTCTTCGTAACATATACACATTCGTAACTATCATTTAATTACGATACACATATCTATGTTTCTGCATCAATTCGAGTATAATTATTTAAACTCTAACATTCAAGCCGGCAATTCTATATCACATAGTTGAATGTACCACACGATACGACTTTGGCGTTTGAATTGCGTCGATTTTTATCAGCTGATTTTGTATCAAGTTCTTTGCATCTTGCAGATTCCCGATTTCGTATTATGTTCAGTCACGTAATTTCTGTGACTTAGCTTTAGGTTCGTCCGCAAATGATTCCATTCTAAAGACTCCCTGATTACCCATCAGCTTTGTCCTCGCGAACAATAATCCTAGTGGCTCCCTGACGCGGCGTCAGGTTAGACTGTATATCGTATATCCGCTAACACTGCTGGCACGCGACCATTGGAAATGCTGTGTTTGTTTAGTATTGTGTTGGTAGGTCGGTTGGCTTGTCGGCTTTACGATGCGATATGCAGTTAGGACGTAGCGTAACCTTACTTCACGCATTTGCCTTTCACGCTGGTCGAAGCCCAGGCTCGTAAGAATCTGAAGCGTAAAATAAAATATTTAAACTTTGAATTCAGGTATTAAAGTGTTAATGTATTTTATGACAATGAAAATAAACTGAGCATAGAGACAATGTCAAAGCGCAAAAAACCATAATTTTCACTTTAAGTATTGGTTATTCGCATAGGTTATAAATTGCATCATTCAAAGTTTTCATTACACAAGTTCGTTACTTTGTGAATAAAAAATTAATTTAAGGAAACAGTTTTTCAACTGCAGCGGACCACGTTGTATTATGTATGTCTTAAAAATAATTTCTTTATATGTTTGTATTAATTTGTTATTACTTTAAATTCACGATTCATTGCCGTCACTAGGTTTTTCTATAATGGAAAGTATTTATGTTTCATACGTAACAAGAAATATTTCATATTTATGTTGATAGTTATAATGAAAGATATTATATCAATATGGGATCATAAATATGTTTCATCAAAGAGACTATAATAAAAATATGAAATTGCATCAAATTGCTATATTTCGATAGAGCACATGGACAGATTGGTGACACATTTACTTTAATAATATAATTTATTTCAATAATACTAGGCAAGTACAATACACAATAATAATACTTTAGTAATAATATTCATTTTAATACCACTTCAAAGTGTTGCTTATTTTTATTTTTGTGAATTACGAATAGGATTGACTTTCTTTCATTTTATTATGAAAAATATTTTATATACTTATTTTGATTTCTATTATGTAATAAATCTGATATTTTTCCTTCAAAGTTTTCCAGCAATGAAATTCAGTGATGCGACGTTTGAAGACCAAATGAATTAATTTTGGAGATCAGATAATTGATTCCCAATGATTAATCATCAGCAATATCGCCATCTGATGTTTTGATAAAGGAAAGAGTATCAAATACTAAAATGTTAAGAAACTGTGTATATTAATAAAGATATTGTAAATAGATTAATATATTTTTAGGAATAATATTTGATTAAAAAAAATAAAATATCTATTTACATATGCGCTGTCTCCCTCCTCCCTCTCTGTTTCTCTTAATTTGAAAGTAGCATCAGTTCAATGACACATTATGTAATATGGCATTGTATAATATATCATTAAAAATATATGACGATTAATTACTTTGTTCAAACTTAATTAATTAATTAACATTTTTACATTTTAATATTTCATAATCCTATGCGATATATATTCATTATTTTATTTTTTGTTCTACTCATTTCGTTTTATTTTTTATTTTTATTTTTATTTTATTGTATTTTATAAATATGTATATTGTATATGACAATATATGAAAATGAAATATAATTAAAAAAATTATAACTTATATTTACAGGTATGTTAAAAATATTAAATATAAAACAATGAGAAAAAAATGACTTAAATATAAATATTAGATACAACATACATCTCGATAGTAACCGAAATTTTATTTATCAGAAAAAGGCAATAAAGATATATTTTTAAGTAAACTGTTTTTAAATAAATAGCTAATATAAACATAATATTAAATTTCTAAGAAAAGTGAAGATATTGATATATAATTGCTAAGAAAAGTGACATTCTATCATATTAAATATACACACACATTTCATACGTTTATATCTTATAAATCGCAAGCCTTCTGTTGTTTTATTTTTGTCTTATAAAACTACTCAGTTCTATATATAACCATAATTTAATTATAGCGCAGATATACATTTAATTATAAGCATATATATATAGTTTATTTATATGTATATAGTTTAGATTTTTCTTTTAATGATTTTAATATCTTAACTAATAATTTCTTTGATCGCTATTATTTTCCCAGCTTTTGATGCATATCGCAAAATTCATGAAGAGGTACATGGAATATTCGTTATACGCAGTGCCGGCCCTGCATTCGAATGACATATATTTATGTACAATGTACATTTTTATATTGCAAACTAGCCACTGACTACACAACTTTCTGCGATTTCATCAGAAATGTCTGTCGCTCAGTAGCAACATAATATAAACAAAATATCTTTTACTCGGCACAGAAATTAAATTTGATATTTTATATATTTGCAATAATTTTATTTTTAAAGAAGAATCAAGAGAAAAAGAGAATTTGTGTCTGAAATAATTGTGGCATGAGACCAATTTTGAAGGATATTGTTTCGGCATAATAATACTTTTTAATTTCACAAGAATTACTAAAATATTTAACATTTTAAATTAAAAAGTGAATTTTTCAATTTCTACTTTTTATATATATTATATTGTTTGTATGTTATAGGTTATGTAGTAATACTCAAGGTGTGTTCTTATTCTTCATTGCCTCACGATGTCAGGAAGCATCAATTTTATTTGTAATAGATGGCAAACTAAGTAAGTTTGTATGTTTATACGAAGTCATTAACCTTCTGTGTATGAACTCCAATCGTCGCGAACGTCATAATTTGGGTTTAATTCTTGCTTATGACTCTGATATCATGAATGAGATACATTTATCAAACAGAATGAAAAATAAGATAGAAAAGTTACTATAATATATGCGTATACTAACATAGAATAAATAAACTTCGTTCTCCTTTATATAGACTTGATAATTACGTACAAATCTAATGCATTTTTGTTGTGCGATAAGTTTAATAATAATGTTCTCATTTTCTTTACTTTCTTTCATATTTTGCGAAAGTAAACTGTTTTTTCTCAGATTATATTTATTTTATAGAAATCTTTAAACGATTTTAAAGCTAAGTTATTACTTGTTAATAAATAACATAATCTTCATTTTAATATAAATTTAGCAAATTTCTTAATCAGTAAATCATATTTTTACTGTTATGATATTATTCGTGTTTCCAGGAAAAATAACAAGTTTATGATTTAACGATATTCTTGCATCATACCGTTTACTCCACTTCGCATATGAATTACTGAATGATTAATTAGGGCAGATATTTTTTTATTCAAAAGAATAAAGATATCTAATACATTTTGGAAGAACACAAATAATTTTTTAGAATGTTATTACTTTCGTTCATTTAACACGTCAACAGGATGGGTTTTAAGTTTTCTGTTTTACTAATTTACTGCAATTACTAAAACCATATTCATATTCTTAACCTAATTGATGTTTTCATCGAAACGGAAATAAAATTATATGTACCTATTTATTTTCATCCTATCACTTGAATTATAAACATCTGTTTGTTCAATTACAAAATTTAGGCATTTAAGTATTTAAGTTTTATTTCATTTTAATATTTTGATTTATTAGAATATAAAAGCCTATATATATACATTACAGATTAGTCATCCCAATGTTACTAAATATTGATAGAAATACAAGTTAATGGGTTACAATCATGGTTCACATTTATTACAATCTCCTATTGTATTCATTAATATCCATTGCTATTTTATCGTAACTGAATTGCACCGTACTATATAATTTATTAAAATATCTAATACATACTCCACAGTATCAATCAATTAAGTAGACTATCTAACGCAATTACTTAATACTAGCCATATTGATGTGCTTATGTAGTATTGAATGCTCGTCATTTACACTTCAACCTTGACAGCGTTATTTTTAATGGAGACAAGCTCGGCATATCCTATATGATTTCATCGGAAATGGATGCTACGTATTTGACAAATTTACCATTTTGTCAGTAACTTGATGAAATTGCCTTGGCTTTCGGATCATCGTCATTCGGACGAAGCTTTAACGTGCTTGCTTGCATGTATGTTATGTTTCTAGTAAAAAAGTGTGCGGATTGAATATACGTATCACGGGATGTATGTATGTATGTGACATGTAGTAGTATGCACATAACTCGTATCAACCTGACACTGATTTTATACTCGTCGTGATTTTACTTGATGCAGTTGGCCCACGTCCCCCACACTGGCAATGAACCAAAATCTAAATAAAACAAAGACAAGTGAATGGGTCCAAAAATTGATATAGGCTGTACCAAAGTTTAAATAATGTTTTATGAAAAAATATTTTCAAAAATATATAAAAGTAAATATAACATAAATATGATATAACATTATATAATGTAATATAACTTTATATAATATTATACAATATTAATATCGTTATTATTATATAACATTATATTAATACTTTATTATATTATATTTATATTATACATATAACATAATATTTGTGGCGGCACTCGACAGTACAAATACCGTCATTCGACTCTAAAATCTAACGGGCGACGGCGGCGAAGTGGTTAGTGCACTAGGCTACGAACGTTCGGAACCCGGGTTTCGAATCTCGGCGATCGAACTTCCGATTTTTCTTTCGAGATTCTAAATAAGGAAAGAAAAATACAGCAGCGACATCTTCTACAGCCAGCAGTGTCATTATGATTACAAACGACATATACGACCATGTTATATAATGATATGTAATAATAGTATTTGTATCGTAAGTTATATTAATTATAATATGTTGCATAATAAATTGTAAATAATAAATCGCAAAGTCAGAATTAATTATTATATTTATGTAATAAGCAATATATATAATATATGTGTAACATGTGTAAAAATTTTAGTTTTTGAATTTTGTTTCTGTTACTTTTGCGATATAACAATATTTAATAATTAGGGTATGGGCGTTTATGCAAGTTCATATATTTGTAAATATGACTAAAGAAATGGAATTTAAATAAAGATTTATTTCCCACGCGTTATCATAAATACTGTACTTTGGATATCTTATATATTTTTGCATATTATGTGCATTCTATGCAGATATCTTCAAATTTTTCACAAATCTAAATCAGAAATCTATTAGAAACAGTTTCCAAGAAAATATTATCCGTGGAAATATGAGGTAACGCAAATTTATCAGTTTGAAATATTTTTTTGATAATTTAATAGGCTGCTCATATTGTTTATATATCTTGTGTGCTTTGGCATAATTTACTATGCTTGTCACAGCGTGGTAGTTTTTACGCTCCAGTTTAATTAAAATTATGGATAGAAATGAATATTAGTTGACTTTCAACATTGCTTCTTAATATATAACATTATATAACATATAATATACAATAATATCAAGAAGGAATTGCAGCGTGCTCGCTATATCTCTGAAATTTCTCTTTTATATCTCTCATTTACTACTTAAGGGATGTGTTGAAAAAATTTATTATAAAATATGATTAAAAATTATTTAAAAAATTATTATCTTTATTAAATTTCTTCCGTACGTGTCTATGCGTAAAAATATGTTTGTTTTACGTGTTTGAATAGATATTTATTTTTTTAGGTCGCATCGTAAAAGTTTTAAATCGTGTACATTTAAAACTGATTCAAAATAGATAAGAATATTAAATGATAATTCAGGTTATCATATCGACTGACATTATATTCTTATTAGCTTCCTAATGAAGTTCCCATTCCATTTGACAAGATGTAGGACTTCTGTTATTTATGCGACTATTCATTAAGACGTTATAGTTGGAAGCATTATACTTCACCCGGTTGATATTCTAATGAATTATTTCCTTAGTAATCTATGCAATACACGTAAGATTAGATTTGATTTATAAATTTAAAAGAAAATAATTTTGTACCATATTTAAGGAGAAAAACATAATTCTTGATAACTGTATATGTAATATGATGTATTGCAGTTAATTGTCTAATACTTATACTGATTGCAGTTCGATTTATGTTTTGCTGTTTTAAAAAATAATTTTTCTCGATTAATTGAGAATATATATGTTTAGCTACTAAAACAAAATATGTGTATACATATCAATAATAACAAAAAGAGTATAGTTTATTAAAATTATTTATTTACATAATTCATTCAAAAATTCTATAATTACTTTACTGAAACAAATATATATATATACGCTCATTTTTCTTTATATTCCTTACAAAGTCATATTCTTTATTTAATATATTTTATACTGAAAAATTTTGTTCAGTAATGTTTCAATTTTAAGACAAAGCACTATCTTTTTCCTAAATTTTATTCGACTTACTTTTTGCATGAAAATTCAAACGTAAATGTTTCTATCTTTTTTTCAACACTTTTATCCCTTTTTTTGCCATGAAAATTAAAAGAAGCAATTTTTAGATTGCTACTTGTAATCTTGTCAAATTTTGTACAATTTTGGAGATCAATTTTATAATCATATCTTTTTTGTTTATTTATCTTTTTATTAGTTGAACTGTGCCGCGCGACAAGTTATATGTATATTTCTAGAAAGAAATGTTTCCCGCGCATTTACGTAAGCCATCGATGATCGGAGGGGAAGCTGACCATAGAGCATCGACGCCGTTGCATCTAGCGGCTTGCTTTCGGGTGGACAGTCTTAATTCTGCTTCTGAACGAGTCGCTTCGTCATTAGTTTTCTTCTGATACATCGTATTCAGTGACGTCTCCATATTTCTTTCTTTTTTTTCCGTCTCTGTTTCCTTCGACAGATTTAGCATTGCACGCATAGTCACGACGTCAAAGCTGCACAGATCTATTATTTCCTCTTTATCAAGAGTTTTTCTTGAACGAAAAGAGAAAGTCACGACAAGTATTAAGATAATGTACTTAGTTTAATATTCGACAAGTTATAGTTAGTTTGTTTACTTTGTTTGCAAGCGGAGTTTCTGCCTTGCCAATCGAACGATACCTGTTGGTCTACAAGAAATCGATCAACGTGCACGCACGATTCTACGTAATGTACGTATTCATTTTATTCAATTCATATTTTTCAAGATCCTTCCTTTTACAATTTTATGTCCAGCAGTTATGTCAAAGTTCGTGTCAATTTTATGTAGCGGTTGCATCATTGATGTGTTTAATGTGTCGGAGATGTGTTTAACAGATAATTACTCATTTCTTTAAATTCTTTTTAGAACTGGGGTCAATGCTTTTTATTATCAGATTTTTATAAATTTATGAGATTTATGATCAAGGTATCATAATTCGCTACATTCGCTGTAATACATAATAGAGGGGAAAACTATTAATAGTTACCTAAGTTGTTATCTAAGTTACCGAACAGTTGTTCGATTAATAATTACTGTTTTTGTATTCGTACGTAGCGATTGAAGAAATAATTTCTTTTTAATGTCGTAAAAGTTTTATGTCGAGATACGTATATAAAATTGGTTCAGTGCTGTCAGTTTTCTAAGTTTCCTAGGAATGTCAAAATTTTTAATTTGTTAAAAAGTCATGGTAAACAGTCACAGTAATTGAACACACTGTACTCTGTACATATGTAACATATTAGTGGTAGTAGTCGTAATAGCTTACTAGATTCTTTATGAAGTTATAAAACTTTCTGTTTACATCTTAACCTCTCTTTATGCACAACTTCGTATCAAAGAATTATACATCGTACGTATCTTCACAGCTAAAATCCATATAGAGAACGAAAAGAATATACACCTTAAGTAAACTTTAAGCTACACAAAATTATATACAATTAGTTAAACGAATCAGAAATTTTTGCAATATCTACAAACACTTAACTAGTATGAAACATATATATATATATATATATATATATATATATATATATATATATATATATAATTGGTAAAGTAATAACGTTTTCGATAAAATTCAAATTTGTAATAAAGAAAAAAACATATATACATAAAATATTATATAAAATAATTTAAAAATACATATTAAAACTGTATAATTTTTTATCAAATTCCTGTGTTCTCTCCTGTATTTATGATATTTTTTAGTATAAAAATATCTATAATATGTTTCTAAAACTATTTAATAAAAACATTAATAAAAATTTAACAAAAAAATTAATAGAAGTGTTCTTTGCTTGTTAAGAATTTGCTTTCTTAAACATAATGATACATTTTTAATAACTTAAAATTAATAATGTTTTTAATTATTACAATTTTTCCATACGCATGCTATATATATATTTCATCTTTAATCTTGTTGTGGCAATAAGAAAGATGTACGTTTATGCAATTAGAACAAAATTAGTTTTACTATTGCCATTCAAATCAACAAGTGATTTGTAAACACAAATAGATTAATTTTCCCCTTTCTATTCTCCCTTTTTTCTCCCTTTTCTATAATTAATTAATACAATAAATTCTATATTTTAATTACCCTTTAATGATAAGGCCATGAAACAATGTGTACAATTGAGTTGTAATTGAGAAGTGTAAATAAAGCAACTTACATATTATTTTACAAAAATGTATTAGAATAATAGATATTTTATAGAAAATATATTTTTTTTATTTATTTGTTCGTTTTATTACGAAAATCAGAAAAGATTTCTATGATTTGAAAAAGGATATTATATAAATCTTTGTAAGTCTTTGCCATGATAGATATTAAGACACAGTATTTGATAATGTAAAGTTACTGAAAAAAGATACTGAATGAAACGTTACGTTAACACGATAGCGTCCATTGCTACTAGAGCTACCGACGGCTAAAGTATTAATCTGTTGGGTTGGCAACTAAGCGATTGCGGATTTTATCATTACCGCCTAATGACAAAATCCGCAATCAATTAGTTGCTAACCTAATATACCAACGAAATCAAAATAACAGCTATGCATATATTATATAACTTTTTTTTTTATTTGGTAGTCAATTTACAAGCAATTGTCATTGAGAAATATTATATAATGCAAAGAAAAAAATAAACTTTTCTATAAATTCTATAAATCTATTCAAATATCGAAAGATATATCGTTGTTAATCTGGGAACTTTTCATAAAAAGTTATAAAATAGTTATTTTGATTATTATGGCCTGTATTTGTACAACACTCATTACAAATTAAAATTGAAAGTTATCCAGCGTTTCCTTATATTTGATTTCGATAGATTTCAAGGAATTTCCTGTTGAAAACATGCCGAGTAGCAAAACCAGAATCGCTATAATTGGTGGTGGAGTAGCTGGACTGGTGGTAGCTCGTCATACAGCCGCTAAATTAGACACTTACAGTCTTACGTTATTCGAGCAAACCGATCAAGTTGGTGGTACATGGATTTACACTGATGAAACCGATGTCGACAAGCATGGACTACCGGTTCATAGTAGTATGTATAAGAATCTAAGGTTGGTGTAACATTTCATTTGACATTCTAGTCGCTATTTCTCGCCTTACTTGTGGTAATTTAATGTTAATTACTTCATTGATGCACCCTTGACGGACCAAATCTACCAAGTAAATCTCAGCATAATTTGCCATTCAATGTCTTGACATAATTATAACCTCTCAATTTATGTTAATTTCAAAATTAGATTTTCCAGGTAACTACTTAAATTTATAATATATTTTTAAATACAAATTAAAATTTTTAAGTTTTAATGTCAATTTGTAATCTATATATAAATTCACGATATACATATACAGGGTGGTTGGCAACTGGTGGTACAAGCGGAAAGGGGGTGAATCTATGCGAAAAAAGAAGTCGAAAATATTGAATAAAAATTTTTCGTTTTTTTTTTTCAGCAATTTTTTGAATAATAAACTTTACGATTACTTCATATTATTTCATTATGTATTCCTAATTTTCCGTTACGGCAAAAACAAACTTAAACTGCGATAATATCCACCTTATAACGAGACGTAATAAAGTGCACGCGTACCGAGCCAAAATTCAAAGTCGATTTTCTCGAAAACAAAGCCTCAAACGAAAAATTTTTATTCTATATTTTCGACTTCTTTTTTCGCGGCAAATCACCCCCTTTCCGCTTGTACCACCAGTTACCAACCACCCTGTATATATTGGTATTTTAATTTAATTATGTTTAAAAACTTATATCATTAAATTTGAATTAATTTAATAGATAATTTTTAAAGTTATAGTAAAATTATATTAGTAGTTATAGTAATAGTATTTTGTAAATATTAAAAATGAATATATATATTAATATAAATTTTGTATATACAGGGTGGTTGGTAACTGGTGGTACAAGCGGAAAGGGGTTGATTTTACGCGAAAAAAGAAGTCGAAAATATAGAATAATCTACGAGACGTGATAAAGTGCACGCGTACCGAGCGAAAATTCAAAGTCGATTATCTCGAAAACAAAGCCTCGAACGAAAAATTTTTATTCTATATTTTCGACTTCTTTTTTCGCGTAGAATCACCCCCTTTCCGCTTGTACCACCAGTTACCAACCACCCTGTATATAGAAAGTTATTATTATATTGTACTATATATATAAAGTTATAATATACATTTATAAAGAAATAATAATTCACAAAGAAATAATAATTCCCGACACAGTCCACTCAGTGGTGGACAATGTGGGTAGTCTATGTTCACTATTCAACAATTTCTTTGGACTTCGCCAGGCAGCAGTGCGTACTGTGTAATGCTAACATTGTCCAGGATATGTTGAATTTATATTCCCTGCACCAGTAACAGATGATAGTGGCACAATTAAAAAAATGTCAAATTTACTTTTATTGAATGTCTACATTATGTTTGTACTCTCATCATGTAAATATTTATAATCCCATCAGTTTTGCTTCAGAGGGCAAGATTGTTATTTATGCCGCTATCAGTCTGGGCTTAGTTTTACAGCAACATTCACTCATCTTCAATTATTTTATGATGCCATAAGCGGAAGATAGTGCTACTTTCCAGAATAATAGCATATTTTGTGTCAAGTCAACCTTATAATATTGTTAAAATGTCTCACGAGATATTATCATCCTTGATATTAGTACTGCAATAAATATAAATACTACATAGCCGTAATTGATACGTTCTGATATTAGTCAAAGAAATGTATTTGTGTTATTAATTGAAAAATAGTGAAAAATTACGATGTTGGTAAACGAAAAGTTGATACGCTTGTGATACGTTTTTACCTCGCAAACATTACCATAACTTGAAGGTATTGTTACATTTTTACATTGGATAGGTGTAATGCCATTAAACTTGCAATAATTAAACTATATTCGCGTTAAAACTCGTAACTTACTGGATAATATGAAAATATCTTTGGTAGAACACGAAGATGTTTCCGTTTACATTGTTTGGCAAACAACTTACCAAATGAAATCTTTTAACGGCACCGTTTTCCTGGATAAGATTACGTACAATTTCGCTGTATTGTAAAATTATACGGAAGATGTTTTCGTATATTTTGAAGGTTTTTTTTATATTTTGGACAAAAAGTGAAATAATTTCGGCAGGAAAAATAAATAAAAGATGAAAGAAGATAGAATGTCTGAGAAACAAAAAATAAATAAAAGGTAGAAAGTAGAGTAAAACGTAAAAAGTAAAGTAACAAGTAAATAAAAAAGAAAAGTGCAGAAAATAGTTTACGAAGTGAAAAAATAAATGAAAAGAAAATAGAGTTGTCTATAGGCGATAACCTTTAAGTATGTATAATACTGAAATTGAATTGCGCGTAGATTACAAAATTAAACTACACTCAGATTGGAAAATAAAAAGATTATTTTTATAGTATTTTTTTATTATATTATTTTATTATTATATTATCTCTTTATTATATTTTATAGCATTTTTTTTATTATATTATTTTATTATTATGTTATTATTATTATATTTTATAGTATTTGAGTTTCAATTTTCTTTTTATTGTTCAATTAATTTTAAGTAGTTGAAGTGTGCAATAACACAAAGATTTCAATCAATTATTCCAATATCATTGCAATGAAAAATGTTGTTATATAATATGTTAAATCTGTAATAAAGTCAGTTTGAACAATTGTGCTTTATCTGTTTTGATATTTTAAATAATTAAGTAATAATAACATATGAAATATTTAATGTACGTCATTGTCTTAGAAAAATATAAACAATCAACAAGGAATTATAATCTTTAGATATTACATTGTAGAACTTTCTTGCTTAATTTTTCTAACTCCGATTTATTGCTGAAATGAATACTGTTGTTGTAAAGTACATATCAGTTTGAGCATATAATACATAAGACAATTTAATAACAAAGCCTTAAAATCTTTTAAAATATTAAAAATTTTAAAAAAGGTTTGTTAAACATAATACATCAACATAAAACAAGATGTAATTAATAATGCATAAAATACAATGGAAGCGAGGGTAACAAAAATAAAGAAGCGACTCGTGCAGTTATAATAAAACAAATTATCGAATAATCGTTATACTTTTTAATCTAATAGTAACGAATATTTATTGTTTCTACACTCATTACAATACATTGTAAAGAATTATTATACATCGCTTGCATAATTAGTATTGAAAAATATCTTATCTAAGATAAGAATAAAAATACTTAGAATTTACTGATAGAAATTGGAATAATTGCTTTTACACGAAACCTTGATATTATTGCTTTTATTAAATAAATTTATTTATTTTATTAATTAAATTTATTTAAATAATTGCTTTTCCAAAATGATATTATTTGTACTATACTATGCGACAATGTACTATATTATGCTACTATATTATATGATACTGGACTGATAAAATTCCATTTGAATGGACAATCTGTCACGGTGGCATAGTTCAAATGATAAAATACAATAATTTCGGAATTGAATTCGAATGCAAACCAAATATCGTCCACAATTTGGGTTATTCGATCAGCGATGTAAACGCAGGATCATCAATCGTATTTGTTTTTACGCCATTTATACAGTAATGATGATTCTAGACAGTCTAGCTGGTTGCGATAAACTTTGCTGACACGCGATACACTTCTTGACATAGTAATGAGACAATCGCTTTGGTAAGCTGTTCCGGAAATTGTTAGAAATGAAATAAAAATATGTGATAGTAATAAAGCAGTAAAATATTAAGTGCATAGTTTGAAATTCTTACATACGAAATATGTTTTCCTGCTTGGTACTGAAATATTGCAATTTTAGTTTTGGTGGCCTGTATTTATGAAAAAATTAAGAACCCTTGGCATATAGAAAATGACAAACTGGAAATGACTTTAATGAAAATTAAATTAAGTAAATTAGTGTCTATGTTAATACGCTAAATAGTAAATTTTAGAAAAGTAGCATGATAATAGGTATTTGTATAACAAACAAAGCATGAATGTTGTGAAATACGTAGGAAACCACGAGGATACATTTCTGAAGATAACATTTTTTTTTTTTTTATTTTATTTTAAATTTTACAATTTGTCCAGTAGGACATTTGGTAAAATGTTTTAACTTAGTGAATAAAATATAGCATGTGGATGGTTACCCCCAGCGGGGTTCCATCATCGTGTTTATTAGGTTATATCCTTTGTGAAAGATAACATTGGAGGTTAGAATTACAATGGAGGATGTTCATAACCTAGTAAAGTAGTTTTCTACTGATGTTCCTTTGGTAATATCACTTCATTGATTTTGCTATTATCGCGACTAGTCATTCCTTTCAGTTTATTCCGTTTAGAGTAATGCTTAATCTAAACGTAATTATAAAAAGAAGTCATCTTCTTTCGAAAGGTCATCTTTAAGTTTCGAGTTAACGAACAGTTACTAGAATAATTACTTCACGATTATGCATACAATTCGTTAGAAGAATATTTTACAGCTATTCTACGATTTCAATCCTATAAAGTATTTATTTTACTTAATATTTAAACTAATAACTATAGTGAATAATAAATAAATTGGTTAATTAATTGATTTCTGTATTTTATACAATACTTTAAAACAAACTCTGCATTAAAAAGAACGAGTCAACTTCAATGCTCTTTAATAGGATCACTGTCAATCGAATTTTTGTTATCATTTATGCTGTAATCAATGTAATGTGTTAATAACGATTAAAAACATATGTCATAACGTATTATGTACTACTGTACTATTTTACTGATAGAATAAGAATAGGAAAAGGAAATATTATTGTATTTATTTCAATTAATTAATATAAGATAAGCAAATAGCTATAACGCATGACATTCGAAAGCAAATGTTTCAAATTCTTGTCTTAATGCAGAATTTTATGATTTTCTCCTTTAGAGTTTCGATGAAATTCATGTTTGCAAATATTAACAAATAATCTTCGCGTAAATTTTACTTCTGTATTATAAAAATGTATATGTTTTATTTATAAATTATCACAAAAACGCCCTTCAAAATTTCGTGATTTGTAATTTGCGTATTATATCGATAATATTTGTATTGATATCATATGCATATCATAAAATTACCTGCTAGCTCGGATGACATAGTGCTGGTACAATGAATATGTCAAAGAAAAATTTGTTTATCGACAATTATATCTTACTATTTTTATGTCTGTGTTCTGTATTTTTATTTTTACTTTACTTTAAACAATTAATTTTTGTCTAAAATGAAATTTATATATATTTATCTTCTCGTCTTTTACTTTTCAAAATTGTGATTACTCTGGTTTCAATAAATTCTTCTGTACAATTTGATCTACGTACCATTATCGTTTACGTATTAGAGATATCCACTTGTAGAATGCGGCGATTTTAATTTCCATAGCAAAGTTATGACTCATATATACATTCGTAATGATTAATATCTGTACATTTTGACGATTGTTAGAGGTTAAGAAATATGTGTATTGCGCATATAAAATTTGATAACATACGATAGTACGTACATATATGGGTCATATGTAATTACACGTATACAGTTTTCATGATATTTGTTTTATTATAATTAGATTCATTCTTCGTCGATCTGTATGGAATATAGAATTTATTGCAAGAAGACCCTAATAGGTTATGAAGATGGTAGACTTGTAACAAATTATACCTAAACATACCCAAGTACCAAATGATGAGAATGTTTCTTAAATACGAGAAGAATTCTGTTATTCTTACATTCTTGACGGTTCTTACTTATCTTCTGGTAAATAAAGAGCGCCATCTCCATAATGGGCGACTGTTTTACCAAGCGTATCGCTAACATTATCGACAAGGCAAATGAATGAATTTGGATTTATCTTCTGATTTTCTAGGGATTTCAGAAATCCCTACGCTTTACAAATTCTGTATAATTGTTTGGTCATATCTTACTTAAAATATGTTGGCATCGTGCGATCAAGTTCCTCGTTAAAGCAGATACATACATTCAGCTTATTATAAAGACAGTATAAATTCCTGCTGTGATAAATTTACATCAGGCGTCAGTGATTATTTATAAATACAGTAAAATGCAGTACTGATACGTAGTTGTAATACTTCTATATTGTGATTGTTCAATCCACAATCGTTATCACAACTACGTGTCAGTACTCCACAAAATGAATATGCTGATACTGGAGGAAGATTGCTGATATTATTTTTTATGCAAAGTTATCAATGATCTCATTGACAGTCTTCTGGTATTTCAGCTTATTAACTTCGATGCTTGTTCACATCCTTTACGCAATACTCCGATCTTCGGTGTTGATTTTTGCATGAATGATCTTACATTTAGCGACCTAGTTAGAAGAAAATGCAATTATGTGAATGGTATTCCTGACTGAATAGATCTCTTTTTTGGTTCTTTATATATGTCCTGATGATCAGTTTTGACATTTAACATTGTAACGCCTTTTTTCTTTTTGTAACATATTTGTAAATTATTAAATAAATAAGATAATATACGGAAGGTTTACTTATATTACGTATCTTTAATTAATACACAAAAAAGGAAAATTACGTATCATCGATTAAGAACTAGAGAAACTAGAAATTAGGGAATTTCTGAATCAATTGTTGCATATTATTTTACAATCATTTTACGATCGATTCAGGATCGAGATTGTAATAATCAAAAATAAAGTAAATACTTAAAAGTAATTCTTAAGTAATTATAAATTTGTAATGTTAAGTAATTAATTACTTCTAAAAATATATCATTTATTTTAGGGTTAAATAATTTCTTTCATAAAATATCATAATATGTTACAGAACAAACCTTCCTCGGGAAATAATGCAAATACCTGATTTTCCAATGACACATGACGAAGGGCCATCATTTGTTCATCATAGCGTAATTCGAGAATACCTTTCGGATTATGTAAAACATTTTAATTTATATCCACATATAAAGGTAACAAGGCAGATCAATCCTTAAGTGACAAAATTTAATTTTACTATCTCACATATACAGGCTGGTTGATAACTAGTGGTACAAGCGGAAAGGGGGCGAAAAAAGAAGTGGAAAATATAGAATAAAAATTTTTCGTTTTTTTTCAGCAATTTTTGTAATAATAAACTTTACGATTACTTCATATTATTTCATTATGTATTCCTAATTTGCCGTTACGGCAAAAACAAATTTAAACTGCGATAATATGCACTTTATAACGAGACGTGATAAAGTGCACGCGTACCGAGCCAAAATTCAAAGTCGATTTTCTCGAAAACAAAGCCTCGAACGAAAAATTTTTATTCTATATTTTCCACTTCTTTTTTCGCGTAGAATCACCCCCTTTCCGCTTGTACCACCAGTTACCAACCACCCCGTATATATGTTATCTTATTTTTAAAAGTATATTTTGAAGTATTAAGTAATTCATAAAGTTTAGTGTACCATAAAATAAATAATTTGCAATATAAATATTTGTACAGCAAATTATTTGTTATAAATTGTTGTTGAAAAACTTCTTTTCTATTGTTTCCATTGTTCAATTAGGAACAGTGTCCAAATTTAGAATTTCACCATTTGACAGAGATTCCAATTCAACTTTGTATATATAATATAATTAGATATAATTATCATATAAAAATATATAATTGGAATCTCTGTCAAATGATGAAATACTAAATTTAGACACTGTTCCTAATTGAACAATGTAAACAATACAAAAGGAGGTTTCCAACAACAATTTATAATTTCAACAAGTTTATAACAAATAATATAATAGAAGCTTTAAATATTGATTACCAGAAACGTTATAGACTTCTCCAATATAAAAATATTTAATTTTAAGTTTCATATAATTGGTACTTTCTCAAAAAATTAATTATATTATAAATTATATTTCAGTTAAATACACTGGTAAAGCACGTGGAACCAGAAACTTTGAGAAACGGTCAAACAATCTGGATGGTCACGTACGAGGATTTGGAAAGCAAAATAGAAACAACTAAAACGTTCGACGCCGTGGTCTTGTGTAATGGTCACTATACTGTAGGCCATATTCCACACATTCCAGGTATTGAAAGTTTCCCCGGCGAATCTATACATAGCCATCAGTACAGGGTACCGGAAGTGTACACTAGGAAAAGAGTTTGCATCCTTGGTGCCTCCTGGTCTGGTATCGATATCGCCATAGAAGTCTCGCAATACGCCGAAAAGGTACACGGAATTTCATTAAGTGTTACTTTGCCATATTTTGTTTTTATAAAATAGTATGCACATATCTTGTCTCCAAATTAATATACAATAGTTGATTTATTCCAGTTTTGTTTCTAGTTTTAAACGCCTGAAGTAATATACAATAGCTAAATTGAAAAGTTTCCATACATATATTAAAAACTATTCTTCATGATTTATTTCTCTCCAAAAGAGAACTAGTTTTATTTTTGTTATATACATTTAATTATTTTATAATAATATTTTAGAATTTTGTAATTAATATTCATTATATTACAGTATTATACAGGGTGGTTGGTAACTGGTGGTACAAGCGGAAAGGGGGTGATTCTACGCGAAAAAAGAAGTGGAAAATATAGAATAAAAATTTTTCGTTCGAGGCTTTGTTTTCGAGAAAATCGACTTTGAATTTTGGATCGGTACGCGTGCACTTCATCACGTCTCGTTATAACGGATCTCACTGTAGATTCTATATTTTCGACTTTTTTTTCGCGTAGAATCACCCCCTTTCCGCTTGTACCACCAGTTACCAACCACCCTGTATATACAAAATTTATATTAATATAAATATTCATTTCTAATATTTACAAAATACTATTACTAAAACTACTAATATAATTTTACTATAACTTTTAAAATTATCTATTAAATTAATTCAAATTTAATGATATAAGTTTTTAAACATAATTAAATTAAAATACCAATATATACAGGGTGGTTGGTAACTGGTGATACAAGCGGAAAGGGGGTGATTCTACGCGAAAAAAGAAGTGGAAAATATAGAATAAAAATTTTTCGTTCGAGGCTTTGTTTTCGAGATAATCGACTTTGAATTTTGGCTCGGTACTCGTGCACTTTATCACGTCTCGTTATAAAGCGGATATTATCGCAGTTTAAGTTTGTTTTCGCCGTAACGGAAAATTAGGAATACATAATGAAATAATATGAAGTAATCGTAAAGTTTATTATTCAAAAAATTGCTGAAAAAGAAACGAAAAATTTTTATTCTATATTTTCGACTTCTTTTTTCGCGTAGAATCACCCTCTTTCCGCTTGTACCACCAGTTACCAACCACCCTGTATATTAACGGTTGTGGGTGTTACCTGCGATTATATTATCATTGTCTCGACTGTATTTAATTAAATCATGTGGATGTAAATCTCGTGACTAAATCAGGTTAATATTCTTTATAAACAGGAATATTGCTTTTCCTTGTTGGTGTTATTAATTTGAATCATGTAAATTATGGTTTAAAAAAGCAATGGTTCCGGTATTTTAAAATAAGTGTCTCGCTAACAATACAAATACAAAAACAATCCTACTCTAACTGAAGCTTGTTTTTGTAAATTCGATGAATTTTCATTGCTCATGATATAAATCATTTTTTAATTAATGCGTTATTATTTTAAAGGTTGGAAAATTTTATCTGAGTTGTTTTTGTTATGAATCTCTCAATTGTATCAATGCTGAAACTTATGTGATTCTGTGTTTTTTTAGATTTCTCTGTATACACGAATAAGTTATTTACGCCCATGATAGAAGGCATCGTCATTCACAAAAAATTATTCCTCATTATCAGTATCTACTAATTGATTGAAGAGTCGTGTTGTAATATGCAATTTGTTTGTTCTCAAATACAATATTAATTGCTTTGAGATTAATTAATCAAAAGTGATTTATATATATCTATGTAAAATATATTAAGAAACAGTCTCAAATTTAGCTCATTATATATTATATTATACTTAGTATACAATGTAACAAAATGATAATCAACTCATTCTAATAATGAAAAGATCATTTTCATGGTGTAAGCGATTTACAGATTACCTATATTATATTATATGCAAAATCTTTTTTTTATATAAATGAAATACAATAATATCCAAGTATAAAAGTTACTGTAGTAAGCTTTTGTCTTATTTCAAAAAGACAATATTTGAAAAATTGAAAATTCAAGTCTACTTAAAATAAGCTTTTTCTCAATGCGTTTTCTCTATAACTACGTTATTATCTATACATCTAAATTATCTATATTTTCATCAATATTCAGGTATATTTAAGCCACAATCTACCGGAACCAGTTGATTCGAGAATGTCGAAAAACGTAGAACAGAGGCCTGGAATTCGATCGATTCAAGGGAACATATTCATCTTCCACGATGGTTCCACGGCTGAAGTAGACAACTTCATATATTGTACCGGTAAAATGACTTGATCTCCTTCGTACATATAAGTGATCGAGGTATCCCAAATTAATTATACATAAGTAAGTGGAAGTTTGTCAGGGCCCTGTCGAATTTTCATTTTCTAAGATATATTGAAATATTTGAAAATCTTCGTGTTTTTCTATTTTCTAAGTAAAATTAGACTATACAGATTGTTACAAAATAATGATTAAATATTTGAAATAAAGATAGCAGAAATTTGGGGGTAAAACTTCAGTTCTCTTTAGTTTCAAAATAGTAAATTTCAATTAAGGAGGGTTTTGTAATACTTCAATCTATATATCATACTTTATTTTTATCATAAATCATCAGATTTACCAATATATTCTAATATTAATTGCCGCTTTTTCATTTGAGCTAGTATCTTTCTCTTAATAATTTAATTTCATTTAATTATTTTATAAAATTTATTAAAATAAATTACTCCAACCTTATATATTTGCTTAGTCCCTCGGTAGGACCCTGACTTTCTCAACCGACCGTTAATTGATATCACCTTTCAACGAAATCTCACGTTTTCAGGTTATAAATTTACGTATCCCTTTATGTCGACTAAAGTTGAGATGCGTACGGACAACAACCACGTGGAGCCGATTTATAAACACCTAATACATATGGATTATCCGAATTTATTCGTAATGGGACTGCCTGGAATAGTAATTCCATTTCCTATGTTTCACCTGCAAGCTCAGTATATTTTAAGCATTCTCGAAAATCGCATTAAGTTACCTTCTACTGAACAAATGCGTGAAGAATATCAGATGGAAAAGAAAGCTCTTCTCGACCTTGGAATTCCGGTATACATTTTATTAATTTGCCTAATATACAGGGTGGTTGGTAACTGGTGGTACAAGCGGAAGCGTTGTTCAGCCCTGAGTAGCGGGCTGAACAACGATCTGCCAATTGAATGATATACGGCCAGTAGCTTGCCTCAACAACTTGCTGTACAGGTTGTAGAGAAGAAGATTGTGGCATTTGCAGACTAAACTATCATGCGCAACGTTTCGTAAGAAAAATCGTAGATTAAACATTAAACCTGCGTACACAAGAAAATCCGCAACAACATATCGAAAACCGTCTTAGGGAATTTTCGAGTAGACAGGAGTAATGCTTTCTCTAATTCTTTGCCTGCTTAAATAATTAATAAATAAAATCAGATATAAATAATGTTTATACAAATTTCACACATGTACTGGAAGTATTACTCAGGCTCAGAAAATAGTAATTGTTTTATACAGGGTGGTTGGTAACTGGTGGTACAAGCGAAGAGGGGGTGATTCTACGCGAAAAAAGAAGTTTAAAATATAGAATAAAAATTTTTCGTTTTTTTTTCAGCAATTTTTTGAATAATAAACTTTACGATTACTTCATATTATTTCATTATGTATTCCTAATTTTCCGTTACGGCAAGAACAAACTTAAACTGCGATAATATCCGCTTTATAAAGAGACGTACCGAGCGAAAATTCAAAGTCGATTTTCTCGAAAACAAAGCCTCGAACGAAAAATTTTTATTCTATATTTTCGATTTCTTTTTTCGCGTAGAATCACCCCCTTTCCGCTCGTACCACCAGTTACCAATCACCCTATGTTATGTAAATATTCAATGTAGCAACTATTTTCTTGCGAACAAGCTACACAATACGCACGATACATACAACACACACCGTGCACACTACACACACTACACACCCAAATCACTCGCGTTGGAACTGGATAAAAAAGATTAAAAAACCAACAAAGAATACAAAAATAAAGGAAATGAGAAAGTTCAGGGAACTAAAAATGAAAAGGCCCCAAAGAAGATATATAGTAGAATAACTTAAACCTATGTCAAATCAACAATTAACTCCAATTTTATGTTTATACAATTTTGATGTTACTCTTTGGCTGTAGAAATATTTCTGTCCTTCCAGAACTGTTTTACCCTCTTATCAAATTTCTTATCAAATTTTACCACCAGTTACCAACCACCCTGTATATAATACCATTATACTTCTTTTTTTTTTGCCATAAGGATTAAAAATCACCGCAGTATATCCGTTAGATAACATTGTAATCTTTATTTTTTATTTGCTTTGTATGTTACATGTGTTTTTAATCTCTTAAGTCATAAGATATCGAAAAAATTAGATATCGACTTGAGGTGGAAGAGACATTTTTTAATCATCAACAGATTCAAAGTAATAGATTTTCATTTTCTACAGATGAAGATAAAGGAAACCGCTGTCATGCTTATATTAAATTACATTAAATCATGAATTATCTGTTATTTACAATTTGTATTATTGTATAATTATCATTATTTACAAACCTCAAAGATAGTATTATATTATTTTACAATTCTGATAGATAATAAGTAATAATAACTAATCCATAAGCATTCAAAACAATATATCATGATCAAATTTTGTCTTACATGGTACATGTCAATTTTAGGTACCATAATTAATAATTTTCAAATTAGTAAATAAGATGTAAGATTTTTGTTTCATTTTATACTATTCTCACAATAAGATTAACTTAAAGAATACCTATAATTACAATGATATGACAACCTACTATAACATAATATCGTTTTGATATCCAAAACACAATTAAGAAATAAAACAAATTAATATTTTTACAGCTAAGACATATCACCAAACTGAAGGAACGGCAATGGGCGTATTACGACGAAATAGCTGCGGCTGCGAATATTGCAAGTTTCCCACCAGTAATCCGAAAAATTTACGATCACTCGAACCAAATGCGTGAATTGGATTTCACCACTTACAAGAACTACCAATATCGCATAATTGACGATGAAAATTTCGTAGTGTGTTATTGTAAGCCTTGTTAAGCCTTAAACGCGTAAATCAAGCAGAGATGTTCCAATTAATGAATGTTTTGCATAGAAATCGTTGAAAGTTCGCAATTACTTGGCGTTCAATGATATTTCTTGTGTTTTTTCTTCCATTAAGCTCAAGATCACTTTAGCGTCTTTGTTTGTTTAGCACTGAAATACTAGCAGCGCACTATGTCTACAGTCTAGATAAGACAAGTTGAAGGATGATAACGTTTCGCATACTTCAGACATAGTTGCGAAACCGAATGCAGCGAACAAAACTTAAGAGCGACTATTTGTTCTATAATGCTGTTTGATATATTTCAGTATCGTTTGCGTATATTTGAGCGAAACTGCGAAGCTTGTACGTGTATGTGCATAAGGAACACATGTCAATTGCATTATACTGTTACTTGTATCAATTAAAAATTGAGGAATTTTGTGAAATTTTGTAAAGTAAAAACCTATGTTAGTATGTGGACTAACAGGTTAATTTACTATTATGACTTAAATTTCCTTATTCATCTTATAATTATGTTATCTAACTCTAATTATTTGAGAGTAATATATTACCATTTTTTTAAATCTAAAATTAAGTTTCTGGAATTTGATATTATAACAATATTAGATTTAATCATTATTGATTCTTTGGAGAAATTCAAGGGACTTTGATTAGTGGTATCAAGATTCATATTAATTGCTTAAGTAGCTTCAAACAAGAAACGAGTACAAAAAACAAAATATAAACAATAGATTAATTTGGGAACAATGAACGAAATAAAACAAAAATCTCTTATCTATCTGCATCTCTATCTCTTCTCTATATAACTAACCGGCTATAAGTGTAAAAAGATATACAATAAGATGAACATCAAGAATAAAACAATTGCGTTTTTGGCTTTGTTTTTTAGTTATTGACAATTAAAAATTAGCCGAAATATCCCCGTGCGCTAGCAAATCTCCTTACGCGTACAAAAGTAGATCAGCCTAAGCAGCATGTCTTGTAAAAAAAATCATAGATTAAGCATTATACCTGTCTATTCATTAAAATCCATAAAAGCATATCGAAAACTGTTTTATGGAATTTTCGGATAGAGGGGATTAATATTTTCTCTAATCGTTTGTCTCCATAAATTATTAATAAATAATTGCACATGTAAACAATGTTTGTACAAATTTCATACAGTCACCACAATCGTCCCGTCAGTGAGTATTTACAGAAAAATTGCATGCACATCAAGTATTTTTGAAATGCCACTAAATATGGTCGACACCTATTTGCATACAAATTACTGAACACTGCATATTACAATATTCATATACATACACAATAATAAAATAAAATATGAAGAGACCAAAATAAACTACAAAAAAATTGTTTAAATTTATGCTCCTAGAATTAATAAAGGTTTTATGGAGTAATGTGTAATAATGCAAATTAATATACAGCCAAATTAACAGCTCTTTTAAGTTTTTCTTTTCATTGCTGAGATGATACTACGCTTGCAAAATACTTCTAACCATTTTTAAACACATCTGTTGTGTTACCTGCTCATTTTCTTAATAGCCATACTTGCTGTTAAAAGAATAGATCTCAGATATTGTGACTCTCTCTGGATAATTGCGAGAAAATTATAGAAAGATTTTAGAAATTTGATAAGAGGGTAAAGCAGTTCTGGAAGGACAGAAATATTTCTACAGCCAAAGAGTAACATTAAAATTGTATAAAAATAAAATTGGAGTTAATTGTTGATTTGACATAGGTTTAAGTTATTCTACTATATATCTTTTTGGGGCCTTTTCATTTTTAGTTCTCTGAACTTTCTCATTTCCTTTATTTTTGTATTCTTTGTTGGTTTTTTAATCTTTTTTATCCAGTTCCAACGCGAGTGATTTGGGTGTGTAGTGTGTGTAGTGTGCACGGTGTGTGTTGTGTGTATCGTGCGTATTGTGTAGCTTGTTCGCAAGAAAATAGTTGCTACATTGAATATTTACATAACATAGGGTGGTTGGTAACTGGTGGTACGAGCGGAAAGGGAGTGATTCTACGCGAAAAAAGAAGTCGAAAATATAGAATAAAAATTTTTCGTTCGAGGCTTTGTTTTCGAGAAAATCGACTTTGAATTTTCGCTCGGTACGTCTCGTTATAAAGCGGATATTATCGCAGTTTAAGTTTGTTCTTGCCGTAACGGAAAATTAGGAATACATAATGAAATAATATGAAGTAATCGTAAAATTTATTATTCAAAAAATTGCTGGAAAAAAAACGAAAAATTTTTATTCTATATTTTAAACTTCTTTTTTCGCGTAGAATCACCCCCTCTCCGCTTGTACCACCAGTTACCAACCACCCTGTATAAAACAATTACTATTTTCTGAGCCTGAGTAATACTTCCAGTACATGTTAGAAATTTGTATAAACATTATTTATATTTGATTTTATTTATTAATTATTTAAGCAGGCAAAGAATTAGAGAAAGCATTACTCCTGTCTACTCGAAAATTCCCTAAGACGGTTTTCGATATGTTGTTGCGGATTTTCTTGTGTACGCAGGTTTAATGTTTAATCTACGATTTTTCTTACGAAACGTTGCGCATGATAGTTTACGTCTGCAAATGCCACAATCTTCTTCTCTACAACCTGTACAGCAAGTTGTCGAGGCAAGCTACTGGCCGTATATCATTCAATTGGTAGATCGTTGTTCAGCCCGCTGCTCAGGCTGATCTACTTTCGTTCGTGTCAGAAGATTTAGTTCGTGTAAGCTGTTATTTGTAATTTCTTACAGTATCTATTGTTAAGAAATGTTAAGTTGGTATGATCGCTGGTTACTACAAGCTAAGTTGGTACGACTTCTAGCGACGCTCTTTTGTCTTAGAAGTCGTCCACGCGTTAATTAACTGAGTGTTTCCTATGTGATAAGACGTGTTGTACGAGCGAAGAAATATATCAATTAGAAAAATCGAATCTATGTGAATCGATTAATTATCGACCCAAAACCTACGTTAATTAACATCTATACTATATTATTTTAAACCGAAATTTTATTATAGAAAAGAAGGTAAAACCAATTTGCATATAAATTAATCTTTTTTATTTTATTTCTGCATATATGAAATAGAATATTAGATAGACTTCTATCCAACGAAAAGGAATTTCTGTGAAAATAATTCAATAATAGTCAGAGTAATAATCCTTCTTTTACATGGTCTCCAGAGAAATTAATTTTTTTTGTCTCATTAACAATCTTTTAGTTCAACACATTTTCGCCACTTGTTTCTAACATATCCACCTAAACACTCACAGCCTGGAACGCATTGCTAAAATATAAAATAATATTTAACGTATTAATATTTAACGTATTTAACGTATCGATACAAGTAACTTATGATTAAATAACTATTGGTATGTACTACTGCAGTATTATTTTATATTATACGAGACAATAATATGTTTAACACATTTTCGATAGACTTTAAATACCAACCATTGTGCAAATTCTAGGGTTAGGATCCTCGCAAGTTAACGGGCAGGCAGTACCGCAATCATTCCACACTTCGTTAGCTGGGCAGCTCGCCTGGGTTACTGTTTTCATTTGTTAAATGATGTTAGAAATTCGTAAACTTGTTAAATAAATAAATCTTTTCAAGTTTATTATACTAGAAATTAATATTCTTAATTTAAAATTAATATTCTCTGATAAATGACTCAGACTCGATGTTGAACACTACTAGAAATTTTCTCAGTCTGGCACACGCTTAACTTTGTTCACTTAAATATTTCTGTGATATTTATAAGTTATGTAAAATATAAGCAAGATTCGAAAAGTACTTTAGAGACAGTTATGAGTTGACGAAGTATAGGTTACAAATAAAGTTCTAAAACTGCGAATGTTATTTAAATGGAAGAATATCTTAAATTAAAAAAAGAGAATGCTAAAGATTGTAAAACGAATGCAATTCTGATTGATGATTCGTTTAGAACGAATTTACGTGTGCCTAACTTTATCTCTTATCCTACAGTTCTATTTAGGTTATTTGGCAACAGGAAATCTAAATTTTGTTTGTTTGCATAACTATTAAATATTAAATATTAAAGTTCTAAATAAGATAACAAATATTATCTATCCGGTATGTTCTTTAATAAAACTATACAACGCTATTTAAGACACTTTCTTCACTGAATATAGGTATTTCCAATAAAATGCAGAATTTTTTTTTCAAAATACACAGAATAATTTACTTATAATTCTCAATGAGAATTGATTGTAAAATTCTTCTATATAAAAAAAAAAAAAAGAAAAAGAATACACACAACGAAACGCTTTACATGTGTACACGCAGACAAGTTCAATAATTATTCAAAGAGGATACTTACAAACAAAATAGGTTGTCATGATGACGAACAAAGCCAGAAGGAAGCGATACATTTTGATTATATGTATGTTATTCGTTAGATGGTGTGTCTGAATGTAATAAACGTTTAGTCCGTGGCTGTTTTTATATAACCTGAAACAACCTGTTTACCTTTTTACATTTGATACTATTTACGTAAGATTTATACGGTGACGAACAATACGTCGTGAAAGAATGAATAACAGATTAAAAACAGATTGCTTGCATTTTATCAGCATTTTGCTGTATTAACATATATTGACATTTTTTCGTGCTGATTTATTATTTATGTAATTTAGTTTTATTGTAGTTACTTATTTACGCCTATTGGGTTGGCAACTAAGTGATTGGGGATTTTGTCATTAGGTGGTATTGACCAAATCCGCGATCACTTAATTGACAAGCTAATAATACGTCATTCGTTCAAGAAATACGTTTCGTTTTCTAAATTCTATTAGAATGAAAAGCAAAACAAGTTTATTTAAGGGGGTGTCCTAAATTAGAATGTTCTAAAGCAGCGTCTTTTTGTGATTTTTTTTAGAAGGGAAAGAAAGAAACGATGTCATTGAATTTTGAGGTATGGTTTTACATATATTTAACGAATACAAAAAAATTATTTTTAAAGTAAACAAAAAGATTTCTAATCGTATTTCATGGGCTGCAGTTTTCAATCAGCGTGAAAGATCCACCTCATAATTCTTGACTGAAACGAAAAACCAAAAAGGGATTAAATTATTGTATACTTTTCTTCTCGATGAACTAAAAAAGGCGGGTTTAAAGAAAAAATGTGTTTTTTTAAAAAGGAAAAATAAACTTTAAGGTGCTATAACAATTATTTAAATAAACTTTATGTATGTATAAATTTTATGTACATATATAAAAAATGTGTAAAGAATAAGTTGATTAAAATTTTGAACACAAATACAAATTTAATGTTAATTATCCTCATTTTTTTTAACTCTTAACGCTCCAACTTTTAATTGTGAATATCGATCGGCAACTCCAACTTATTCTCATCATACTTCGACTTGCATGTTTTTAACACTTTATCGACCGATAACCTATTAATCAGCTTCTTGCCGCCTACACTTACCGACCGATAGCCTATTAATCAGCTTCTTGTCACCGACGCTTGCCGACCGATAGCCTATTAATCAACATCTCGTTGCCGATGCTTACCGACCGATAGCCTATTAATCAACATCTTGTTGCCGATGCTTATCGACCGATAGCCTATTAATCAGCTTCTTGACGCCGACGCTTACCGACCGATAGCCTATTAATCAACATCTTGTTGCCGATGCTTACCGACCGATAGCCTATTAATCAGCTTCTTGACGCCGACGCTTACCGACCGATAGCCTATTAATCAACATCTTGTTGCCGATGCTTACCGACCGATAGCCTATTAATCAGCATCTTGTTGCCGATGTTTACCAACCGATAACCTATTGGCTATTACTATAATTAAAAGCTATTACTTATAATTCTCAATGAGAATTGATTATAAAATTGTTCCAAATAAGAAAAAGAAAGAAAAGAAGGTTTTAAGTGTCAGATTTTAAAAAGAATAAAGCGCTGAACATCGGTAGTGCTTGAGAGCCACACTTTGAGGTTAAGCGGAGATATAAATTTGTAAATTTATCAAACTCAAAAATATTACTCGGAAATACTTCAAAATCTTTGACATTTTTTAGGAAAATAACACGTTTTGCAACACACGTTTAATTCTCTGTTAGATGCCAAACGGAAATGAAAAGGTTATCGACGTACAATGGAAGCTAACCACACTAAAAATGAAAAGAAGAACAAAAGTAGATTTGGGAAATTCACGTACGAGAATAAGACTAATTAACGTTAGAAGATCCGTAAACGCCAAACAGATGTATAACATTACGAAACCTCAGTGATGAGAATTTACAAAATCATTTTACTTTAATATCAAAAACTGTACATTGAATGTAATGTAAATTAAATGAAACAAGGAAACATTAAAACTACGTATAAGAACCAAAAAACATATAATGAGACAATTGGAAGAGCAAATGAAACTGCAGGAGCTCGATTCAAACGCATACAAGTAAGAAAAATTCTAAAAAATAAATTATATTATTATTGTAATTAAATTAATTATATTAATTGAAAAATAAATTATTGTAATTAGATTAGAAATAAAAAATAAATATAAATGTAAATTATTATACCTACTAAGCAGAGATAGTAAAAGGTTTCAATTCATAATAAAAGAATTACACCCAAAAAATTTTTTTTTTATTTGGTAGACTTTTTACAATCGATTCTCAGATTGAGAATTATAAGTAAACTAAACACCCAAAACATAACATAGAATATATCAAAACAAATTTAATGGAAAGCAGACACAAGCTACACAACATAATTTACTTAAGCAAAAGTATCGCATTAACACCATTGTCAATGTTTCTCTCTGAACTTGAATAAGACAAAAACAACAAGGAAATTTATGATACCAATGTGGTATGTGATACGTTCATAAAAGTAGAAACGCCAAGAGCTAATAATAATATTGCACAGTATATGGACGACACGGACGCACGAAAAATTATTGTAATAAATTACCGACTCCTGTCAAATGTTCAGATATGTATCTGTCGATTAATTGCTCATATGTAAAAAAATAAAAAAAGGTAATCTGTGCAAATTACGGAAACAATCATCCGGCAGGCTACAAATGTTGAGTTGTAAGGAAGGAGCTGCAAAAAAATTATTTCTCCCAATTATCACCAGACATGCTATAAACCAGATAATAATACAAATGGATACTAACAACGTTTAAACACACAAGAACCAAATATCGACTGCATTAACAAGTAACAAATCTTAAGCAAAAACGATAAAAGAGAGCAATAATGAAAAACTTAAAAAAATAGCAGAAAAGACCTGAATACGATTATGTTATTATAACAGCAAAAATATTAAAAGAAATTCCGGACAAAGGAGTAAGATTTTTATCTTCAGGCTATGGAATTTTCCACAGATATGGAAATGTGCAGAGATAGTATTATAAAAGGCAAATAAGAATTTAAAACCACCATCCGCTTATAAACAGTAACTTTCCTTCCAATTATATCTATATTGTATTCTGGCTTTTCCTGTTAATCCGTTAATCGTATGTTGTGTCGTGTCGAGTCGCTACTTAACCAGGATCATGTTTTCAACCATTGTTTAAGAACGGATGGCTTTAAGCCTGACGTAAATGTTGAACGAGACGAAGACCAGAGACACCCCCAGCAGCGTCAGACTTTTAACCTTTCTTATTTTTCCCACTCAGGAATTTTACGAAAACTCTATTCCATGATCAGCTATCGAGGCGACAAGCTAACTTTCTTTTTCCAGAAATTCTCCGTAAACCACAAATAGGATAGAAACAAGAGGAATCTTGTACTATTGGGTTGGCAACTTAATATATTATAGTTTAAATGTATATATTGATATTAAAACTATTCGATTCTTCGGTCCATACTATGGAATCCAACATCCAAAATAGCAGAGAAGACAATTGACAAAAGATGAATGGATGAAACAATAGCGAAATACCTTTTTTTTGTACGTGGAGAAATCCTCATGAACGTTCTGCTGCTGCAGTAACAGCAGGACAATGTCGGTATCTTACCGACTAAAACTCCACGATGGCCTGCCTGCGCGTGTGACAGGAATGCCCCGTAACCTCTTCCGAATTACTGCCGAAGCACTGCCGCGTCCTCTTGATGGCGAGCTGATCCTAAAAGTTTCTTAACCGATTAATTTGACACTAGAGGAGGCCATTGCCTCTAGCGCCAACCCCCCTGTTATTTGTGACCCGCGGTGGGCGGCGGCGAAGCGGTCCTGGGCCTCCTGACCGCCATCACTCTCCGCCGCATTAAAAAAAATTTTTTTTTTTTTCTTTTGAAAATTTGTGCATTCTATTTTATTCTTCCTTCTTTTCCCCGTAGGAAATTCTCATAAACACCTAATCTCACCGTCCTGCGGACCGGGGAACACAGGGCGGCAGAAAGTAGCGCCGGCCGGACTCTTACCGGCCGGACTCTTATCAGCCGGACACTCTTACCGGCCGGACTCTTACCGACTAAAACATCTCCACGGATGGGATGATGATTGTAGTAGGGAGCGATGCGAGCGATCGTCGACCCTGGAGTGCTTACCAAGAAACTCTACCAAGCACTCGCAGAAAGTACCACCACAAGACGCAAGGGGACTCTTCTTCCCTGACTTGCCTGTCTGTTGGTATTATTACTTTTGGGTTTTTCCATCCTTTGGAAATATATCAAGGGCGAGGATTCGAACTCACGACGCTTTGTCTTCAGCCCCGGGCCTTAACGAACGTAGCTGGCTGCTACGCCCACACATAAATATCTAATCCTAGGCCAGTAATTTAGATTTAGAAAGAATCAGAATACAGTAAAGTAAATACACGGAATGACAAGCGATGAAATTAAATCAATGGAAGAAGGAAAATAAGGAATAAAAGGAACTGCACCGCGTTGTTTCTCAATGTGGAAAAAAGCCTCCGCTAAAGTCTGAATGATTTTATGTATTATGTTGTAAAATGAAGGATTTTAAGGAAGTTATAAAGAATTCTGCTGAATAGCACACATAGAATTATTTTCTCCCACGTTACGAATAGGTATTTGTACGTTAAAATTAGAGGTGTAAGTGTCTTCTCTCAAAGAAATTTACGGTTCCACAAGAAAGTGTCCTCGAATCCATTTTCTATTTTGTTTATTGATAACAACGCTGAAAACGGAAACTTATTCCTTCGCCACATCAACATTTGAAAATAAGCTAGAAATATTTGCCGAATGTCCAGCTGGACAAATTGTAAAGTACAAATTAGATAATAAATTTAAAATTTCAAAGGTTAAAATTTCAACAAGAAACCTGGAAAGCACCTATATAATATAGAACGCTAAACGAGAGATAACAAAATCCAAGTAAGCTCAAACAAGTGTTCGCACATTGCCTTCGTTTTTAAAAAGAAAGAATCTTCTAAGATTAAATTATTAAATCAGGAAGTCCAACAAACAACTTCGGTTATATATCTTGTACTGCATTTGGATCATAAGTTAACTGGAAAATATCTAACACCTAATGGTAATGAGAAAATCATTGCACTATCTTACAGCAAGAAAATCTAGATTGAGCACGAGCAACAAATTACTAGTTTATAAAACCATAACAATAACCGTAGCAGCAAATTACAGAAATAAAGAAGAAATCGTCCTGCCAACGACTAGCATGGTTTATGATGTGGAAACAACAAAACTATTTGTAAGAAAGCCGTTAGAAGAAAACAACTTTCCTTGGTGCGTGATTTCGTTAGAGTATTTAAATACCAAATATCCAATTAAATAGCACGCACATAACACAAACAAGACAAGTTAAATACCTAGGACACGTCATTTACATGGAAGCAACATACTAAATTAATTATAGACCAAATACGGATAAAAAGAAGACAGATGTACTGGCTCACTAGTCGAAACTCTAAACTCAGCATGGAAAATAAATTAAAAATCTACGAAACGGTAACAAAACGAATTTGGACGTACTGAATAACACAATGAGGGACTGCAGCAATGAGCCACATACATAAACTAGTGTCGCTGCAATCGAAGATACTGAGAACAATAGTCAACGCCCCCTGGTATGTCAGAAACGAGAATATACGCAATGACCTAAAAATACCAACGGTCAAAGAAGAAATCGGCAAATACGCAAAATATACAAGGAAAGAACGGCAACACATCCAAACTAGCTGGCTGATAAAGCGAGCAAAACTCTCATAGAAGGAAGACTAAAAAGAAAACACCCTATTGATCTCATTAAAGAAATACAATAGGCAGAAAAGTAACCATCCACATGTTATTTAGTATAAAGTACAAATTAAATAATGAAAAAAAAAATACAGTGCTAAACGAAGTACAGAAAATTCTAGATATGATGTTTTAATTATTTTGTTGATAAAAGTAAAATTTCAGTGTGGTGAATAAACACTGATAGCCCATCGCGCATATGTTAGTGATGCGATTACTTTCGAATACTTATTAGAGTCACTTAATAACCTATTTCACATTTTCAATGTTATAAATGCCGTATTCAGTCATTTTTATCCTGTATTACGCAGTGAAATATTTGTTTCGGATAAGCTATTTAGCATATCCAAACAAATGAAAATTTATTGAAAATAAATGTGTTGGACATCAGAAAAATATGGTCTATACAACTATGACGGTGAAAATTCATAAAGGTATGGTGCGGATATTGAAAATTCTATAAAAAAATTATATTACACTATAGCGCTTTTGATGCTTCAAATACCTACGAAATATTAATTTCTACCAAAAAATATGTAAGCAATAACACGATATATAACGAAGCATTATTAATACAATAATTACCTCATTGATATTAGCTCTATAGCGACACATGAGTCATCGGAAGATCGGCAAGGACTCGTATTGTTGTGCCTTGGAGTGCCAACGTTGTTTTGCTTTGGTAGGTCTAAAGGTAAACAAACTCCGAACAAAATATTATCGCCGTTATATCTAATCGTCAACCGGAGTTACATTTCAACTTTTTACAATACCATCGGTCGATACAAATAGACGAACGTCCTCTCTAGGACGATCATTATAGCGAATTATTATAACGAGTCATAGAGTGGAATAGCAAACGTAGAGTTGAACAGTAGCATTGAGCGAGCGAGGATTACAGCCGGCATCACTATCTCTGTACTTGTATTTAAAGTGATTTTAATATACACTGACTATTACAATTTTATCACTCGTCTCTTTAATAAACCAACCAACACGTAGAATAAACCACCTCAGCTCGTAACTTTTGGAATAAGATGCGGAGATGTTCCACATAATCCATATATTCCTTGTTTTTGTTTTCGAACTGAACAGTATCTAGAAGCTATTTGCAAATCTGGATATATTCCATCTAAAGCATTTATTTTCTGAGATTCCTTAGATTTAGTGCAGCATAAGAAATATTTACCGATTATGCGTATTACTGTACGACAAATGTTTGTTATATACTCATAACAATTATTGTGCCGATTTAAAATATTCATAACCAAGGTTATATATATATACAATATATAATGACTATATAGGTATATAAATTATATATTATTATTGTTACATTTTTATTTTTATTTGTTATTTATTATTATTATATTTATATTATATTATTAGTATTATTTAATTAATATTATATAGTATATATATAGTAGTAATAAAATTATAATAATATAAATATAATAATAAATAAAAATAATAATATTGTTGAAGATGGTCGTGTGATTTAAATGATGAGATATCTCAATATTGAAAACCGTCAAATATATTTTAAAATAATAAATACAGAGAATGTTCGCTAAGACGCTCGGTACTAACTGATTCGCTAATAAAATTGCTCGAGACTGAAACTGAAAAACTGGTCATATTACGATCGCTTTCGTTTATTTATGCTGGTCGGAGGCCTACCGGAAAATTTTAATTCGCCTTTGTTTGACGGTTGTCCGTAGCGACATTGTTTTTGCCCGGAGTTTACTTATTATTATAGTATGTATGTCCTAACGATGTTGACATTCGGAGGCAAGACAACAACATTATTTGAATTGTCCTCTAGCTCGTGTGTTGCTACAATATAATATATATACATATATATATGATAATGTTGTTGTGTTATATATATATGATATATATATAACAAACAATTCTTCAATTAACAATTACTTCAAGTAACAATTCTTCATTTGAATTAGCCCTCGTCTTGTATAACAGAGATTATATTTACAGGTATAAATGTTGAGGTTATTCGATGTATAAAGAAGAGAGACGCGTGGATAAATTATAAGGTAGAAAATATATTTAATAAACGGAAATGAAAAGTACAAGTATGTAATAACAATGTCAGTTGATCCAGATCCGCACGCTAGCAGTGTTACCCTATGACTGAAAAAAAACCCTTGAAGCCAACGTTGCCTGTCGACTGTTTTATGGTCTGCTCCTTCGCAGCCTTTTGTCTATTCGCTGTCGATGGCTTCGAGGCTGGAGAAAGCTAAAAAGACCAGATGTAGAGTTTTCTTAAAAGTGGTAACCTTCAACAATAAATATGACTTTTTAAGGAGTTTGACGAATAACCGTGATGTTTAGACACGCGAGATGCTATTGACAATGTTCTTGGGTTCAATAACGAATCCACGGTCCACGGGATAACTCTTTACTAAACGTAGAATACTTTGAAGCACAAAATACGTTTGCTGGGACGCTGTCGTATAAACTGCTCGATATGTAACTTTCCAAAGCGAACGCACGAATAAAAGACTGATGAAAATTTTTCTCTCTTTACGATTGCGTTCGTTTGTTATATACTGGTTGGAAGCATCGAGAAAGTTCCAATCGTCGTTACACACTTATATTCAGTTATGTACACTTATATTCACTGATGGTTCGAAAACCATGCAGCAGCATGTTTCTGTCTCAAGCTCAACTGTGCTGATTTGATCTGTATCCATGTCTACACCACAGTGTTCTCTGCTGAATGTCTAGCAGTCAACAGAGCCTTCAACACGGTCAAAGACCATCCTGAAAGAGTCTTTGCTATATCCATTGACTCACTAGGCTGGTTCATTACCTTACAAAATTGATAATAACAACACACAAACATACATCAAAGAGATCCTCGAAAAAATCAGATATAACGAAACCATCCACATACTACATAATCCCAGATTTAAATACCACATAGGAAATGGACAAAATCGCTAAAGAAGCTACATTCATACCTCACCCTCACTGGAAGTTGCCTTCTCAGCACTTTCACATTGCCCACGCAAAATAAATGTGTGAACATACCAAGACAGGATGGTAAGATCAAGCAAACCCAAGTAAACTGAAACCGATTCAAAGTACAATTTATTTTACAGCTCATTTCCAAATTGGCAGACACCCACAGTTTCACTGCAATTCCCAAGAACATCAATATAGATATACTGTATCTTCGAACCATTACAGCTTCAATGAATCGTTATTTAAGATTAAAGGAGTAAACAGACCAAAATATCACTGCAGTGCCGACAAACATAACTTCAATTACGTTCTATGGTAATACCCCTCCTTGGACTGTCATAGACAGCTGCTCACTTTCGATCTCAAGCGCCAGAGCTGGCAACCTCCATTCATACAGACTTTTCTGTCTGGTCCATACATCATGGAACTGTTAATAATTATTTATTTTTGTATTTTTCGTTACTTTTAGATCTTTTTTATCTATTTTCAATGCGAATGACTTGGGTGTATAATGTGTACAATGCATGCTACATAATCGTGCTTATTGTATACTTTGTTTGCAAGTTAGTACTTGTTAGTTAAGGTACTAAAATTTTGCGCATCTTTGACTGAATAACATTTGGACTTACTGTTGTGAATATTATATGGGCTAAATGTGTTACATAGATGGGTGGAAAATTCTTCAGCTAGCTCTTCGTTGCTCCTGGCCCATGTGTTGTCTGTTTTTATTGCAAAGCATTTGCCATAAAGTATTGGTTTGCTTGTGTATTCTGTTATTATCGATGTATGATCAGAGCTAAGCTCAAAACTGGATGTCATTTTTAATTTATTTGCGTTTAGTCCTTTTATAACTGCAAAATTAAACAAGTTAGGAATTTTGTTTAGATCTGTCGGCCAGTATGTTGGTTTTCCTGTGGATAATATGTCGAAATTACTAGTTCTAATATATTTTTCTAGTGTTCTACCTCGAGGTGTGTTAATTCTTGAGCCTCATAGCGTGTGCTTTGCATTGAAGTCTCCCACTGCAATGTATTTGTCATCTAAGGATTGAAAATACTATTCTCATTTTTGTAATGTCATTTTGTGTCGCTGTGGTACATATACTGCTGACATCTGAAAGTAATTGCTGTTAGTTTGTATTGCAACGGTGGTTGCTTGAATGTGTTCCTGACTAATTTGATTATGTAAGTGGTGTTTCAGCATTTCAGTATTTCTGATGGATTGCTTGAGCAGTTCCTTGATTTCTGCAGCATTGTTATTGTTGTTACTTTGGTTTCGGTTGTTTAAGGGTGGTGTTTGATTAGTTACCTGCGCATAACTTCAGCTACCAAAGGTGTTGATGTTTCTATGGTTAGTGTTCAATACGTTTTGTACATTTGGTGTTGGATCTGGTTCTGCAACTTCGTGTTGTGAGAAATAGTTGCTGTATGTTCTACTTTGAAGCAAGTAGCAGGAGGGTGTGAGGAAAAAGCAACACCATGTTAATGATCATAGGGATCAACTTTTGTCTTAGATATATAATTATTATGATTATATTATTCTTATTTTGTATCTAACTAATGTCTAATAAATGTTATATAAAATATTATTATTATTTTTATTATTAAAATCCTTCGTGAACTCTATAATTAGATTATAATTTAGCTTCCTCAATAAAAAAATTAATAACATTGAAAATTTTTAATCATGAGTAATATTTTAAATATGACACTATTTATGTATATTATAGGTAGTGTTAATAGTTACACAATTTTTTAATGAATTAAAAAAACTAAAAACAAACTTACTTTCCAATATATGTGTCAAATATAAAAGCATTAAAGATATGTGTACATATTTAATTTGAAAATTGTAGTCTTGTTAAACTTTTTTGTTGGTAATAATAATGCATGTTTAACAATGGTTCATAATTAATATTCATTTAAAAAATGTCCTGTCTGGACCTACGGAATTCAACTATGGGGTACACCAAGCAATTCCAACATTGAAATTCTCCAACGCTTCCAATCAAAGACACTAAGATCCCTTATTAACGCACCCTGGTATGTCATCAATGAAGTAATACATAGAAATCTTAAGATACCCATAATTAAAGAAGAAATATACAAGTTCAAAAGCAGATACAACATAAGTGTCAATAACCACCACAACCCATTTGTCACCCAACTACTTGACACGACAGATCAGACCTGCAGACTAAAAAGAAAATACCCTTTAGATTAAGCATTAAATTCAACTAGATTCATCTATTATATATTATAATATATATTATATATATTATATATTATAATCCAAGTTACTGTACCATGCCAAATGAAGTTACTTATAATTCTCAATGGGAATTGATTGTAAATAAACCAATAAATAAAAATTTAAACAACGTTTTCTGTACTAAATAAAGTATTGTAGATGTATCTGCTTGAAATAAATGGTGAGAAATTATAATAAATACATAATATAGTATTAGTTATTGAATAAGCTTACTACTTTAGTTTATATTCTTTATCTTCAGTGCTTTCACCGAAGAATGACGCCAAACACATAATCCTAGCTACTCGACCGCAGCAGATTTGTACATTACATCTTGCGACATTAAGAACCTCATCTCCTTTACAGCAGTTAACAAACCTGTGTGTACAACTGTGGCTTAGAGACAGTATGGCATATTAGTGAAATTAAAAGCATAAAGTCATGTTTCATATAGTGACGCGAAGGTATAAATTAGTGTCTAATTTTGTTAATGAAAACTAAATACATTTTTTATGCTTATTATATATTTTTTTAAAATACAGTATGACTGGAGTAATGTAATGCAAATACTTTGTTAAACATAATATATTAAAAAAATGGATTTATATTCAATTACATTCTATTTTCCACCAAGAGTTACGCAGTTAATTCACAATTACTCTCTTCGTTTAGGATCGTTTGGAAGATAATACATTTTCTTACCATTCTCTGACTTGTTTCTACATTCCTTGACTCAGGCATTTGAAGTAACGTTCCAAACTTAAATGCTAATTCTGTATGGTCTCTATGATGACTTCAAAAATTTGTAAAAAACACAAAGTATAAATCACCTTAAAATATAAATGGATAACACTATATATATTTAATTACTAAGATGTTTGTAGCTCAAAATTTGATGTCAATTTAAAATTGTAACATAATTTATTGTTAAACTTTGCAAAAAAGTTGTATTTTCTTTTGAGATTATCTTTAGCAATCTTATAAAAAGGTTATTCAACTATTATTTATATCTATTAATAATAGCTACTTTTAATAATATCTTACTTTTTCTTATTATTCTTTATTTCCGTCGTTATATACACTCTAATACACGGTAAATATTATCACACTTTGTTTACAGACAACTTTGTAAATGTATACTTTATACATTTATATCTATACTAATCTATACAAAACTGCTGCAGGAAGCTCTTTTATAAATTTTTATAAATGCAAATGAATTTAAGAGAATTTTAACCGTACGTCAGCACATACAGTTTATTTTACATGTATCTACATAAATATGTTTTATATTTATATTATAAATATTTATGTTTGTGCATTGTGTTTAGTTATGAAACTTTTGTTTCGTACAATTAATAAATCTACGCGGAAGGATGCGTTCATAGCAGGATGAAATATATCATATTTCGAACGTATTTCCCGAGGTATAAAAAATTAACTGTTTAAATAACTCATTAAGATTAAATTTCAATTAACTACTTCAAAAATGATTTGAAAATTATTTTTTCAGAAAATAATTTATTAGCCAAATAAATGGAAAAATAAATAGAAAAATATAGCAAGTGTGAAAATTACTTAAAAGTTGAGATCGTGCGCGGTTATCATTAGTTTGCATTTTGGGGACATTTTGTATACATTATTTTGACCAATTGAAGAAGGAAATAAAGTGCAACATTCCATATATTAATAGATTCATCGAAAAATATTTCCGGCCATTAGGCAACTGGATACCACTCTAACCCAAAACAACTACTTATTTTCTTTTTTTTCTTCTAAGATTCTTGTGGATATGTAGGGAACTGAGATCGAACGGCGATAACATATATAAGGAAAAGTTATACAGAAGGATGCCCTTAACTACATATTTCAAGATCATTAAAATCAGCCAGATATTCTCTGATGATAATTACCGAATTAATATAGAGAACAATTTATGTAACAAAACATTTGCTAACACGTTGAATGAAATATTTAATAAATATTATGTAGGATTTTTTTATTTATTTAGAATGAATTAAACAGGAAATGGTTATTTAACGTAAACTAAATACAGTAATGTGCTATAACTAAAACAACTAAATAGTTCATTTACAACTCTCGTCACGAAGCTTATACTTCCTTCAAATTCAAAAATGCATTTCAACAATAAAATTATGTTTACTAATTACAGTGTTTTTACGATATAGTAAAACATAATTTATTTATTAAACGAACCTTTACACAAGTAAATGCTATGGGATAACACACAATAAGGTGATAATAAGACAAACATGTAGATATATATGTAGAATATATATATTTTTGAACATATATGTATTTACAGGTATATGAATTTACAGTTATAATAATATGAAACATATGTATACAATATGAAAATAGAGTGCACGTATGTATATTGTCTATTTACTAAACTAATATATACAACATTGTTAACTAGTGATTTGAATTGTATAGAGTTTTGAACACTTTTTGAGCAGATTGCAGTTGCAATTTAAAGCGTGATCATATCCATTTCCAATTCTTCCATATTTTACTTTTTATAATTCTTGAAGAATATTTGTATCCTATCCAAATTTTTCAAATTATTTTCTAAATTTAATCAGGACTCAAAGGTTTAAAAACCTTTGATCATTTGGACATTTGGTAGAATTTTTTAGCTGTTAGATTATCATGTGGGTGGCTACCCTCAGCGGGGTACCATCTTCGTGTTTGTTAGGTTATATCCTTTGTGAAAACAGAATTTGTGTGTATTTCACTCTAACAAGGTTATGTTTATGAATAGAAAAATTCGGATATGGATGGTTTTACAGAAATGGGAATTTCTTGCGGTCCTTATATTTTAATACTTTTAAAAATGTTAAGAAGGATAATTGTAATTTCATAAGCAAATTATGAAGAACTGTCAATTTAATTTAATTATATCCAAAAATTACCCTTTTATACGTGAAATTCTCAATCCCCTGTTAAATAATATGATAAGAATATAAAAGAAGTAGCAAGAAGGCTGATAAGAGATTAATATCATATTTATATTATATTCATGCTTAAAGAATGTTTTGCACTGTTTCGGTAAACCTATAATTCAATCCTAAGCGGTACAAAATAAAGTGTATAATTTATTTATTTTAACTTACAATAAAGAACGCAAGATTGATCATTAGAACGCTTATGTAAGGAATAAATGTTTATTATTTTCAAAAATGCAATAATTATTTTTAAATTTAACTGAGAATTGTCAATATTGATAGCTAGTTCGCTTATGATTAATATTGATTGGGTGAAACTATAGAACCGTTACGTCTTTTCCGATCTCGATGATTTTTGAATATGTTGTCAAATGTATGATTGCGAACAACTTTCTTCTTTAATTGTCTAAGAAATCTATCTATATCATTACAATAAATTCTGTTTATAAAATACATATCATATATTTATACAATGACTCATGGAAATCTAGCTTTTATTTTTTGTTGATAGTATGGTAAGAAAATACGAAGTTCGAACTCTCGTAGCAATTAGCTAGATTACGTCATCCTTGGTTCAAGGAAAAGATAACAAAGCCACTTAAGGGTGTCGCGGACTTTGTCACGTAAAATTCGTAATAAAAAAAGAAGAGCTGAGCAATAGCTTACCCTGATTGTCCTTTTATATTTTTACTTACAAAAGTGGCGAAGTACAATATTACAATGAAGTAGCGAAAATACAAAATATTAAAATATTTGTTCAAATCACAGCCAAGACTAGTTTTGTGGTCGACACACAATTGCCGCAATATGTCCCAATTTACCACATTTGAAACATTTTACTTGTTGTTGTTTAGCAAATGGTACGCGTTCCGTTTTAGGAAACGGTAAAACATTTGTTTTGATTGGATTAGGTGTGGTACGTAATGGTCGGTCGTTTGTCTGCATTGGTCTGTTACTAAATCGGTTATATGTTGCTGTTGGTCGAGTACTCGTCCTCCATTCCTTTTGTTCCTCTCTTAGGTATTTTTCAATATCGATGGCTTTCTTTTCCGCTTCGTTCAATGAATTTAGTTTGCTTGCTAACAGTATGCGTCCTATGTCGTGTCGAAGTCCTTTTAAATAAATTCGACTTACTCTTTTCATGGTGGCTTCAATTATTATTCGTCTTGTAATTTGTTGTGGATTTTCACTAGCTATTGCATACGTAAGTTTATTTAATATACGGCGGAATCGGATATTGAAATTTTGAACAGATTCGTAACGTTCTTGTTTCAAATCACGTAATTGTTCTTCGTACTCGTCAGATGTTACTTCAACTATCACGTTGGCTCTCAAAACGTTATGTAAATCTGCATAATTTTCAATAGGTATGTTCCGAATATTTTGCGCGGCTCTACCAACTATTTTATGGATTTTAATTGCTTTCAATAATAAATCTTTTTCTGAACAACGCTTTCGGATTTCTTGTACTTCTTTTATGAAATTTTCCACTCCAACATCATCGTTACCGTTTAAAGTTGGAATATATCTTATTGCTTCCTCCGCCGATAACATAGTCCGTCGTGATTCGTTGTAGCCTTGGTTTTCGTCATAGTTATCTCTTTTAGGACGATATATCGTCTTCGATGCGCTCGCTACAGGTACACGATACCTTTTTCTCGAATTCACAGTTTTCTTTCTGGTGTTTGTTGCAGATTTAAAATCTTTTGTCATAACTGTTTCCTGACTTTCAATGGCTAGCTTCAATTCGGCAATTGTCTTTTTTAGCAGCTCGATTTCTTTATCACGGCGTTCATTCTCTTCGTTTGTTTGTTTTGTTAATATTTGGATCTGTTCTTGAATTTCACTCTGTTTCTGTATCGCATCTAACACTTGTTTTAGACTAATTTCATTATCTTTGTTCGATACTTTAGACATCTTTTTCTTTTCTTTTCTTTCTCGGAACTTGCTACTTATTCTGAGTTTTGATTGCCAAAGCAATCAAACTTTACTTTGATATTCGTAGAATGTCCGTTATCAAGCTGTAGCCTTTAGATTCGTAGGTAGAATGTCTTGTTTTTCTAACCAGCACTTTTCACTATTGCTTAACTTGATTGTCCTTTTATATTTTATATGCTTTTACTCACAAAAATGATTAAACACTATATTACAACGAAGTAGCGAAGTTACAAACTACTAAAATAGTTCAAATCACGGCGAAGACTCTACACAAGACTAGTCTCGTGGTCGAATGCTCGTAGTATTTATATGAGTAGAGTTTGTAGGAGTCGAGGGGCAAGGAAAGGATCCTGAGTGCCCTACGCGATGGGGAAAGTTTGGTTTGGGCCATGTGTCCATAGCCCAGGTTAAGATCTAACGGTTCATTGTCAGGTAGTTTGGAATGGCTTGGATTTGGGTATAGTCGCTGTCACAAGAGTACTCGGTTGTTCTTTGTACAATTCGGCATTTCCGATAATATAGAAGACCGTAAACCTGACTGCTTTGAATTCCTTGGATTAATTCCTAACACTATTTATAGACAGTGAACTTAAGGTCCCATACACAACTGCATACACTAGATTGTAAGAAATATTTGTTGTATAGGTATGTAGCGACACATGAGTCATCAGACGATTCGAATCGAAAGTGATTTGTGTTATTGTTTTGCCTCGGAGTATCAACACCGTTTCGATATACGAGATCTAAAAGTAAACAAACTCCGGACAAAATAATATCACCGTTACGTGCAACCTTCCAGAGGGCGGCGGGGTGTTCGCGAGGATTTCTTCACATAAAAAAAAAGTATCATTATAGCGAGTAACATCGAGTAAATGGCGATTATAACGTAATATACTAACTCTGTATTCTATATTTTTCTTTGGTAGACTATTTACAATCAATTCTCATTGAGAATTATAAATAAATTCTTTTGGCGTGGCACTGTAACTTGGATTATAATAGTTTATAGTATGTTTGATTCTAGTTGAATCTAATGGTATTCTGTACTTAGAGCGATTTTTAATAGATCTGACTATCACAAGTATTCACTCGTCTCGTCATTAAATAAATCAACACGTTTGATATCCACCTCAGCTCATTTGAAAGCCATTTGCGTAAAATTTTTTTTTTTTTTTTTTATTATTTTATTTTAAAATTTTACAATTTGTCCAGTAGGACATTTGGTAAAATATTTTAACTTAGTGAATAAAATATAGCATGTGGATGGTTACCCCCAGCGGAGTTCCATCATCGTGTTTATTAGGTTATATCCTTTGTGGCGTAAATTGAAACCGCCGACCTTCGACAAATCGTTTGTTATTGTCTTAGTAGGGCTGGCTTCTTAGAATAGTCAGTAGGGAAAATATCGCCTGTCTGTATTTATTTCTCTGGAATTGCTGTTCTTAGAGGAAACATATTGTTTCCGTTTGCAGTTAATTCTTTTATTACTCTATTGACTAAAAATGAACTACTAATAATCCTATATGTAATTATATATATATATATATGTATATATAGTATAAAAATCCTGTACGCAGCTTATAAATTCAAGTTAGCTCCGAGACGTGAAATCTCCTAGAAATCAGTGAGAATCAACAAGAATTAACGACGATCGTGTATAAGAATTTATAAGAATGTATAAGAAATATAAACGCAAACTTGTATGTACGTTTGAAGAACCTTTGAAGCAAGCAAAGGTTTATTACAAGAATTATTACGATATTGATATCTTCTTACGCAGAATAAGAGGTAGAAATTTAAAATTTACTTTTCCGAGTGCTAAAATTTAGCATTTCTGAGTTTTCAGTCTTAAGCTTAGTATTCAAAAAAGTATCTGTCCCTTGAGAGTTTGCGGATCGAGCTTTCTGGCTACCAGGAAAATCGGCCCAAATGTTTGGTTGGACGTTCGACAACTGCCAACATAAGGGGCCAGAAGTGCATCTTTTTAATTTAGTTTCCCTGAAAGCTACAAATTCAGAAACTTTTCCAGAAATCAAAAGAGTTTTCTAGATAAATGATCCTCGTGATGTAGTAAAAATTATTTGCCATCGGCATTCTCGTTATCCAGGATCCATCATGAGCTTCCATGAAGTTTTTCCCATGCTTATCCAGATTCTCAATTTGTACTTTTATAGCATCGTAACACTTAGCCAACCGCGCGCGCCACAGCGAGTTTTTTTTTTATTTTATTTAATACTTTGCATTCACAATTTGTCCAATTTGGACATTTGGTAGAATTACAGCGAGTTGTACATTTCCAACGCGCTCGGATAAGCTAACCTATACGCTGTCCACCACGCATTTTTCCAAATATCGAGGACTAATATTCACTACTTAAAAAACAAACAAGTCTAAAAATTATTTAAGTGGTTAATATATTATTATATATACATTATATATATTATATATTAATATATTATTATATATATTATATATATGGTGGTGGTTAATATATTATTATATATATTAACCACTTAAATAATTTTTTTAGACTTGTTTGTTTTTATATTATTTATTTTTATATTAATTAATATTTTTAAATTTTATATTAATAAATATATTATTATATTAATTAATATATTATATTATTATATATTATTAAGTGGTTAATATATCTTGCAGTAATGATTTCATTTAATGATTTCACATGTTGTTTATACAAAACATCAAATTAAAAGTATATATTAAAATTATAAAAAATAAGGTAAAATTAAAAACAGTAAAGATGACTAAAGATAAATAATACGACTGAAAATGAAAAATTTATAATGCATTTTAATATATTTTTATATTGTAATATCGTTCGATGGTAACTTTATTTAGCCATAACTGATAATGTAAATTTTTAATTAATTTTAACACCGCTAAATTGGTGTATTTTATTATATACTGTACTTTATAAAAGCAGAAAAAGTGACGTAATTAATTGAGAACAATTCCAGCTAAACAATAATAGCAACAACAACAAAAAGAAAACGCATTGCTAAAGTCAAAAAGGGATATCTCCCCGTTCGGTCACGCAGTAATGTTCTTCATAAAGGGGAGATCTCCTCCCTATTCAGTTGTCAAACCATTTCAACTAATTCTGACTTTTTAAAATTTCTTTGGATTTCCGCACATAATAGAAAGAGAGAGGAAAATCTCCCTTTTTTGAGAGAAAAGAGCAGATGTGAGTTAAGGACGACCAGAAGATTGGACGAGGGAAGACCCTTTCAAACGAGAAGGAAGAACGGTAAGTCGCAGCACAATAAGAAGAGATTCAGAGGTTCAAGCGACCCAGGCAGTAGAGGCCCAAATTACTTCATAATCCATTACTCAGGGCTAACCCAAATAAGAGGAGAGGCTTCACTGACCCAACTCAATCCTAACCTACCTTTTCCAGTTGCGTATCCCGACCAATTTTCATTACAAACGTAGGTATATGTTCACTTTTGTGTGAAACTATATATATAAATTTTTACATAATTGCTGGGTTTACCGAATATTCAGCTGGACAAATTGTAAAGTACAAATTAAGTAATAAAAAAAAAAAGTAGATTATAGTATACTACTATAATCTATAGTACTACTATACTATATAGTATATATACTACTACTATATACTATACTACTACTATAATATATAGTAGGCCACTACAGTACTACGTACAGGGTTGGAGATTCCATCTATAAAAGGTTTTTATGCAAAAGGTTTTAGTATACTATAGTACATATGTACTAAGAAAAGAGGAGCGGTGTGTGAGATATAGAGGAATATGTGCGTATTAACATTGTAGAGTTTAATTTTTAAATATTCTGTAGTTAATAAAGTTAGGTACAATATCTAGTACATAATTAAACCTCACATGCCTACGATCCTGCACATTTAACTTGGAGTTGAAAATGCGTATATAATAATTTGTGCATTATAATCGTAAGAAAGAACAATTGAAAGATTTAAATAAACATTTTTGAATTTGTGACAAATTTATGAATTCTATATTTTTAATATGTATTTATCAAAGCAAAATGCATTGAAATAAAATTCGAGTATTTTTTTTTTCATAATTTTATAGATTAGATATATTTATATATCTATAATCTAAATCTATCTAATATCTATCTATATTAATATATAAATATATATATTTTAATATATAGATAATAAATATATGTCGGAGATGAAAGGACATCGGTACCTTTCTTTTGAAACGTTTGGGAAAAACCCAATACCCTAATTCAGACTTTACAACTAAGCAATAAATTAAGAAATAGTTATACGGGTACCTAAGGTTTATGACGATGGGCTTGGGCCCGAGGTGACATAATGACTCGCCGAACGTAGCCGCGGTCACGGGAGGGACGTGTAATAACAGAGGTATGAAGTAATTGTGCAGCTCTCCTTAGAAACAATGATTGACCCGAGAGGTGGGAAAAGGACTACATAAGGACAGTTCCATTCGGAGGGGTCAGTGAGCTAGTCCCCGAACGAATTGCTGATTGAGTTGCTGTTTCACAAATGGGGCTTCAAGATTAACGAAAAAAATCCACACATGTAACCTTCACGCTGCGAAAACAAACCTGCCCGCAGGTCGCCATTAACAATACAACGATTCCTAGCAAGGATACGGTCAGATACCTGGGCATGACTCTGGACAGAAGATTAACTTGGAAAAAGCACATCACAGACAAAACGAAACAACTTAAAGAGAAACTTAAAAAGTTTTATTGGCTCATT
>CM026196.1:2710849-2725443 GCA_014825925.1 Bombus breviceps | reverse complement strand
TTCTTCTGAATCCAACTTCTTTTTTCGCGTAGAATCACCAACTTTCCGCTTGTACCACCAGTTACCAACCACCCTGTATATTAATATATTAATATATATGTAGGAGGTTAAATGTCGAGATTGCTTGTAAGTCAAACCGTCGAGTATATTTAAGATAATAAGTCCACGTACAGACTAAAAGTCAGAGTAGTTAATACAGAGAATTAATCGCTAGAGAGGATAGCGGATAAAGCTCGTGAAGGCTTATCGCGAAACGGAGTGAGTAACGTCGTTATAACTGTTTATAATAATCGTTCGCGATAGCGTCCGTTTGTTTATACTAGTCGGGGGGAAGTCGGAAAGTTCGAATTTGTCTTCGTTCGACGGTTACATGTAGCGGCGTTTGTTTATTCTTACTTATGTGTATCCTAACGATCATCGTACTCCGAGGTAAACAGCGTGACTCATGTGCCGCTACATATACATAGATATTATTATATCGGATAGATACAGATATAACACTGTGGCGACACTCGACCACGAAAGTTTCCAACGGCTTCGCAACACAAAGCACTATACCTTCAAAGCGTAAGGCCGACATGCCTAATGTACCATCGATATCCCTACGGTTCTTTCGCCGAATATTCGGAAAAATGCATACGCGGCAACCGTGGCGGACATCTAATAAACGCGTACGTAGTGGGGATATCGAGAGGCAACAAAGAAAGAATCCGTTTGGTTTCGAACCAAAAATTCATATTGCCCCGAGCTACGAAATGCGAAAGATTAAGCGTCATAACGAAACAAACAGAATTAGAGATACGTAATTATTGACTCTTGATAGTTAATCGTTAATCGTTAATTGTTGACCATAAATTGTTGACTGATGATTGTTAATAGTTTAATAAACTTTATTGTTGAACATCAAGAATATTTCTTGTGGGTACCTTCACCAACATACCACCTCAACACAATAGAACGTTAACATTTTTTTTTTTATTTATTTTATTTAAATTTTACAATTTGTCCAGTAGGACATTTGGTAAAATATAATAGCTTAGTGATGAACGTTAATATATTAGAATACTAAGAATTGGGATTGTAACATAAGATAATCTATCGTTTCTATCAAGAATTTACATCGAAAAATATAAACATAAAAAATAAATTATGCCCGATCGCCAAAAGTTATGAATAATGCTAAATATTTTAGCCATATCCGAATCACGTTATTATGTATGAGATGTACAGAAATTAAGTATGGATTATGTAATACTTTCTCATCATCGACGATCTATAGAAAAATGTTATATAATTGGTGTTACGTCGCGTGAAACGGTCCGCGCGATGTCTCTAATTACCTGTCCGCCAAGGGTCTATACCAATATGCAGACCCCCAACAAACCTAAGGACCCACCATAAACCTAGGCTTTTAGCGTTCCTTTTGTTTTGTTATTCATAACTAACTTCTATCAACCTTGAAGGAATCGTTGTTTCTGTAAGTGTTATCGGTTTATGGATGGTTCCTGAAACAATCCTTAGGTTTATTATGCGTTCGTACAAATTACGGAAAAAGCGAATATTTCCCTAACGGGAAAGCCGGTTTTCCCCATGAACAAGGTTAATCCCGAGCCACGTCGATCGGAGGTCTCCTCCTCCAATCGTCAGGTATTAACGTTGGCTATAACCAATGGACATCGCGGATCGTTACCCTCACTTTCCTAAAGAAAGGTGTAAACAACGAATCCGCGTCCTTAGTTCAAAAGACACACCCACACCGAGCCTTCTTACGTAATGCTACGAGAACGCACTGTTACTGTTCTTAAAATCCTCTTACAGTCAACACCTGACTTGTTCTCATATCCTCCGCCACAAAGGATATAACCTAATAAACACGATGATGGAACCCCGCTAGGAGTAACCATCCACATACTATATTTTATTCACTAAGTTAAAATATTTTACCAAATGTCCTACTGGACAAATTGTAAAATTTTAAAATAAAATAATAAAAAAAATAAAAAAAAAAATATTTTACAAGAATACTGAGCAATGGACAAAAGACAACACGAAGATGGCTAATTTAATGTAAATCTAGGGACAAGGTTTACTGTTTCGCTTGTAAATTATTTTCCACTACTGATATTTCATTGGACGGATTTTGCGATTGGTTTCATTGGTCAGCAAATCAAAATGCTCGAACGATTTGCGGTACATTTACGAACTATAAACAAGTGGCTTCAAACTGAATAAAATTTTCGCACTGGCAATCTACTTGATAAAGAGTTTTTCTTTTTTTTTTTTTATTTAATACTTTGCATTCACAATTTGTCCAATTTGGACATTTGATAGAATTTTTTAGCTGTTAGATTATCATGTGGGTGGCTACCCCCAGCGGGTTATCATCTTCCTGTTTGTTAGGTTATATCCTTTGTGAGATCTGCTGGGTGTTTCCTTTTCAGTCTTCTCTCTATGCTTGATGTGTTAATCGTTTCCGCAGCCAGCCGGTTCGGGTGTGTTGCTATTCTTTCTCTGTACCTTCCCGCGCATCTGCTAATCTCCTCCTTGACTTGATAAAGAGTGCGAAAGATTTTTAAGACTTGCAGACGATACGAACAAGTTTTCCAAAGAATAACTGCTGTTATTTTATAATTGGCGCAACATAATTTAGCTTTCCGAGGAAGTTCCAATACTTTGTACACACCGCACAATGGTAATTTTTTGGTTTTAATACAATTAATTGCAAAGTTTGATTCTGTTATAAATGATCATTTAAGCAGAACAGCCAGAAAAGGGCATCATTATTTATCACATTCGATTAAAAAACGAATTAATAAGTGCAATAGCAAATAAAGTAAAAAAAGTAATTATCGATGCAATAAGGAGAGCAAATATTATTGAATTTTCGACCAATCGCGGGGAGACGATTACGATTAGAATAATCGACACCATGAGATGATCGATCCCCTGATTTCCGTTAGGATAATAGGATGATTGTTTTGAGTTAATACCGCGTTAACAAAATATAAATATGTATATTTCCGACAACATGGATACAATAAGGACAAGACTTTATACAGGGTGGTTGGTAACTGGTGTTACAAGCGGAAAGGGGGTGATTCTAGTCGCTATTTCTCGCCTTACTTGTGGTAATTTAATGTTAATTACTTCATTGATGCACCCTTGACAGACCAAATCTATCAAGTAAATCTCAGCATAATTTGCCATTCAATGTCTTGACACAATTATAACCTTTCAATTTATGTTAATTTCAAAATTAAATTTTCCAGGTAACTACTTAAATTTATAATATATTTTTAAATACAAATTAAAATTTTTAAGTTTTAATGACAATTTGTAATCTATATATAAATTCACAATATACATATACAGGGTGGTTGGTAACTGGTGGTACAAGCGGAAAGGGCGTGATTCTACGCGAAAAAAAGAAGTCGAAAATATAGAATAAAAATTTACCAGTTACCAACCACCCTGTATTACGTGTAAATATAAAGCGTTTTACGTACCATGCGGTAGTCACAACTTGAATCTGTTATCGAGAGATATAACAAAATCATCAACCCAAGCACTACATTTTTTTGGTGTTTTACAAAAGATTTACACGATATTTGCTTTGTTGGGATGTTTTAAAAAAACACGTTGAAAAAATTACACCTAAACCATTATCAGAAACTAGGTGGGAATGCCGTTTTGATAGTGTAAAGGCTATTGGATTTCATGTTCGACAATTTCGAAACCCCTTGATCGCAATTGGCAACAACGTATCTAACAGTAAATTGAAAATTGAGATTTTGTCTATAATGCGCAAGATAAATGAATTTGAATGTATTGCCAGTCTTATCACACATGACGCGCTATGGTTCTTGATGCTAGAGTCGCAATTTGAAGTTGCCCGAATTACTAGCGATAAGATGAAATTCCATACTGTTGTCAGAAATATTTCAGCGCAGCTCGTGCAGTTATTCCGGGACATATTGTTCGACCCGCCGGAGATGGGGCAGTACGAATACCTCGAAAAGGACCTGATAAGAAGATTGGCAGATTTGGACTCCATGAGAAAGAGGAAGCAACTCGACTTGAGGAAACTAGCCACTCCCATGGCCTCAGACGAGCTCGTCCTGACGCCGTGGAAGAATCGCCTGCCGCCAGACTGTCTATTCTACCCAAACGCCAATCGAGTACTGCCTTCCATCTTTTCCGTTGGCCGGACGATCACACTCGTGCACACGCATGCATGCACACACGTACGCACGCACACACACGTACGCACGCACACACACGTACGCACGCACACACACGTACGCACGCACACACACAGCACACAGACAGACGGAGAGTCGCCTCGGTCAAGGAAGTCATCGCGTCGTCGCGTCGGTATCGACAATAAAAGATGTATTACACTTTTGCCACGACTATATTCCATTCCTACAGAAATGTATAAATCCACAGTTTGATTACTGCACTCTTCTTCATATTTATAATCGTCCCACCCTCCCCTAATTTTATCATCTTCCTCTTTGTTTTTAAACATTACCATTATTTCTCTCCGTCATCCATGTTTATTATCCTTTCTCTCTTCCTCATTGTTATCACATTTCCCTAGTCTGTACCTTCACCATTCTTTCTATCTGCATTTTTCTTTTTTCTCATCTTTGAATATCTATTTTATCATTAGGAGAATAGTCATGATAGAGAGAAATACAGTGAAGTACTGGTATAAACAGAAAAATTTTTGAAAATTACCGTCGAGAATCTACAATTTTAATATTTCCGTAAGTGTATTCGGTACAGTAACCGGAAAATAATCGTTTTAATACTTTCAATCTGTTGAACTCAATCGTTCATATTCAACAGATGATCAACTATTTTTTTTTATTATTTAATTTGTACCTTACAATTTGTTCAGCTGGACATTCTTAGCTTAATTGCTAAATAACATGTGGATGGCTACTCCCAGCGAAATACCATTTTCGAATTTGACTATTTTAGTTCTTTAGCGAGGTCAGTAGGGGATGTTTTATTTTTAGTCTTCTTTCTATGAGAGTTTGCTTGCTTCAGCAGCAAAGTATACGACATCTGTGAAGATTAGTACATTATTAGGTTAAGCTCAAAACTCAAATAACACAATGGCAATAATTATGTTAAAATGTTCATATCCATGTATGTCGTTAAATAACTCGAGCATTATATCGCAAATTCCGTAAAAACACAAAGCATAAGTATGTACAAAGAATAAGAGTTCAAGTATAATTCTGTTTACAGTATTCTCTCTCTCTCTCTCTCTTTCCCCCCCTCTCTCTCTTTCTCTCTCTCTCTCTTTCTCTCTCTCTCTCTCTCTCTCTCTCTTTCCCTCTCTCTCATTTCATGGTCTATATAATACATATATTTTTTTTATCCAGAGAAAGTACCTATATTCAATTTGTACTGAAATTGCAGCGATTATATTTTCTCAATTATGTTATAAAATAATTTTTTAAATTGGAGGAATATATTTTTTTTAATTTCCTATCAATATCATCTAACTATAATATTAGTAGATTAAAAATCATGTAGTATTGGAATTCATATTAACAACTTGTTTAGTAACTATAAAGGTAAATATCCGATACATTAGCATGCTTAAAACATTGGATACTAAAATTTTGAGTACCAAATTAAAAAATAAATTAATAAAAAAAATGAAAAAGTAATGCTATCATCGCATACATTTATAAAGCGAAACAACCAAGGATTGGCACACTCCATGTGAAGTTGACTGTCTAAACCACAGCGATCATTTTTTGTAACCTTAAAATCGTGTCTCCCATATTTTCGACTGGTCTGCAGATAGCGAAGTAACGTTCCAAGGAGATAGCGACTAGTGCCCAAACACTGACAGACACTGACACAACTGGAATGAAAAATAAACATAGCTTTTATGGATTGGTGGTACAGATTCTAAGTGAAGTTCTAAATGAACTAGAAATCAATTTTATTTATGACATTAAAGATATAATGTCACAAAGGGGGGAGGATTACATAAATCTTCAAATAATTACATCTATTCATATTAATAGATTGTGAATACTTATGCAAATTCATATTTTTATAAACATAATTGAAGATCACAGAGAGAAATTATTATAAATTACATTTCCACTTTTTAAGGAAAAATAATTTTATAATTCTATTACACTTCTGACTACTCACAAAGTTTCCTCTTTATCTTGTTTTAGATTTAAGTACCTACAAGTTTTTCTCAGCCCTTTGAATATTTCAAAGATACTAAACGTTAGTGTTGGGTTTAGAGTATTATACAATATCACACTGTTTATATAATGATATACATAGACTGGTTTCTCCAAAATTATAGATTTGGGCTTAATTATTTCCATTTAACTATTAACAGAACTTAACTATTTCACACTAAAATACATACATCTTTTTAATCACTAAGTAACATTAAAATCATAAAAGCAGTAAAACTGGATTCATCATTTTTTTCCTATGGTCTTCAACTGAAAGAGAAGAACCTAGGCAGAAATTTATTTTGGAAATTTATTTCAAAAGGATAATATAGAGACAAAGGGTAATAGATAGCAGAATATTAAGAATCTCATTTTATAATACTATATGATTAACAAGCTATAGATATTTATACAATTTTATATTCTTATACACAAAATTGAAGAAACGAGTTTCAAATGAGGATTTATTTCATCTATTATATATTGTAAGAATTATAAAACTGAACTTGTGATTCCAATTGAGTTGTGTATAACCTATTTGTAGTTACGGCTATAAGTCATCAATTAAAAAAACATCTTATATTGTATATTTTATATATTTTTGCATATATTACACATATGCATCCTATGTTCTTTGTATATAGCCAAATAAGCATGTTAAAATTGAATACCGTACATAGCATTCGATAGGTCCCTCAAAGAAAGTCCTTTCTTCTGTAGCGTAGTATTAACCCACTACCTTTTTTACTAAACACAGTTACAGGATTAAGCGCAATTTACAATGTGTGCTTCATGTTGAGAATTATGGATCTTAGTCCCCGAAATAAATGAAATAAATGTTACACGGTACACGTAGAAATGATATTAAAATAGATTCATATTTTTTTAATATGTGATTTACAAGATATTCGTAGATACACATTGCACGCGTCTCGCCATCTTTTTTACCACCATGCGTACATTCTTCTGTTTTACGAGATGCTGACATGCACACACTGCCGCACACACTCATGCTCACGCGGCTAATCCGGTGTAACACACAGAATTACATATATCTCAATACTTCATTTCTTTTATTCCGTTTAATGAAAAATTATAAAATAAATAAAGGATATTCTATTCAACGATGTACATTGTCTTACATGTCTGTCAATTTCCTCAGAAATTTTAGCATTTTTCTTTCTTTTTCTTTATTTATTTAATTCTTTACATTCTCAATTTGTCCAATTTGGATATTTGGTAGAATATTTTTCTTTTATAGATATATAAATACCTGAAAATTGTACAAAATATGTACAAAATAAAATTTCGTTCAAAATTATGTAGGGCTGCAATAGTCCCGATAATTCACTTAAAGATTCACTTAAAGGCAGTCATATATCATTTATAGTATACATACGTATAGCATTATACATATACGTATACCCTTTAATTCCTATGGGCTGCGCAATTGTCACGACCGGCACACTTTTAAATTCGATGGACTGATGACGGAGATAGAGATGTGACGGCACTCGGCGACAATGTATATCGCCGAAGTGCCTAATGAGCTATCAATATCCCAAAGTCGTTCCGCTGAATGTTCAAGAAGGCGTGCATGGCAACGGTCGCGGACGCCTAACAAACGCGCGGATAGTGGGGATATTGAGGGGTGACAAAGGATCCGATCGGAAGTCAAAAAGATTGTAAGAATCAGTCTTGAAAAGCCACGCCTAGAGCTCGGAAGTAAAATTTGTGCACTGTGTTAGAAAAAAATAAAGTTTCTTTTTTATTTTTCATTTTAAATTTCTTTTTTTTATTTTTCTATTTCTTTTGTGTTATTTTACGTGATACAATCCTATTTCTTTACTAAATCTTCGATAATTCTAAAGACCCATAAATTGTTCATCGTTGATACTGAATAGAAATTGTACGAAATATTGTTCCAGGAAAAAAGATCCTTCGTTCTATGATAATACAAAATTTTAACTTTGCTAATGTTGAACTTTGGTAATGAAACCTGGATATTGGGACTGTTACAGTACTTTATATGCCATAATTTTCATAACATACAGAGCAGTACACAGACAACAAGAAATTATTTAGAGAATTTAAAAGCTTCTTTTTTAAAAGCTTTTGTGTTTGTTTCTTTATAGAATACAATTTTATACAAATTATAATTGTAGTGAAGCAGACATAGTGTACGTGTAACTTTTACCTACAAATACTTACACACGAACCTCCAATATGTAAGAAGTGTAATGTATCAATTACAGTCAAGTAAGCGCGTGAAAACTACTTTGCTGCGAGAGGAACAATAAATTTATCAAACACGAACGAAAATGTAACAAGTCTCATTCCATTTCTAGTAAAATTAAATATCTTTAAAGATTTAGCAAATCCTTTGAACATTTTATTGCGCGTAATTATGTATATGTCAAAATGTGAAACTTAAACACTTTCGAAGGTATAGCACCTAATTAATCCTTTTAAACGTTTTATTACGGGTAATTATATATCGCCAAAACTTTCGGTTTGTCGGTAACTAGATATGTTAAGATATGTATCACCGTTTTCTATGACGACCGCGGTAGCGCTATTTCGCAGTTAATTGAAGGCACAAACCTCAATCCTCTCTCTATTACCATCAGCAAATATTCCCTTCCTCCATTACTACCGCCCAAATAGCCGAAACCAATCAGAATTTTTATACCAATTATATTTACATTTAATGGGAATGTAGCGTGCTGTTTCCAAAGTAACAGGAAATTACAGAATAGTCTGTAAAATATATCAGAATATAGGAATAATGAATGGAACACAGAAGTGTGATTCTCAGCGGCTATTAACTATTTCGTATTCAAGAATTAATACTAATATTATATATTAATAATATATAATATAACATTGTATAATTATTATATATTGTATTGTTAGTGTATGTATTATATTATATTATAATAATTATATTATATATTAACAATATATAATATATTATTATATATTATATATTTTTATTAATATACAGGGTGGTTGGTAACTGGTGGTACAAGCGGAAAGGGGGTGATTCTACGCGAAAAAAGAAGTTGAAAATATAGAATAAAAATTTTTCGTTTTTTTTTCAGCAATTTTTGTAATAATAAACTTTATGATTCCTTCATATCATTTCATTATGTATTCCTAATTTTCCGTTACGGCAAAAACAAACTTAAAGACGTGATAAAGTGCACGCGTACCGAGCGAAAATTCAAAGTCGATTTTCTCGAAAACAAAGCCTCAAACGAAAAATTTTTATTCTATATTTTCGACTTCTTTTTTCGCGTAGAATCGACCCCTTTCCGCTTGTACCACCAGTTACTAACCACCCTGTATATACACCTGCATTACACTGTATTTTCTACCAATTAGGAATAGTTCATTTTTTCCTCCAATGCACATATACTTCGTAAAAAAATTCTCGTCAATACAGTTAACATCTCTAAACTCTAATATTATTTCATAGATATGGTATTCTGTTACACTGCTATCATTTGTTACAATTTCATTAATACGTAATCATTTCGTACTGTAAGATATGAGAACACACGACATTTCATAAACATTATTCGGCTGAAATTATGCGTACATAACAAAAGCTGTACCAAAGATATAATTTTAGACATTGATAATGGCATTCGATGTTGAAGCATCATTAACTTCGGCACTTCTATAAAAAGGGAAACAAGGAAAAGCTCGGGATAATAGTCGATGGTAATCGCTGGTAGTCGTACGATTAGTTAGACAGATAGCCACGGTTAGTTCATATCGAGTCTGTATCGACTCTGTATCGACTCTATATCGAGTCTGTATCGAAGCTGTATTGAAACAGTAGCAGTTTAGTTCAGTAAGCATCAGTATCAGTAAGATCTGTATCGTCATCGCTTGAGTTCGACGTGCATCGCGTTACAACCTTATTTTTTTTTTGTACTTGGAGAAATCCTCATAGACACTCCGCTGCTACTAATAATCGGCAACAGCAGAGTAGTGTCGGACTCTTACCGACTAAAACTCTACGATGACCATCTTACGCGTGTGATAGGAGTGCTCCAGGAACCTCTTACGAATTATCTTTTCATTGCACCCCCTCTCGCGTCCTCTTGTTCGTGCCAGTCCTAAGAATTCCCTGACTGTTGAATTTGGGAGCAATAACGCCCCTAGCGCTATCCCCCCTTCTAGTCGCGGCCGCCATCACGTTACAACCTAAAATGATGCGTACTCGATATCGAAATAAACACCTTTGAAGTTAAACACCGGAGTACTAACACCCAACACGTTTTTGATAATTAAATTATAATTTTTCTTAAAGATATGATGTATATACTTTAACTTTAACAATTTGCTTTAATAATTAATAATATAATTCAGTGTGATATTTATAATGAAATTTTATAGGGAAACGGATCGGCATCCGTTAGAGCATCTAGTAATGGTATGTTTATATTAACGAAAATCAACAATTGATACCTGACACTGACGTATCAAAAACGAAGACAAGAACGTTGTGAGGGCAAAAGAAGTGTGAAACAAAACAAATGAAAAAGATCATTTACTTCAAACGGTAAGCGAATGAGTCAGTAGAGTGAGTCACTATAGTGGCCCGTCGTAATATAAGATGACATCCGCGAAAGCCACTATAGTAGCGCATTGTACCTAAGAGGTTAATTTTTAATATTTCGAGATCATTGATCCTTATGTTCGCTTCTATTGACAGGCTTATCAAATTACAATAGTTATATTAAAACTTATTCAAATACTATCGTTGGCAATAAAATTTATACATAATAGACAAATATTATTCACAGTATATTTCGAAATATTAACAAATATCTTGTAATCTTGTACTTGCACTTTCCACCATAAATTGTCTAATATAATCATTACGTTTTTGTTAACTGCTTCGTAACGCGCGGTATCACTATAATGTTCGCTATTAATTTTAGTTGCAAAATCGCTAATCAAGAATAATATTGCATTTCCTGTATCGAGAACTACTTGTGTTTCGCTTATATTGAGTCGTATCTTTGCAAATGACTTTGCGAACGATTTCGTATCCTTTATGGACATTTAATCAAATCCACATATAAGTAATAAATTGTAAAACGACGCTTATCGTATCTCTTAATGTTTAGTAACTTAGCGTTGGCGATTTAAAAGAAGAATTTATCTTAGAGCCAATTAATTCTAGGACAACATTCTGTTTTAAATTACGTGGAAGTATTTCTCAAATCGATAGAAACAAGTTTCATTACGGTTGGATGTAAAGTATGAAAATTACTGCATGTTACAACTAAGCAAAGACCATTATCGCTGTATTTTAGCCAAGTGTTTGAATGAAAAAATTTTGTTACATTTGCATGTCAAAATATAGGTTCTTCGGATAGTGTACAAGCACGGAGGATAAACTGAAACAAACTCATACATTTTTATTACAAATTGAAGATTTCCCGTTTTGTAATTTGACAAATTGATTGTGCGAAAGATAAAATTGATTGATTCGAAATTTCGTGGCCTATTTTGTTATGATTATTATTTACTTATCATAGAGTCTCGATATATTGTATGGCAATTTTCATTAAAGTTATAAACAATTTAAGAAAAATGAACTTCTCAGCAAGCGCTAAGTATCGGGGGTACCTGCAGGTGTCGCTAATCGACGTGTCTAAAAGAGTTATTCAAATGGATTGAATTGCTGCGTTGACTGGACGAATCGATCGACTAGACCTGAGCGTTAATAAGCCGGCCTATCTGTGTCTAAAACAGGTAGATTTATTTTATTACAATAATAGTGATTGAAAGGAAAAGGGAAAAGGTTATTCTGTTTTTCTACTTCAGCAGAAAATCAACAAATTTGGATCTATTCTAGCAAACCTTTTCGTTTGACAAACTACATTACAAACTACATTATTTGTGTGGCGGCACTCAACAGCAAATACCACTAACTAGCGTCGGACGACGGCAGAGGAGTGGTTAGCGCCTTAAGTTATGTACGTTCGGGACTCGGGTTGAAATCCCGGCGACCGGAGTTCGACTTTTCTTCCACGCATCTAAATTAGAAGAAAAATACAGCAGTACCCCAGCAGCGACATCTACGGCCAGCAGCTACAATTATCACGGACAATACTTAACCTCATTTGATACTTGTCTCTACTACTGGAACTTACTCTTATCTACTGGACTAGATTTTCGATGTTCATACACGGCAACTTCTTAAATTCTTTGTTACTTACCTACTGTACTGGCCGTGTCTGAACCAGCCTTTAGAAACTCGATGGAAACGTATGTAGTTTGACAATGGTATGTTATCATCCCGCTCTTCGAATCGTTATGTTGTAACGTATCTTTTTCCGCTTAACTTATTATAAACTTCTAATTTTGACCTTGAAGTTTTAAAAATTCGTGCTTTATGTACAGACATCTTATGACAGAGATCATTGGAAGTTGGTCGATAAACTAAAGTTGATTGACGGCCTTTTCGGTCGGGCGTAGCAGCTACTCGAGGTGATTTTGCGCGTATGTGACGAGTGTCTCGTAGGTAATATAAAATGATTTTATACAAAAATTAACTTAAGAAACATATTTTAATAATCTATATATATATTTACATCTTTGAACAAAAATATTTTAACATTTACCACGAGAAAACTTTTATGTCTATATTGCATGCGTTACGCAAAACATTTTTAAACTTCATTACAGTTAAGAAGATTGTAAACTTATTGGACGACTTAATAGACGCGACTTCTTCTGAATATCAAATCTATCAAATTTGCATATGCATACTCGGGGAAACATGTCTTCTCTTGTTTGATGTACTTGAAAACATACTGGCAAATGCTGTCGACAAGATGTTGTAATTCCGTAGTAGGCAGAATGCTCTTAGCAACCCTGCACAGCTCTTCGATCGGAGCCACAATAGTTTGCGGTATCTCAAAGTTCTTCAGATCTTCCAACTTCTCCTTCAACACCTCGCAAACAGGTAGGGCTTTCAGTTCGATCATCAGCAAAGTATAGAATTCTTCGACGCTTCGTTTGACCTGTGTCAATGCTATCAATACAACCTTGGCGGAGTCTTGAACTATTCCAGTGACTAAACCTATGGTATCATTTATTTCCTTTTGGTGCTGATTTATCAAGCCAAGAACCGCGTTAAGATAAATATTGGCGAGTTTTGCCAAGGTCTCGAGGATATCCATAGCTTGATGGAATATGTTCTCGTATGATTGCTTCAATTTAGGATAAATCGACTTCGTGGCTTCCTTTAGGTTGCTCGTTATGTTCGTTAATTATTCTTGAAGTTTATCTAGACCTTTCGCAATCTCTTTCATCATCTCCATGATAGGTGTCACAAGGACGCCAAAATATTTGTTCCTTGAGAAAGAATAAACGTTTTTAAACATTTCACGTAATTCTTAATTTGTCTTCTTATTCTAACATTGGAACTATCGATCTTTAATATCTATCTAAATATATCATATATAATAGCTGATTGGAATTAAAGCAGTATAATGAAAATTCCCTAATGCGTGTAATCACATTTCTATCGCAAGAAAAGCAAGCATTTTGATATCGTTAAAAACACTCACATGTTTATAGTAATTGCAAAGATAAAAAGTCTGATACCAGTCATTTTGGTTTGATAGATCCTAGCACTAATTAGGGATGAATTTTCGACACACGAAACTTTCTACATCCTTGAATATATTTGTTAATATTTTTTCTGTAATTTTTTATAATTTAATTAATAATTAATTTTTTATAAGTTAATAATAAAATTAAATTAATTTATAAAACAACAAAGGAGCAATTGCACTCTGAATTGGCCAGTGTTAGGCTTAGTTTGTTCCTAGGAGGTGTCACCATGCTGGCACTGTGCAAGGAATGCGCTGCTTCCTCCTTCCTGGCGAGTTTATCGCTGGGAGGGTCAGGTGGAATGGTTCGACTGCTCGGTAGTGTTCAAAATATCTTCGTAGTCCGATAGCTTGGCCATAGCCCTTCAGGGGGGTTTCGATAATGCGACTCCGAGATATCGGAACCTTGATAGTGTTGCGAGTTCGTTCTCGGTTTCATCTCCGTTTCGGCTTAACGCGGAGATTCTGATTCGAGCTAATCGCAGATATGATCCATCTCAGAGGCGGCAGAGGTGGTGTCTTCACATTCTGTTCCGGACAATGATTCTCCGATACGATATTCTTGATCTCGAACGGTTTGTAATGCTTTGTAACGCTTAGAAACAGATTCAAGATGTTTGGTGGCGTTGCCTAAGGTTGCCCAGATAATGACGATGCGAATGTGGTTGCCTTCAAAGGGGGTGTTGGAGGGGGCGTTGGAGGGGGTGTTGGAGGGGGTGTA
>CM026196.1:2551634-2710213 GCA_014825925.1 Bombus breviceps | reverse complement strand
AAGAGGGTGTCAAAGAGGGTGTCGAAGGTGTCAAAGAGGGTATCAAAGAGGGTATCGAAGGTGTCCAAGTAGGTGTCGAAGGGGGTGTCGAAGGGGGTGTCGAAGGAGGTGTCGAAGGGGGTGTCGAAGGAGGTGTCCAAGGAGGTGTCGAAAAGGGTGTCGAAGGGGGCGACGAAGGAGGCGTCGAAGGAGGTGGACAAGGACGGGTCGAAGAGGGTGTCGAAGGAGGTGTCCAAGAGGATGTCGAAGATGGTGTTGGCGCTCGACTAGATGTTCGACCGGTTGTGCTCGGCCGATTGTTCACTTCAGTTTCGTTCCGTTGCAGAAGCGTGTGGTGACGAAGTCCGCACACACGACAGGATTCGGAAGTACAACAAAGAATCGAGTGCCCCTTTCTCAGGCAATTGGTGCACACGGATACTTCTTTGGCGGCTGTAAGACGTTCCTTGACTAATTTCGCCTTGAAGATGTCGCAAGTCCAAATTCCGTGCGATCCTTGACAGATTGGACACGGAGAGTGCGTAGCGGTGAATGCGTTCCTCCGTGGACAGCCTTGTCGGAGAGGCTTGTGTTGTTCTGGCATTTGTCTTTCCGGAGTAGCAACGGATGTAGTTATGACACAATTTGCCTTTTTTTCAAGGAAATCTAATAAATGAGTATACGGAGGCATTTCCTCGTTGGGTATAGTGAGCTCCCATTGTTGTATGGTATCTGGATTTAATTTGGACAAGATTAGGCCGATGGTAATAGTGTTTGACGTGACTGGGTCACCTAAGTCCTTCAATGCGCCGAGATGTTGTTTCATAGTGTCGATTAAATTTAATAATGTTTCCGGTGTTTCTTTGGTCAGTTTAGGATAATTTTGCATCGCGAAGAAATGACGTAGACAAGTTTGTCGTCGACAGTCGAATCTCTCCTTCAGAGCGGCCATAATGTCTGTATAACTAACTTTAGTGCTGTTCAATGATTGAACATACCTCGCTGCGCTACCAGTTACGGATGCCTGGAGATAATGTAGCTTTTGTACAGGCGTCAGTTGGTCGTTTTGGTCTATGGTGGAAGAGAAGATTTCGTAGAAGGCACTCCAGTTTTCGACGGTGCCGTCGAAGGTAGGTAAATGTATGTTTGGTAATTTCATTGCTATCGGCCACGATGTTGCGACGCTTATAGGTGTTGCAGGTGGTGATGATTGTGTGCTATCAATGAGTTCTGTTAATTCTGTGTCCAGAGCGTGATAGAAGTCTAAGATGGCTTCTAGGCGCAAGTTTTCCTCTTCGTCGAGTAACTCTAATTTTTCTTGGACAACGTTGAACCTGCTCCAAACTTCGTCGACAATTTTGCGGTATAACATCAAGAGAACTTTGTTCGGCTGACAGGACTTTTGATATTCGTACAGTCGTTTCGACGCGAGTTTGAGTCGACGGAGCAGGAAGTCTCGTTTCTGATTCAACAAGTTGATCTGTTCCGCGTTAGCCATGTTCTTGGTGGTAAGGGAGGTTGCTCGTCACTGCACCACGGACTGTTGCGTGGATGTGCTTCGCGATGAAGGTGTTTCCTTCCCGAAGTTGACCCTCTAGTTGTTGCGAGATTAAAGTTGTTGGAACTTGCTGTTGGAACTGATAGTGATGCAATGTATGGTTGTGGGTGTCACTGGGGTATACACTTGACAATAGAGCACGTGATTCGATTCGAAGGAGCAAAATGTTCGACTGTTCGCGGAGAGACGCATTTGCGGTAGCACTGAATTAACAACACATAATAATACAAAACACTGAATAAATTCAAACAACTTCACGTAGAATATAAATTTTACAGATACTAGTTCAGATGTCGACTGGTGGACAAGAAGTTAAGATGTTGACTGGTCCGAAACCCTGAAGCAACTAAATTTCTGTGACAATGATGCCACAGAGGAAAGCTAGTGACGTATGTGTCTAAGGGTACAGGATAAGCGGATTCGTTAATGACCATTTTCATTAGGAAAGTGAGAATAACTGTCATCGCTGTCAATTGGCTAAAAAGAAAAGTTGGAGGGTAAGGAAGGGTGCTACCTGCCTCTGAAAGAAAGTCGCTAGTGAAAGGCATCATACCCCAGAGAAACTAGATTTCCCGTACCTCCCCGGAGTGTACTAAAAGTACTAAGATTTATGTTGAGTTCTTAAGAATATTGAGGGTGTGCATTGAAGGTGTTTAGATTTCTGGCGGTCCTCTTACCTGAGGGATAGAGTCCGTTTTGTATAGAAGGTCACAGGACGTAACACCTATAATATTGCTGAAAGTTAACAATTTGTCGCGGTATGATACCGAGGTAATTGCGTCGATGAGGTTGTCCTTGATGTTCAATTTTCTTCTTGTTCAGTTATATTTTTTATATTCGATAATGATATGCTTGAAAGTTATAGGTACATTACATGTTTCACATAGCCTGGTAGAGGAGAGAGCATTATAAAGAAGATGTGAATGTGACAGTTTGGTGTGTCCAGATTTAATTCAAGTTATTGTCAGTTGTTATTTCCTATTAAATTTAGAGTTTGTTATAAGACCAACTGATTCACGAAGTAGGCTGCTTTATAATTTTATCATGTTCGATTCCAAGAATGTCTTCACAAATATTCCATGTATTTATTAGTGACTGATTTAGTGTATTGATTTATTAATCGTCCATAGGAAGCATGGATGCAATTTTCGCTTCAAAATCGACAGGATTCATAGATATACCTGTGTGAAAAAACCTACGCTCTTGTTACTACCTTCCCACATTTGACTAATTTGTCATATAATTCGTGAATTACTATGTACATTGCCATGCTTCGCATCTTAGATTTTAAAAATGGTGGGAAAATAATCTGAGAAAATGATCAATTCAAAGTGAAGGGAACGACCAATAAACTTGAGAGTCGAGGGAAGTGTACATGTTTCAGTTGTACGAATACTATTGAAATTATTCAGGCCTTTTTCTTTTTTTTTTATTATTTAATTTGTACCTTACAATTTGTCCAGCTGGGCATTTAGTAAAATTTTCTAGATTTATTACTAAATAATAAAAGGTGGATGGATACCATCTTCCAGTTTGTCTATTTTATTTTTTTAATGAGGTCAATGGGGTGTTTTCTCTTTAGTCTTTTTTTTATGAGAGTTTTACTCGCTTCACCAGCCAGCTGGTTTGGATGTTTTTTTTTTATTTTTATTTTAAAATTTTACAATTTGTCCAGTAGGACATTTGGTAAAATATTTTAACTTAGTGAATAAAATATAGCATGTGGATTGTTACCCCTAGCGGGGTTCCATCATCGTGAGGTTTGGATGTGTTGTCGTTTTTTCCTTGTACTTTTCTGCGTACTTGCCAATTTCTTCTTTGACCGTTGGTACTTTTAAGTCTTTGCGTAAAAGCAGCGGCTACTGTTCCAAGATGATCATTTTTAGAACCGTAGGTGTAAACGTGCATGAAATTGAGGCATTTAAAACAAAGAGTATTAAACAGATTTTTCCATTCCTGAGCAGACAGTACTTCTTTTTTGTTTATTACGAGCGATAAGTCGATAACGCATGCCTTTAGTGCCCAGAGATGCACTCTGTAAAATCTGTTTTTTTTTTTGTATAGCTGATAGATTCTAATTCGTCAAAATACAAATTATATAAAAAATTATATAAAATTATACAAAATACAAATTGTCAATTAGACTTACACTTTAGTGATTTCATTGCATTAAATAATTTCTTTATTTAAGATTATATTCAACTGTTAGAACTACAATGAGATAATATCTTACAAACATTAGGGTCCTTTCTTTATCTTTGGTAATTTTCATCTTTAACGTATTAAACATTTTCTTCTACACAGTACTTCAAAATTTGTTAACGATTTCTGCCTAAATATGAATTCTGTATGGTGTACTGTTGTATTTCATTTGGTTATTGAATAATACTGGAACGGAATAAAAAAGATTAAAATAAAAGATTACAAACAAGATTAAATTAAATAAAAAAGATTACAAAGTACAGGAAATGAAAAAGGTTCAAAGAACTAAAAATGAGAAAGCCCAACAAAATCTACAGCAGAATAACTTAAACTATACTAAATTTACAATTAACTCCAACTTTATGTTTATACAACTCTCCTAACCTTTCTTTTTGGCTATTTAAATGATTCTATTCATTCAAGACTGTTTTACCCTCTTACGAAATTTCTAAAATCGCTAAAACATGTTATTTATGTAAGAAGAGTTCAATTTGAGTCTATTGATAGTGAAGAGTTCATTTAGATAATATTTACAATAATGCATTTCATTTACAATCGTCTCCTGTCCGTTTATGACTCGGACAACATCTCTGTCTTTCTTGGGAAAGTCCGACTTTCCTACCTACGAACTTGTAAACCTTACGACGCGGATCTCATTATAAGGCTAATAAACATCCTAAGTGCCCGATGGGTCAGGTCTAAAGTAAACATCTAGTATCAATCAACGATACCAGAGAACATGCGTCCACGAGAATACACAAGTACAAGATTTGAAATAATAAATTCCTATCCCGTAAGAATCATAGTAAGAAGGAAAATCTGGGAATAGATAGTTGGTACATAAGGACCAGGTAAAGCTTCTTGAGAATGTTATTAAATAGGTTTTGGAGTTGGATATTTAATTGATTCATTCAATTGATATTCAATTAATATATTCTGTATTTCACCACCACCTACAGCCATGTAAACACACCGGATACACTCAGATGATCAACACGTGTCGGACGTCAAAACAAATGAGTTAGAAGTCGTACCAACATTGCATGTAGGAACTAGTGATCATACCAACCTAATATTTTCCTCAACAGGGAATCTTACAATAATCTTGATCAGAACGTTATACTCTTCGTTTCTTTCCTTTCCTTTCTTTTTTTTATTTTAAAATTTTACAATTTGTCCAGTTGGACATTTGGTAAAATATTATATCATATAGAATAAATATAGCATGTGGATGGTTACCCCCAGCGGGGTTCCATCTTCCAGGTTATCTATTGTATTTCTATTGTGAGGTCTGCGGAATGCTTTTTCTTCAGTCTGCTTTCTGTTATTATTTTGTTCGTTTCAGTAACCAGCTGGTTTGGATGTGTTACGAGTATTTCTTTATACTTTTTTGCATATCTGACGATTTCCTCTTTGACTGTTGGAATTTTTTAATCTTTTCGTAATTCTTCATTTCTAACGTACCATGGAGCGTTAACTATTGTCCTTAAAATTTTTGTTTGCTCTGTTTCTATTTTATTTATGTGACTCATTGCTCCCCCCGTCGTCCCCCATAGTGAGACTCCGTATGTCCAGATTTAATTATTGTTTTGTATATAGTTAGCTTATTCATTGTGCTTAATTTAGATTTTCTATTGGTTAACCAGTACATTTGCTTCCTTTTTTCACGTATTCTGTTTATTATTGACTTTATGTGATGTTTCCATGTAAAGTGTGTATCTAAATGTATTCCTAGATATTTGACTTGCTTTATTTGTGCTATGTGGGCGCCGTTCTGTTGGATATCTGGTACTTTTCCTTTTCTAAGTGTAAAAGTTATGTGGTTGCACTTACTGGTGTTCGCTTTTATTTGTTTGTTTTGCAACCACTTTTCTATTTTTGTAGTGTGTTCTTGTTATAGTGCGGCAGCTGTTTCTGGATTTGCGTGCCTCACTAGTATGGCCGTATTGTCCGAACGTTAGAATTTTGCTATTGGCAGTTGTTGGTATATCTGCCATATATAATGTGTATAGTATTGGTCCTAGGACGCTTCCTTGCGGTACTCCTGCCTTGATATCCTTAATTTCAAAATATGCGTCATTTATTTTTACTATAAAGGTTCTATTGTTTATGTAAGATTTTAGTAGTTTGTAGATTTGTTTAGGAAATTGCTTTTTGATTGTTTGAAGAAGTTTTTCATGGTTAACTTTGTCGAATGCTTTTTCGATGTTCTTAAAGTGTGCCGTGTATTATTGTTTTGTTTCCAGCGCCTGTGTTACGTCGCGTGAAACGGTCCGCGCGACGTCTCTAATTACCTGTCCGCCAAGGGTCTATACCACTATGCAGACCCCCAACAAACCTAAGGACCCACCATAAACCTAGGCTTTTAGTGTACCTTTTGTTTTGATATTCATAACTAACTTCTATCAACCTTAAAGGAATCGTTGTTCTGTAAGTGTTATCGGTTTATGGATGGTCCCTGAAACAATCCTTAGGTTTATTATGCGTTCGTACAAATTACGGAAAAAGCGAATATTTCCCTAACGGGAAAGCCGGTTTTCCCCATGAACAAGGTTAATCCCGAGCCACGTCGATCGGAGGTCTCCTCCTCCAATCGTCAGGTATTAACGTTGGCTATAACCAATGGACATCGCGGATCGTTACCCTCACTTTCCTAAAGAAAGGTGTAAACAACGAATCCGCGTCCTTAGTTCAAAAGACACACCCACACCGAGCCTTCTTACGTAATGCTACGAGAACGCACTGTTACTGTTCTTAAAATCCTCTTATAGTCAACACCTGACTTGTGCTCCTATCCTCCGAGCAGTCACCTCTAGATATCGTGTTAAATTCGCAGTGTATTACTTGTTGAAAAATATAAAATCTATAACCCTGTAAATCGCAGTGTTATACTCACTCAACTACCCCTATTCTCCTAACCGAAATCAGGGGATCGATCTATCTCGTGGTGTCGATTCTTGCAATCGTAACGGGAATTTACGCCTCCCGTTGACACGTATTCTCGCGACGCGTCTCCCCGCGAGTGGTCGGAAAAACAGCCTGTAAGATTTCGTTGACGAGTCTGTGCATTTGTTCCATTGTGGAGTGTTTATTCCTGAATCCAAATTGATGGTCCGATATTAGTTTTTCTTTTTCTATTATTGGTTTTAAGCGGTTATATATATTATTTTTTCTAGTAATTTGGAAAACGCAGGTAGTAATGATATTGGCTTGTAGGATGCAGTTAGATGTGGGTTTTTGTTTGGTTTGGGTAACATTACGATATGTGCTATTTTCCATAGTGCAGGAAAGTACTGCATTCTTAGAATTTTTTTTTTATTATTTTATTTTAAAATTTTACAATTTGTCCAGTAAGACATATGGTAAAATGTTTTAACTCAGTGAATAAAATATAGCATGTGGATGGTTACCCCCAGCGGGGTTCCATCATTATTATTATTGTTTATTAGGTTCTATCCCTTGTGTTTCTTAGAATTGCGTTGAATATTATCGTTGTCAGTCTTATTGCCTTTGGGGGAAGATTTTTTAAGATTTTTCCATTAATCAAGTCAAATCCTGCAGCTTTACTTGTCTTTGTTGCCTTAATTAATTTTGTAATTTCTTGCGCTGTTGTGCTGAGTATAGTGCAGCGTTTGTTATACTCTTGGTGTTACAGTAAACCGTATTAAATTACGTAATAACGTGCCAGTGATTCTCTTCGTGTATACTAAAGAGTGAAAATACTAACCTAAACATACTACTAGTCGACATCTTTAATTTACCTCCACCTTGAATGTTAATCTCGTTCAAAGTTTGTGATATCAACCGATCAGTCGTAACCTGACTGATCGCCACTTGGTTGAGACTTGATGATGGCATCCCTCTGGAGGTAGCCATCCACATGTTATTTAGCAACTAAATTAGAAAAATTTACCGAATGTCCAGCTGGACAAATTGTAAAGTACAAATTAAATAAAAAAAGGAAAAAACAATTTAGTTGAGAATTCGCAACGGTCTCCTTCAATCTGTTTCACTTTTTATTCAGAATGTTTTCCGCTTTTGAAAATATTCTTTCAGGTTGTTACGCCGTGTGCGTACGAAAGCAGGTATTTACCTAAGGAGAAAGTTGGGTTTTTCCCGTGAACGATATCACCCACGAGCCACGTGTTAGACAAATTATTTAGACAAATTAATTACACAAATTTGACGATGGCAGTCAAATTTGTCTCGCAGAATTACACTCCGTGACGTCCAACGACTGGATGGTTCGCGCTGCCTTTCCAGTCAATGCTGATCGGAGATGATAGAATTTTTGGAATGGTGTCAGTTGTTCATTCCGATCTATCGTTGACGAGAAAGAGTCGTAAAATGAATGCCAATTCTCGAGGGTGCCATTGTCACGTCGATTCGAGGTTATTTAACGTTCCGCAAGTAAAGTGAAATATTGGTACTTTAGTTATGACAAGAAATTTTATTACAAACTGACAGAGTAACGATACAGAACAGAGTAGACTGAACTAGACTATCGAGTACTGACTTGGGAGGCTCTTATATTAAGGATTTGGCTCTTGTGGAGGGGTTATCGCTAGACATAGGTATGTGAGAGCCGGCTATTCAGTCACTGTTTTATTATTATTTCGATAGCTGTGGTATGCAGGATGTTTCGTCTGCTTGATTACTATTCTCAAGAGGGTGGTCCTCTTGAGCGTGTGACACCATCAAAGGTAGGTATCCGAATCTCCGGTAGTTTAGGCGGTGCAGACTCGCGACCGGCGGCTGATTCGCCGTTTGTCGATTTCGACGGCGTGGCTAGTCGTATGTTGCTTAGTTGATTGATTACTCTATTCATAATTTCGTTTTGAATGGCGCGGAATTCCGTCTCATATCTTTCTAGACGATTTTTAATTTGGATTAACTCGCTTTCTTGCAGACAGACGGATTGTTCGATTTCGTCCAGTCTTTTTTAAAAGCGTGTAAAGTGACCGGTACAATTGCCTCGGCGTCGGCGCAACGCGGCGAGTTCGTCTCCGGTTGCCATTATTTGTTATATAATTGATACCGAAATTGTTGGAACTTACTTCTGTTGACGATAATACAACTGCGGCGGGAGATTGCGTGGATTCACGTGGCACCATATGGTCACTGGTGAGTGCACTCTTCACTGACACAGGTAATACCAATGTTGCCATAATACTTAAATACGTAATTACTTACAATTTCTTATAAGATAGGATACTTGATAACATTTTCAAATCAGAATGAAAGTAGTTGTCCCTTGTTGCCAGAATATGGAATTAAAGAGATTTTAATTTCTACATTAATAGTGATTGAATATACATCTTTTTTACTTTCACCTCTATTTAAAAAGAAGAAAACAGAAGAAAAGCGAACTGTTTCGTTCTTTTTTGTTTGTGAAATGCTAAAGACCGCATTTCGTCTTGCTCTTATCTTCCACGAGAAACAGTCACGCCACAAGGTACAAGAATACGATAGAAGAGGAAAGAAAATGTTCGATTGTGAAATATTCAACAAAACTGAAACATGTAGTAAATCACGTGCACGTCATGAATATTCTGACTTTTTCTGACGCCTTTTCTTCATCTTTTTCGCTAGTTGCTCCATTATTTAAGAACGAAGATATTTTTTCTTTTCTTTTTTTTTTATATTTGGAAGAATTTTACAATCAATTTTCATTGAGAATTATAAGTAAATTATTCTGGCGTGGTGCTTTAACTTGAATAATATGTGTTTATCGTATGTTTGATTCTAGTTGAATCTAATATTTTTTCTTCTCGAAGAACTAAAAAAAGGCAGAAAATAGTGTGAATTTTGGCGGGTTTAAAGAAAAAATATGTTTTTTTAAAAAGAAACAAAATTTAAGGTGCTATAACAATTATTTAAATAAACTGTTTGACGAACTTTTTTAGTTCATCGAGAAGAAAAATATATAATAATTTAATCCTTTTTTGGTTTTTCGTTTCAGTCAAGAATTACGAGGTGGATCTTTCACGCTGATTGAAAACTGCAGCCCATGAAATAGGCTTACAAATCTGTTATAATTTTTTTGTTTACTTTAAAAAATTTTTTTGTGTTCGTTAAATGTATATAAAACTGCAGCGGCACATGAGTCATAGGACGATGCGGATCGAGAGCGGCTCGTGTGTGTGCCTCGGAACACGGACACCACCTTGAAGCACGAAACATAACGATAAACAAAACAAACTCCGGACAAAACAAAGTCACCGTTATGGGCAACCGTTGATCTAAGACGAATTCGAATTTTTCGACTCCTCCCGACCAGTATAAATAAACGGACGCGATCGCGAGCAAGTCAGTTATTATCCGAGTCATAATCTGAGTTATAATTCGAGTTAATACAGGAATTATATGTCTGAGTTATTATCTGCGATTAACAGAGTCCCTCGATGGTATTTATATTTATTCATATTTATTTAATTTATTCTAAATATATTTTGCGGATTACAGCAGCAATTTCTCGTTATTTTTACATTATCGATCCTCACTCAATCCACTACAACACCATACCTCAAAATACAATAACTTCATTTCTTCCTTTCCCTTCTAAAAAAAATCACAAAAAGTCGCTGTTTTAGAACATTCTAATTCAGTTGGAACGTCTGCCAATGAGCCAGTAGAATTTTTTAAATTTTGATTTAATTCCGTCGTTTGGATTTATTTACAATGTGTTGTTTCCATGTCATTTTTCTGTCCAGAATCATGCCCAGATATCCGACTGACTCTTTGTTTGGAATTGGAATATTATTTATGGCCACCTGTGGACAGCTTTTGTTTTCGCAGCGTGAAGGTTATATGACTGGATTTATAAGAACGAAGATATACGTTTAACAAATTACTGCTAAATTTTTGAAATTATCTATATGACCATAATCTTATTTCATGGTGGATATATTAGATTTGATGGACTATATTTTAATTTTATTTTAAATTACTATTAATAAAATAGTAAGTAGAAAGATTAGGTATATGCACTGTTACATAGTACGAATAAGCATACAATTTGTAATTCTGTAATTATCTGTCTTCATATAATACATAAAATTCGCATTTTAAAATCATAATGAACAGTATGTTCATTCTGAAAATATTTGTTAAAATACTAGATTTTCTTAAAGAAATCATGTTTGTTGATGTATGTATATATACTTGCGCATCTTAGTGTTCAAATTCCTATAGTTATCTGGTTTGAAAATGTTCAGTTCATCAGTTCGTAAAATGTAAAAAAATTTTTACAGCGTTTGGTATTTCAATTTCTCGCGCTCATTGCGTAGAAACAAAGCCTCGCCGCCTCAGTCAATCAAGAATCGGCTCACTTTTAGCGGCATACCGCCATTCTACTGTCAAAGAGCGAGTCGTCAAGATGTGTTGTCGTTCGAAGCGTATACTCTGAATTTCTTAGTACTTCAATTGCTGTTATTACATTTCATACATTATTATTAGGTTTGTCGAATTAATGTCTACCTATTTAGCTGTTTATTAGATACTATTAACAAAAGCTTATATAATCTTTCGAACTTTTTCCGTTTTCCTGGTAGTTTATTTGATCGTTTTCATTGCCAGTAGATTGTATCATAAACTTTTGAAGCAGAATATAAGTTCGACTATTATTTCACTTTAATATAATTTGTTCTAATTTTGTACGTTTATGTCAACGTTTAAATACGTTTATTTAAATCTTTGATTTTGTTTTCTACAGTTCATTGATTCATTGCAGAAATGAATAATGGAATAATTAGCATTCTATTCTATGCTTTTTCATACAGTAACGTTTAGTAACGTTTGATTTATGAAATATGGCAATCATATATAATATAAAACGTAACACATTATAACAGAATATAATATAACGTAATACTATATGACGTAATGCAATGTAACGGAATATATTATAACATAATACATTGTGACGTAATATAATATTACGTAGCGTAATATGACGTAAACCTATATAACGTAATACATTATAACGTGATATAATATAACATAGTACATTATAACGTGATATAATATAACATAGTACATTATAACGTAATACTATATAAACTAATACATAATAACGTAATACATTATAAAATATTAATTTACATCTCTTCTTACTTAACAGAGGCTCGACCAGCAGATGCGTGGCGCGGAGAGGGTGTTCCGTCGTTGATATCACATGGGGCACCACCAATGCGTTACGACGGGTGTCAGACTGGAGAGTAGCTGAGGGGATTGAGACTCTCTCAGACCACCTCTATATATTCATGGAGGTTGGACCGGAGATAATGGAACGCCCCCGACAGCCACAAAGGGCGCCCATCACGGATACGGACAGCGAGATGCTCCAAGTAGCAGCCTGGAACTGGGACACCCGTAAAAAGAAGACAAGCGTGGACAAGGAGACAAGCGTGAACAAGGAGACAAGTGTGAACGAGGAGACAAGCATGGACAAGGAGACAAGCATGGACGAGGAGACAAGCGTGGACGAGGAGGCGGAGAACCTTCACCGAAACATGAACGCGACATGTGATGCGTCGATACCGCCCTCCGTGCCTAGTGCTAGACAGAACAGAAATGTGTGCTGGTGGACTCCGGAGATCGCAGAGCTAAGGGCGAGCAAAATTCGGGCCCGCAGGCAGTTACAGAAAGCCCGCCGTCGGCAGTATCGTGACGAGGAAGAGATCTTCCTCTGGCACGAGGAATATAAAAGGGCGCGATACATTTTACAGCAGGCGATCAACAACGCTAAAGCCCAATTCCGAATGGGCGTCGTCCAGTCAGCCGATTCCGACTCGTAGATGCGTGGAAAACGTAGTATTATATAACGCAATACATTATAACGAAATATAATATAACGTAATACTATATAACGTACTGTAATATAACGTAATACTATATAATGTATATGTATATATAATTATAAAGTAATACCATATAACGCAAAATATTTTAACGTAATATAATATAATGTAATATGATATAACGTAACACAATATGATGTAATATAATATAGGATATTACTATGTATCTAAGCTGTAGAGCGTGAAAACTGCCAACTGAATACCTGGTGCTTCGTTCAACAGCTTGTTTACTTTCTGGACCACCGACTTCTTCAGAACTCTCGACTAGCGACCTCTACTGAAGACTGGTTACTGACAACTGCTGTGTTGATTCACTTGCTTCCCTTTGCCATCTTTGATATCCCCACTCTGGCTGTGTTTATATCCGTCCGCGATCATAACAATGTACGACTTCTGCCCAGTATTTGAAAGAAGGGCAAAATGTAATGCAATACATTGTGATACATTATAAAGTAATATAATATAATGTAATATGGCAAACCATAATATAATATAACGTAATACATGATAACGTAATATAATATAACGTAGTACAATATAACGTAATACAATATAATGTAATATAATATAACGTTGTATATTATAACGTAGTATAATATTACGTAATAATATATAACGTAATACATTATAAAATAATATAATATAAGGTAATACATTGTAACGTAATACATTACATTACATGAAGTATTATAATGTAATACGAACTATCGTCATTTTATATTGCTCTAATTATGACTATTACAGTCTGTTAAATCTTGGTCATACTGGTCAAAATTTTCCCAATTTTCCTCACTCTATCGTTAATAGTTTCTAATGAAAAAAAGTAGGCGACTATTTTTCAATTGTATCTTGACTAGCCAGCAAGTTTTGAACGAATTATAGACTATAATGAGAATCAATTATTTCACGCAATTGAACGACGCTGAATCCTTTCTACATAAAAAATAATGTCCCTCTACAAAAATCGTAGCGCGAGAGAATTCCAAGTTTTGACAATCCACCATTGATAGGAGCAGTTTTTTTCTTTTATTATATTTTTTCTTTTTTTTTAACCAATGCATAGGATAATTATAGGACGTTAATAATCTAGTCTGTCTGAATTATTAGGTGCTGATGCAGCGGATTACTGAGCAAGGACGGCTGCCTCCATCAGAAACATGGCATTGCTAGTGTGTTTTCTTTTCTTCCTTTTTTCATTTTTTATTTTGTTTACGACGATCCGTCGCGATTCGTTTTAACAAGACAACCATCGATACCATAGGACTGTTCCTGAGATCTTCCCACGTCACCTCATTGTATTTGTTGCCCCGTATAGGTTTCGTTTTATCCCTTCCGCCATTCCCTTTATTTTACTTCTTCTTCTTCCCTCCTAATCCCATTGTGTACGCATATTGTGAGAAGACGAAGATCTTTTGAGAGATCGATCGATCGTTCGAACGATCGACGACTAACGACATTCACTGAATCGAATCACACGACTGGTTCCCTGTTTCGCTGTCTTCGTTCGAGATAAAAAGGAACCAACGCGAAGTGTATTGGTGTCGAATACCATCATGTTACCTCGATCAATCATTGTGTTATATTTATGGTAAGTTGTGCAAAATAAATTATTTGTAAAGTTTACTTTAAACCTCATTTCGTGTCAGTCTACCTCTCGCTGCCTTTTGTAACATCTTTCAATCATCTTTCATTCAATAAAAATAAATAAATAGGATAGCAACCTTTGATCTTTTTTTTAAGCATCGTGTACAAAATTTCTGTTATACATGAAGAAGGTTGCTGAACGTATATTATCATAGGCTGATGTAATTGCGTTTTGCATGCATAACGTATGCAATAATTGACCATAATCCAGTGCCCCAAATGGCCTCGCATAAACGCAGTGCTCGACTCTCCATGCTACCGATGCTCCAGTGGAAAGGGAAATTTTGATAGCACACCATGTGGCCAACGTACAGCAATAAACCATTCATACCTACGGATAATCGAATATAATCGTTTTTACATTTGTTGCAAAAGAGTGTTGAAACAGTAAACAGGTTACGCGACAACCTGAATTTTTCTTAATGCTATTTTTTAACAATCTAATAAAACGTTTATTGCCGCTGTTACAAATTTATGTATAAGTTATAGTACATTGGAATCGTTAATTGGAAAAATAGCTATTTGATATCTTCTGGCTAGTAAGACACTAACTGCTTTGAAAAGTGTATCGAAAACGGTAATGGTTTAAAAAACTACGTTTTTTCAGTAGCATTAATTCTTCAAACAGGTCTTAAATCGATTTGGCGCGAAACCTGTTTAGTGGTTGTGTAATCTCGTGAAAGTCATACCAGGAATACGAAAAGGTCCACCGTTCCATACCTTGACGACATCTACGAGCAAGTAACAGGCAGAAAGGAAAGCCAAGGAAAAAGACGTGGTTACGAATACGAATGACAGTGACCTGCATATATAATAGCAAATAAATACGGTTTTATAATGTAATTGATACGACGTTGTCCTTTTTTGGAAACGTACCATAATTTCTTGTTGACGGGAATTACGTTGGTAAAATGAAGAACGCATCCTACGCAACCGAAAAACGCAGCCCATGTTAACCATCTGATTACACGTTCTTTCCAGTCTTTGTAAGTCATCATGATTATGCCAGCGTGTAGGCCAAGAAAGACTTGGAACGCCGTTGTGAGGGTACCTTGATAAACATAGTATTTTGAAAATAATTGTTTAGAAACGTCGAAAAGAAAGATGTCGAATGAATAATATTCATTTCCACGTGAAGTAGGTTATTATGGAACTGTGAATTTTATCTCTCTGAAAAGTAAAATTGGAAAAAAGTTAAAAATTCTTCCTAATAAATTTAGATAAATTTGTGCAGTGTGAGATTTTGGAAAAGAAAAGTTAAGATAACAATTGAAAATCCACCGAATAAATTTTCACAGTACTTTAATGGAAGACAGTGTACCCAGAATTCCTTCAGGATCGTACGGTCCAGATTTATAAACCGTAGCTGAGTGGTGCAAATGAGCTTCTTTAAGTATTATTCTATCAATATAGCCTGCTGCACCGCCCACACAGTCAAAGTATTTCGCGTCGTCGTGAAGACCACCGGGGCCAAGATATCCACTAAAAATAATCGCTTTTGATGCTTTCGTAAAGACACAATTGTCATTCATTAAATCATACGTACATACGTGGGACATCCTGGAACGTTTAAGCAGAATGTTATGACGCAATGAACGATCACAATCACGAGCATCACGCACCATTGAGGAAGAAGTAGAAGAAAATCTTGCACTTCTCGTAACATTGGAGACTATGAACGAAAATGAAATATTTTGTAAATCGATTTCAAAGTTTGCGAGAAGATATATAAAAATATTTGATACTTTTACAGGGAGATACATACAGAAAATTTTCATTTGTAAGTATGTATACACTTACTTGTACCTTGCTTGGTCTTCTCGACATTAAAAGGAAATATAACAGAGCGACAACGAAATAAGTTATACCGAATCGTTGCAGAACACCGAATATGCGAATGGTTTCAAGCTGGCCACCTGTGCTCACCGTATTCAGAGACAACCCGATTAGAAATAAAAGTATGCTCCTCTGCCATATAAAAAAGTAAAATGTAAATAAATATAAATAAATTAAGATTGAAATACAAAGTAAAAATTCTAATTTGCATAAATTCTATATTTCCTACTACAACTGTTTGAATGTAAATTACATTCTAGCAGTTTTTCTCTGCAACTGTCCGAATGCAAATTACATTCTATATTTTCCTCCACAGCTGTTTCAATGCAAATTAAATTTTATATTTATCTGTGAAATTGTTATCAATTACTTTGACGATTCCATATAATATCTGGTGTTTCGGTGTCATGCGCTTCATCTGACTGGACATCGCTATGGGGATACACACGCCCATGATCCATATAAAGCAAGGGAACAACAAATCTCCTGGAAGTAATCCATTCCAAGTCGCATGACCAAGAGTCCTATAACCACCCGATCCATCGTTCACGAATATCATCAACAACGTGCTGGCCCTGTAACATTAAACTTTTCTTAAATACTATAATATTTTATATAGAGCGATTTTATTAAAAGAGAAATAAATAGAATAGAAACATTTACCCCCGCACCGTGTCAATCGCCTTCACTCGACGTTTCGCGGGTTGCTTCATCGCGCCATCATCCACCTGACTTTTCATATATTTCTTCCTGCATACGTGCCACAGTGATTTCAAGCCAGACAGACCAAATAGAACAAGTAACAATACTCCAAAAATAACAAGAAGCTCTGAAAAAATTACACTTCTGTCAACAAGATCGTTGAACTTTATTTTGCTGTAATCTCTTCTACAATCAAGGTGCTATCGCACATCATAATAAATTAAGTCAGATATAACATGTCTGTTATCTACAACCATTCGCCAAATATTTATAATCATCGAACGAATCTGATATTTTGATACAAATAAATAAGATTTGGATAAATTCTAAACTCAGATTTATACATATAACAATTACTGGTTATTTTTCAACTTTTATTAGAAATTCTATTTGATGCAGGGAGCCTTACCTGTATAAGGATAAGTTGGCGCGTTCAGAATCTTTATATCGCAGCTTCGATTTAGTATAGAAAGTTCGTACACACCGAACTGTCCCAGGTTCGGTGTCAGCTCACAGATCACGTTACTGAAATGTGAAAAAAATGTAAATCGTACAAAACTGGACGGCGTTAACTTTAAAACACGTTGTATCGTGATACTTCCTTCGGTCAACCAAATGTACCTGGTATTTTTAGCGGATATAAATTCGTTGGGATCCTCGGCATCCAATACTCTCAAGCTCGTGGATCGAATAGTATCGATCGTCACGCTGGAAGTCCAATTTACTACGATCTGCTTGATCCTAGTATATGGGCACTGTAACGAGATTATTCTCTGTGATATGGTTACATTTTTATACAGAAAAATATAAGTCTCGATTAAGGAAGTTGATTAATTTCAAAATTCGGACATTAACAGGTTATCGAACTAACTGCATTTATTAACTCACCCTGTATACCACAAGTATCACACCAATAAATTATTTCACTCGTGTAACGTTATGGCATAATAAATCGGAAGTGAAAAAGGATTCGAAAAACAAGTCTCGATTAAGGAAGTTGATTAATTTCAAAATTCGGACATTAACAGGTTATCGAACTAACTGCATTTATTAACTCACCCTGTATACCACAAGTATCACACCAATAAATTATTTCACTCGTGTAACGTTACGGCATAATAAATCGGAAGTGAAAAACGATTCGAAAAACAAGTCTCGATTAAGGAAGTTGATTAATTTCAAAATTCGGACATTAACAGGTTATCGAACTAACTGCATTTATTAACTCACCCTGTACACCACAAGTATCACACCAATAAATTATTTCACTCGTGTAACGTTACGGCATAATAAATCGGAAGTGAAAAAGGATTCGAAAAACAAGTCTCGATTAAGGAAGTTGATTAATTTCAAAATTCGGACATTAACAGGTTATCGAACTAACTGCATTTATTAACTCACCCTGTATACCACAAGTATCACACCAATAAATTATTTCACTCGTGTAACGTTACAATGTAATAAATTGAAAATGCAAAAGGATTCGAAGAATGAAAGAAAAAAGAAAACTAACCCTCAACGCTCAAGTGTGCATCTCAAGTACCACCGATGTGCAGCGCTCTTCTCTTTAAAATCTGACAGTTAACACTTTACTGACCACTATCGGTTCAACAGTATACGCACGTCCGACCGGCAGCTTAGGCGCAGATTCTCCCTAGCGCCGGGTCTGTTTTGGTTTAGACTCTTCAATACCATTCTTTTCGTTCATCGCGAACGGTGAGTTTTTCAAATTGATATAAAACTGTGGAAGCTTACAAAGCAACGCAACTGACGCATCTGATCAAGGTACCTTAGTACTAAATAACAAATTACTGCTCAAATAATGAGAAAGATTGTCGGCGACAAAAACCGATTAATACGCTATCAGTCGGTAAGCGTTGGCGACAAAAAGCCGATTAATAGGATATCGGTCGGTAAAGTGTTAAAAACTTGCAAGTCGAAGTATGATAAGAATAATAAGTTGGAGTTGCCGGTTGATAAATTGAAAGTCGAAGCATTAAGGGTTAATTTCTTTGTCTGTATCGTAAAAAAATATATTACTGAACAGTGGATTTTAACACAGTAAACAGTAAATATTATGACGATTAATTTACTATAGATGTTTTGCATGTGTTTGCGTATTTAAATTTATAAATAAATTAAACATGTGCAGTCTAATTATTCTAAAAAAAGCTCTTTAACTTCAAATTTAACCAATAATCATGGTTACCTGTGACTCCAATCAACATTTGAACGCGTTCTTGGAATATTCGTAGAAAACGGTATTGCACAGAACCAGGCAAAAGTATGCAAAGCACGAAAAAACATAAAAAGAGCGTGTCCTTGCGTGACTCACCAGCGCGCAATCCGCGGAAAGCAGGTAGAGCCAGGCGTTCGAATCTTCTGTGCGTAAGTTGATACAAGCCTCGTCGTATCCAAGAGTGTCCTGGTCACAGATCCACTCGTCCATTGTCTCCATGTCACGCTGAACCGAGAATAAACGCTGGATAAGGAAGAACTCGCGGTGCATGCTTCGAAAGTCGCGCGAGGAATCACGGCTGATGACTAGATTTAACACGCATCCTTAATTTGAGAGAAATGTTTACAACACGTTCCATATACAGTGACCGGGAAAGTGGAACGCTAAAAACCGAATTTTTACCATGAGCTCTTCTGCCATTTATGGTATGATAATAAAGTATCTAGATGAAATAAAAATGTTTTTACGCGGCACAAGAAGGAGAATATTTGAATTTTCGCTTGAATCCATGAAATTTGAATTTCTTGATTAATTTCTTGACGAGTCAAAGAATTATTTCCGAACTATAATTTGATATTTATGTACATAAGATTATTACTTTAAAGTCGTTGATATCGCGGTAATTTAATCTGAGAAGAATCGATATTCTATGGATAAAGAGCTTTTAGTGGATGAAGTTCACATAATATTGCATCGTTATGAAATAACCGACACGCTATCAAGTAAGTAATTTCTAGAGTACGTTTAAATACATTCATAAATATACTCCGTTTAAAGAAAGAGAGAAAAACAAGAAATTAATAGATAAATTACCTGGTATTGTTCTTCAGAATCACAAGTAGATGTGCATTACAAATGCTAGGACCTCAAGAAAGAAAAATGTCGAGCAGTCGTCACGGGATGAAAAGCAAAGAACAATCGGTGCTTCTCAACGCAAAATAGTTAATACAAGGTATATAACAAGCTAGCTGGATAATCCGCAATAATGATCGCGGCTCTAACGGTATATTACCACATATGCGTATGTATATCGACGTTCGGTCAGCAAATGTTTCGACGATCAAATATTGCGCGGCCGCGGTTTAATCGGCGCGAGTTGGAACGAGAGTGGTGCGACAGCTTTTTAATATCGCGCCGTGTGCTGGCGAACAGACAGCCGGCTCGAGTCGTCACGAATCACGTGGGTGCATCGACTGACATTTCACCTGGCATTCAGCAGGAATTTTACCTGGCCACTAACCGAGCCATCGCGATCTCCTGCATACAGTATCGGCCGCCTTGAACCAGACTTTTTATCCGACGGGCTTTGGAACGTGTTTACCGATCATCGTTCAGCGCCTTATGGTCTACGAGATTGATGTAATTCTCGTTCGTAACAGATGTTCCATGTAACGGAACTTCTTGTAGGATATTTTATGAAATTCTATGATCGGTGCAATTGAGTAGCGGTTTTTAGTACTTTCTAATACGGTTTGATTGAAATTGAAATAATTTGGCGCTGTGCGAGAAGACACAATATGAAAAATCGATTTATACGCAGAGGAGATTTTCTCTTCCTTTCTTCTGCTTTTTTAAGCTGAGTTTAACGGAATCGAATGAGAAAATGTACAGCGAAACGTGAGGCAACATCATTCTGGAATCATACAATCGGAGATAGACAACCTTGGACGGGTGAAAATCGACACACATATTGACCTGAATTGGAGAACTCGATAAAAGGGACTTGAAACGTATGAAAATCGATAAAGCCTTAGTATGCGTGAACTAAAATTGAATGAAATCATTGAGGTCACTTGATTCCTATACTATTATCAGGAATATTATTTGAAGTATAGGTAAAAGTATTTATTCGTGTTATCACAATTGCTGATAAATTTAATTGATTAATTGATAGATATGTCGATAATAATACAATCGCGGATGAGATATAACATGGAACATGCACCTAATATTCGATGCATAACGAATTTTTGTAGATTATTCCAATGATCGTCTAATTTAAAAAGGTTGGTACTCCCGAACTAATGGAAAGCATGACGTGTACAAATGGGGAAGATCGTAATTTTCAAGTTCCTTTATTTTGAAGCTAATTAAAATACTTTGACATATATATAACATCATGTAATGATTCAAATAAATAAGTGCCATTAAATACGTACGAGCTGAGCAAATTATAAAACAAATTTGATATGTGCAGTTCGGTAGACTCACTAGCATAAACGTTCGAAATCCATAACTTCATAAATGTAGTCATTTTTTAATCAGTTATAAAGATGACAATTAGTATCGAAAACTTTCAACGTCACACAAACAAACCTTTTCCTTAAGATGAGTATATTGGTCATCTATCTCGTGTTATCCATGTACATTACAATTTATAAATAACAGCAGACATATGTGGCCACTTGTTTTAACTTGTTCGAAATTTCTTTTTCTTCAGATTTACATCCATATAAATATTTACGATGCGATGATGTGTATGATTCGATGACTGCGACTGCATCAAAATTATTTATTACAATTCGCCATATGTGACAATAAATTCATGCATAGCTAGTGCTTTCCTCTCTTTAGCTTGAACTATATTCATTTTACAAGAGAAAGATAATATACGAATAGATATACGTCACAAATACTAGGTTTTTTGCTTGCTTGCAATGTGTCGTGTATTTTTCATAGTAACAGAAGGAATGTAACTAGTATAATATTGTGTCTGTGGAATTTTTAACATTAATAATTCTTTATATTAATAATAGTAATCGTCGACATTATGTAATACTGTGAACAGAATTGGATTTCATACAAAAGAAAAAGGTGGTTCGCACAAATTTCGCTATTATCGGAAATATAACTTAGGCCTTATAAAGTGGGTGTGCATTTCTTATTTTCTTTTTCTTTTTCCCAATTTGTCCTTGCTTAAAAACAAATCCATGCAATAATTTTATTTATTTCTTCCTAACATTAATGATCTTAGTGCACATTATATAATTTATATTCTTTCGTTTTCACATAATTTAACGAGTTTTCTACCTTTATTATCCAGATCCTTTTCGTGTACAAGCAATTTTAATACTGCAATAATATATTTATCAAAATCGTCAAAATCATCACATACTAACATCTGTTATTATACCCAATAAATAGTACAGCAAGATTTTAAATAAATTATTAATAGCCAGATATTATATGTTTATTATTATCGATGTTTATAAATAATCGGAAATACTTCTAAATTTTCAAAATTAATGTTTGCCACTAACTATGCCACCCAGCTGTTCCTCTGCGTGTCGTAGCGACGATACATAGATAATTCTGACTAACAATGCATATAAATTAATCAACATATTGGATATATTAGATTATATTATAAAATTGCACCGTTCAGTCTAAAGAATTTAAGAAATATGTTAGATTAACTAAATTATATATGATATTAATATTATATGTTGGAATTCCTCATACGTGCTATTAAAATCAATTTACAATTTAAGTTGGAACAAACAGCTTAAGTGGCCTATGTAAAATTTCATGACGGATCAAGAAGAATATCATTTATAAATTTTGATGCGAATATATAGAATATATTACACAGGTATTATACTTGATATTCTTCATTTCATCCAATAGTAACTACACACGTGTAAATACAATATACACCTATCTACAACAAAATTCTATTCAAAAACGTAGCGCCGCTATGCGCTTTGCAAATCTTGTACCCTCTTACATGAGGGCGTTTCGATATTTCTAGCTTTGGAAAATAATTCTTGATCTCCAAAGTTTCTTGCTTTCCACATCATCGTTTCCCCTAAGGATTAAAGAAACGATATATCCAAAGTATAAAGACATATCCTTTGACTATTAAGTTAAGTCTCTTTTTACAGTCTGTCACACAAAAGTATATCGGTGATATCTACGAAAATTGATACCTAATGTGGGGAGAAGTGTAATAATCTAAACTTATACAGTCTTCTGGAATACGCAGTGGTTTATAATGTCTTGGTCTTAGTACCTTTTATGACAATGAATAGAAATACAACACATATATCCGAAAAATGAGTACTGCGTACGCGATACGTTTTGAAGCGATCTTTTTGTTTCCATTGTGCTGGGCTGGCCATCACAGTCGTCTAATGCAAGTCCTATAGAAAATATGTAGTCCTCTGTGAAAAAAGACTAAAGGGAGAACGCATATTAAAGATAAGAATCTCAATGGCCCGCGTTCGAAGAACATGAAGTTCACTACCAGTCCCGTACGCCAAAAAATTAATAGAAAGCATACCGAAACGATGTCAGACTATAATCGATAATGGAGAAAATTTGATCCATTATTAAATAAAAACAAAGTAGTTGTACTTTTGATCCATACTAAATTTATCACAAACAAATTAATATTTGTTGAGATATCGTCGGCATACTCTTGTGTGACAGACTATTATTTCTAAGAACTACACGTAGTTTGCTATTCTGGGACATTTAATAATCAATTGAGTAAAATACTTACTATAATTTTTCTCTCTAAAACAGGCATGTCTCAAATTATGCAGGTACTCTTCTTCAACAGAAATTTCTAGCCTACGTAAACTGCCTTGATATTCAGTATGAAAGTTTTCTTTCACATAGTAGGGCACCCTTAATCCTTGAGTTGTTCTCAATACAGAATATTTTCTGTGCACAAATTTAAAATTTGCATATAATCGCATTCATACAAGTCAATCGTTCTCTTTAAAATATACCAGAGATAGAAGCCAAAAAATAAAGCGTAAATAATAAAATTGAAACATTCCATAAAATTATCAATTTAAACTAATTTATTCGTCATTATTTGTCATAAATGTATTTGTCGCGAATTATGAATACACTTACGCGTTAGAATGTAAGCTATATACAGGATCTGATATAAAGAAACTGCTCATCATAGTTAACAATATTAATAACAGCACAGGCAACATTTGAAGGAATGTGGTATATCCATTTGCTTGCTAAAAATCATAATATTTATTTAAAAAAGCATGATTTGATTGAAAAGGAAATTGTAACTACTATATTTTAAATATATTAAATTACTATATTTTTCCTTCATACCTGAGAATGAACATGTTGAGCTTGTGCTTCTTGTTGTCTCGCCCACCTTCCAGAACGTCTCATATAAAATTCTTGCTGTGGGAACCCACCTCCAAAGAACATACTGAACAATTCTTCTGCTGTTATATCAGCTAGAAAAAATTATTTAATCAGTATATATGTTTTAATAAATATTGATAAATTATTGCTATTATTATTATTGTTCTTTGTTTTTCATAGTGAGGCTTAAAGCTTATTACAATCTCTGTTACAAACTTATTAATAATAATTTTAATAATAAATGGTGATAAATGTATCTAATAAATTTATGATAGATAATTATGATAAAAAAATAAATATTGGACAAAAGATATAATATGTACCTTCAAATCCCCTTGTATAATTGTAATGTGAATGATTTTGGTGAGCTTGAGCACTTTGCATTCTTTCCTCCTCAGGGCCATACATGTCATACTGCTTTCTTTTTTCCACATCGGTGAGTATAGCGACAGCATTTCCAATGGCTAAACACAATATAAATTATACATATGTCACAATAAATATTATATATCAATAAATAACACTATATGTCATAATAAATCTGTCTCAAATATACTTTTATTATCCTTTTTAATTTACCTTTAAATGCTTCAGCAGCACCTGGTGCTTTATTTTTGTCTGGATGTAATTGAAGTGCCAACTTTTTATATGCCTTCTTAATATCACTATCAGTTGCATCTTTGCTTACACCCAAAATTTCATAATAATCTTTGCATTTCTTGATTCTACAAATAAATGAATTACACCAATATTAATGATAAAGTAACAAATCTCATTATTATATCTCAAAATTTGTATTAAGATGATTTTAGAACTTTATTCGACACAAATACCTTTTAATATGTTCAAGCTGTTCTTTTGTGTAATCATTAGAAGCTTGAGTATGTGTAGTTTCCTTAGATGCAGTTTGACGTTTTCTAACTGTAGGTTCAGATTCAGACTTTTGTTGATTTTGTTTTGACATCATCGTCACTTTTGCCAATACATCTGTGAATGTATCATTAATTACAAGAAAATATTATATAGTTACACAAATTTCACTTAAACTCTTAATTTTTTGCTTACTCATACTACATTTCTCTCTTGATCAATATTCAGATACACACGATTCATGGTGAATGAAAAGTTTTATTTTTGTGCAACTATAGAAACCATATTTTTTAAAGAATTCAATGTAAACATTAAAATAATCTTTTTAAAAAAATGACTTAATCTTTGAAACGAAAAATACAACAGGGATCTCTTCCAAAATGTTATATAGTGTCAATAGTGTCAATAATTTAGTGGTTAGATGTAAATAAAGTAAAGGAAAACTAAGAATTGATTAAGCTATTTTATAGAAGCTGACGTGGGTTTTTCCCACCTTACCTTCTGCTTTTTTTGTTGGGTAAAGTTTCTGTGCTTTACGTACAAATTTTTCCGCCTCTTCGTATCTTTTCTCCCGTAGATATCGTTCTGCGAGTTCCATACACCGCTCAGCCTCATCTTTATTGCTATCCATGATTTTTCTTAAAGGCCGAATTAAACTTTACCTTAAACACAATGACGGAGCAGAATAGTAAATAAATTTAATCATACACTAATTCTCCGCCATAGCAATTTAATAAGTTGCGTCATGAACACACTATGAAGTAGAGCATTCCACTACCATCCCTACATATACTGGTATAAGTGACGACACATTTCACAGGCGCTACTTATAATATAATAATTATTGCTTATATTCACGGACGTGGATAATTTAACTCTAAAATCGACCAATCAGAATGTTTCCCATCGATTAACTAAAATTTGTATAATTCAAAAAAGTTCTGTTAACAATAACATAAACCGACCTACATAAAGAAGTAAATAAAAACGTATTGAATAATTTTCTAAAACATAATATTACTTCTTGCAAATTATACGAAGTAATTGTTTTTATATAATTCAAAACTTTATTTTATCATAAATAATTTTTTTTATTTACAATAAGAATGTGTCAAAAAATATACCCTGATCGTATATGTTACATTAAAATATTACTGCCAAAGTGGCATCTCTAGTTTCTTTAGAATCAATGTATTTTCTATGTCATATTTGAAACCATTTGTGTATTATAAACTTATGTTATATAGTCAAGCATTAATTTAACATTATTATTCGTATAATTGCCAAACATTTATAAATTATTTTAGGTAATAGTAATAATATCTTTTATTTATTAAATGATATTTATTTATGATGCATTTTAACTGCAAGGTTACCTTTTAATATATTTTGAATTCTTCAAAATGTGAATTTATATTAGAAATAAATAAATATTCTTTAATAATTAGTTCTTAACTTTATATACATTTTCACATTTACAGAAAATGCTAGGTATAAGGCAATATGTACAACGATTTATATCAAACAAAATATTTAATGCTGATAACTCCAATTGTTTATCTAGTATACAACAAAGATCATACAATTGGTATAAAGATGAAGAAGAAAAATCAAATAGAGGATTCCTTAAATATAATAAAGTTATTTTTCCTCCGCAAAAACCAGGTGAAGAGAAAAGACCAGGTGTAAGTTTATTTTATATTGTAAAATAATTCCATTTCATTAATTAAAATATAATTATTCACTATATTTTTATATTTTACAGTATGTTTGCCATGTAAAAAAATACATTAAATATAGTCCATTAAATATGTGGTATATTGCTTGCTTTGTAAGAGGTATGAGCGTAGATGAAGCTATTAAACAATTGAGCTTTTTGAAGAAGAAAGGTGCAGCCATAGCAAAAGGAGTTATCTTAGAGGCACAACGTATGGCTGTAGAGGAACATAATATTGAATTCAAAAGTAACTTATGGGTTGGTAAGTATATTGAAAAAGAAATCAAAATGTTTTCAATATTTTTACTACTACAGTATTATAAATTTTCATTGTATTTTTCAGCCGAATCTTTTGCAACAAAGGGTATTACAATAAAAGGCATACGACGTCATGCTAGAGGAAGGATAGGAGTAGTACATTACAGATATTGTAATTACTTCGTACGTTTAGAAGAAGGGAAACCACCAAAACATTATTATCAACCAGCACCTAAGACAGGCGAAGAATGGTTGGAAGAATGGATGGAACAAATGCGTACCCGCAAAATACATAATTCATTATAATATACACATAATATAGTTATATGTAAATAAATAATTATACATTATTCTTTTTTCTGAGATTATGTACTTTGATTGAAGTTTAGATTAGGGTTTATTATTTCCAAATACAAATTTACATGTTAAAGTTGGAGTTTATTTATGAGTAAGTGATTAACGTATATAGCAATCAAAAAGGTAAATACATATCAAATTCATTTTACAACTTTAACTTAGTTCTTCTCCAGTGACGCCGTTTGGCGTTGTACCTATAAAATAAATTATAATAATAATAAATAGTACAATGATTAAAGAGGAAAATACTAAAATACATATATTTTAATAATTCTTACCGGATAGTGTTACCAGTACGCATTCTGACCCATTGTGGAATTGGCCTGTTTTGCTTTAACTTTTTGGCAAGCTTCCGCTTGATAATAAATGTTTTGTGAGCAGACTGAAACAGAACATCTAGTTTATGTATGTCTTAGATAAAATTTTCAAACGCTTATTTACATATAATTAATAGGATGTGAAAAGAATTGTTAGATAACCTAAACCTTACCATCTTGCTCAAAGCACAATCAATGAAATGGTCGACAATTTTCCTGCGTGTTTCTAAACAGGGTTTCTACCAGACAAATGTCACTATATAAAAGTTACCAAGAATAATAAAATAAATACTAAATATAGGATCTTTATGGTACATTAAAAACAGATAAAAAATAAAAATAATGTAATATGAAGAATAAATATCTATTATTAAAAAAGAGCAAATATTACATAAAAAAATACAGTATCTAATACATGTTTTAGAATATAATATTATTTCCTCATAGTTAAAAAATTTGTGAGTTTTCAAATTAGCAATGTTCGTTTTGACGCTTGAAAAAGACACATTTGTCATCTTATCTATAAAATTTAATATAGATATTAACTTAAAATATATTTATATTTTTTCATGATATATTTATAAAGTGTATTTAATAATATATATTTCTATATAACAATTTTAATTTTAATAACTGGAGTATCAAATTTAACTTATTCATTTTAGTTTAAATATCTAATCGAGTTATTTCAAAACATTATTACGTCACAGTTTGTATATCTTTTTTATCACTATATGTTTTATTGTTATTCCTCCCTGGAACTTTGGACTTTATTGATAGAAATTAGTTTTCACGATTTAGTTAACATATTGTTAAAAGAAATTGTTTAAAAATTATACTTGTCAAATATGTTCGCCACTTGTTTTAGAACGTTTCGAACTGGGAACAAAGTGAGTATTAGAAACTTATATTTCCTTGATGTTCGATTGTTTCAATGACCAAGCAATTGATCGATTCTTTTAAGTGATTTGAATTAATAGGAAATAAAACTAATTTTTATTATATTTATGATATTTATCGAATCTTCTTCTATTGTATAAAACATTTTTACTTATAAAGAATAATGATATTAATTAAAAATGTATTAATTTTATATGAAATCGCATATTTTTTATAAAATAAAATTATATTAATTTAAAAATAAAAGCAAATGAGGTATTTAAAACGATATTATAAATTACTTGTTTCAAAAAGAATTAATATTTAAGGAACTTATTATTATTTTAGTATGGATTATTGGCACGTTATGAATCCACGTTAGTTATAGCAGAACATAATAATGAATCTCTAGCTCCTATCACTTGTAATACATTAAGTGCAGCAAAAAAAATTGGTGGTGATATAACAGTCTTAGTTGCTGGTACCAAATGTGATGCAGTTGCACAAAGTGTCAGTAAAGCTAATGGTGTATCCAAAGTTTTGGTGGCAGAGAGCGACGCTTTTAAAGGATTTCTTCCAGAAGCACTAACGCCTCTTATCCTTGCTACTCAAAATGAGCATAAATTTACCCATATTTTAACTGGTGCTACTGCATTTGGTAAAGCATTATTGCCAAGAGTAAGTATCTAATTAGAAAGTCTGCTTTCTCTATCTTTAAATATATATTATTATAGATAAAAAGTATTTTTCATGGTTTGTATATAACTTTCATTTTTTAAGGTTGCAGCTAAATTAGATGTGTCTCCAATAAGTGATATTATTGGTATTAAAGCAGCAGATACATTCATCCGTACAATTTATGCAGGAAATGCAATTCAAACTTTAAAGTGCAAAGACAATATAAAGATAGTTTCAGTAAGAGGCACTGCGTTCGAAGCAATACCTCTGGAAGGAGGCAGTGCCAAGTGTGAACCTGCACTAGCTGGTGACTATAAATCACAATTGGCAGAATTCATTAAACAGGAGTTGTCTAAATCTGATAGACCAGAATTGACATCTGCAAAAATCGTTGTATCTGGAGGAAGAGGAATGAAGTCTGGCGATAACTTCAAATTATTATATAGTTTGGCAGATAAACTTAATGCTGCAGTTGGTGCTTCCCGTGCTGCTGTTGATGCTGGTTATGTGCCTAATGATTTACAAGTGGGACAGACAGGAAAAATTGTTGCCCCAGTAAGCTTGGCTTATAGTTATAGTCTATTATAACTGCTTAAAATTATTTATATTTCAATTCATATCTTTTAGAATCTATATATTGCTGTTGGTATCTCTGGAGCAATTCAGCATCTAGCTGGTATGAAAGATTCAAAAACGATTGTTGCAATTAACAAAGATCCAGAAGCACCAATCTTCCAAGTAGCTGATTATGGCTTAGTTGCTGATTTATTCAAGGCTGTTCCTGAACTTACAGAAAAATTGTAAATTTTAACAATATTTTATAAGTACATTTTTTATACACAACACACACATATATATTCAAAAATATATTTATGCAAAACATTTATTAAAAATATAATTTTTTATAAATATTAAATTTATAATTATTTATTTTAACTATATTAATAATCTAAGATTAAAATTGTATTACTTTTTCATTTATATAAATCAACAAAATTTTAGACTCTCCTATTTGAAGCATAAAATATGATACTATAAAATATTTTTATGGATTTTATGACAAACTATTATGTATTCAGAGCATACATGAAAAGATGAAATTTCTCCAAATTTATGGAGAAATATCTAATTAAAGCAATAATTTCGATAATATTTATTATTGAGTATTCGACTTTAGCGCCATAATAAGCTTCCCAGTGAGGAAATGAGAGTGTACGCGCTATGGTTCTGGTTGTTCCCGAGCTAGTGCTGCACCATGCGCCAAGTGCTAAAGGTAGCCACACTAGCATATACAAGATCTTATAAAATTAGGAGTCTGTTTGGTGGCACGCTAGCATAGATAAGTTCCATGCTACAAGAACCTATTTAATTGTACGGTTCTACGGGAAAATTCATATCTATTTTTCTATCCGGGATAAACAAGTATGAAAGTACCAAATCGCACAATAATTGAATTAGTTGTAAGTTGCCTAGAAAAGAGAGATTAATTGTTTATTATATTTTTTTCAGACAAGAAAAGAGAATATTTTCTTTCAAACGATAATGGATCAGTTAATTCATTGAGCCGTAAATAAATAATATGCAAAATTTTATGCCCAAATGTTTATTAGTTTTTCCAAAAAGCTATTTAACAACTAAAAAGTAGTCTTCGTTGCATACTTGTTATCTCCACAACGAAGAGAAAGTTCCCTTGACGCACTGAAAAGCTCGACAGCCTGTCGACCATCGGGTAGTGTAACATGATTCAATATCAGATATCCACGAGACAATGTATCTAGGTATTAATTGAAAAGTGAAACTACTTTCATTTTTTACTTTTTTAAAATTAAACTTTTACAAACGTGTTTGTGAGATGTTTCCGCTTAAAACGAGTATAGAAATATGCGCCAAAATAAATCATGTTTGGTGTCATTTTAATCCGAAAAATGTAAGAAACATGTTGGTAAAAGTTTCATTGATAACAAATAAAAAATAAGAAAGCTTGATTTTTGTGTTGGAGGTCTCAGCTTATCGCAGCCGTTTGATATTTATTGATCGCTTCGATTCTCAGCTCCTCTCTCTTTCATGCACATTGCCCTTCCCTACATTCGACACGTGTAAGATCTCAGTTTCGAAAAATAGAATCGTTTCTACATCTCCAGTATTGCAACATTTGCGTTCCGATTTTTGTCTAATTATCAAATATTTTTTGTATTAAAAAAAATTATACATACAACAATAATAGCTGAGAAAGAATTGTGTCTGGGGACGAAATTCTGCCATTTTTTCAATTAAAATATACTTATGGTAGGGACATTTTAGCATTGTGATAATATCTTAGTATTTATAATAAAACAATTACATAGTTTTTTTTATTAAATATCTACTACCAACTACGCAGATAGTGGCGAGGAATATTATTCACAATGCAATAATAAAACTTTATCCCTTTTTTATGACACTTTCATCAATATGTGATATTTTTCTAATTAAAATGCCACGAAACACGATACTGTAAGCGAATTTCAAGGGAATATAATCTATCATCATTTATTCAGGTTGGTCTGGGATAGAAAAGTAGATATTTTTCTTACGTCTTATGATTTTTCGTAGGACCGTACAATTAAATAGGTTTTTGTAGCGTGGAACTCAATAGGTTCTTGTCTATGCTAAGGTGTACTACGTTCGGTACTTGGCCGCATGGTGTAGCACCTGTACTGTAAAACAACTAGAACTACGGGCGTGAACATTCTCATTTCCTCTCTACTTTTTCGTATTTACTTCTGTTATACGTGCGTATATATGTATATGTATGGAATCGCTGCCATCTTTGTCATTTCTTGGCGTGGTGCATTGGCGTGTATGGCCGGCTAGATTACCGATTTTTAAGTATATAATCGTATTTATGTGTTTTGTGTCTATAGATGTGGAAATTCGATAATAAGTTTATCATGAGTATGGACAGTATCGAAAAATTGTACAAAAATTTTGGCATTTTGGCTGATGCCAAAGATAAATTGGCTGAGGTAATTGACGAGCTTGGTTATATTTAATAATCACGTTTACTTAATTCTAACATTTACAATTTTATGTATTTGCAAGCGTAAATAAAATTTTCTATTCCATTTATTTTAAAACATGCAAATATGTATATTAATTTCGTAAGCTCCAAATTAATTTAACAATGTTTTTATAATAGAAATGAGTCAATACTGCACATAAATAATTAAGCGAAGAAAGCGGTAAATGTTATGAATCTAAACAGTTTGTTTGTATGTTGCAGCATGAGAAAGAGTATTTAGAAATTCTAACAGCAGTGAAAGGATCACCGAAAGAAAAACGATTAGCATCGCAATTCATTGCAAGGTTTTTTAAATATTTTCCAAAATTAGCTGATCAGGCTATAGATGCTCATTTAGATCTATGTGAAGATGAAGATATGGCCGTATGTAGTATTTATATTACTTGACCACATATGCGAATACGTACATATTTGTATTAAAGTCTCCGTACAATGGAAATTTGATGATTTGATATATTGATATTTTCAGATAAGAAAACAAGCAATTAAAGATTTGCCTGCATTATGTAAGGATAATAAAGAACATACAGCTAGAATTGCAGATATTTTAGCTCAATTACTTCAAGCTCAAGATCCATCTGAATTAGCTGTTGTCCATAATAGTGTTATGTCCCTTATGAAAACTGATCCAAGAGGTATAGAGTATATCATTGTTTGTTATAGATACATCACAATGTAATGATATTGTAATGAGGTATTAATTGTATTTAATATATTTTGTTTTTAAGGAACAATAAGTGGATTTTTTAGTCAAATCATCAATGGGGATGATGGAACACGGGAACGTTGCATTAAGTTTCTAGCAACAAAATTAAAAGCCATAGGTCATGACATTATTACTAAAGAACCAGAAGATCTTTTAATTTCAGAATGCAAGAAAGTGTTACAGGTATAATCTTTTTATCATAACAATAGAATTTTTTCTTTAATCATTGTTTATATAACACTTCCTTTTCCATAGGATGTTACTGCTGATGAATTTCATAGCATTATGGAAGTACTTGCGTGGACTAGATTAGGTTCAACAATTAGTGGACAACAAGAATTAGTAGATATTACAGTTGAACAAGCTGAATTGTCTGAACCATTCAAGCATACTAATGTTGAACAATGGAACAGACTTGTACAATGCATTAAACATGCACTTCCATTCTTTAGTGTAAGCATACTTTAACTATATTTATATATCATTTTATGATTATTAATGAAAATTTATGTAATGTAATTTATTCCTTATAGTCTCAAATAGATTCATCACGATTCGTTTCTTACATTTGTGTACAAGTTTTACCACATCTTTCTTTAATTACTTCACCCAATGGAAGAGATGTACAATTGGAATTATTAAAGCTTCTTGCTGAATTAGCTGTATTTTGTGGAACAATTGATAAACCAGAAGAAAAAGTACAGCAACTTTATAATACTCTTATTGTAAGTAATAACATCATTTAGGAGCAAAAATTTATTTTACATGGAAAGTATTAATACTGTTTTAATATTTATAGACATATATGCCACTACCTCCAGTTACAGAAATAACTGAAGTACCAAAATTACAATTCAGTCATGTTGAGTGCCTTATGTATACTTTTCATAAACTGTGTAAACAAACTCCGGAATTTTTAATGAAAGATCCAGAACAGCTTAAGGAATTTAGATTAAGATTACAGTATTTTGCACGTGGCATTCAAGGTTATATAAAAAAATTACGGGAGGCAATTAGCGGCAAATCGGAAGAAGAGTTGAAGTCAGAGGAAAATCAATTAAAAGTTGTTGCTTTAAAAACGACAAATAATATCAATAGTTTAATCAAAGATCTGTTTCATTCGCCACCTAGTTTTAAAAGTATTATACATCTTTCATGGAAAACAACAGCTAATGATAAGAAGGTACGTATTAAAATAGTTATAATTTTTTTAGAAATGTGGTATTTTGAATACTGTAATACATTTTTTGTATCTTATTTTAGAATGAAAAGCATTCGTCCGCTCAAAAAAGACATACACCCATCACGTTTGGAAATGACAGTAATTCAAATAAACGAAGTAAAGAAGATAAAAGTAAAAGAGAATTGTATACTCCTCCTAGTGGAAAATATAGCTCAAACATATCATCAAATTATGGTAATTGAAGAAGCATTTTTATTTCATAAAATAATATTTAGAAATAAAATAAAAATCTATCTTTATATCTTTTCTTACAGGTCGAGGTAGATTTAGAGGAAATAGGTCAGGTGGTCGAGGTGGTTATAGACCAAGAGGTCGTGGAACATGGAGAAAAAATTTTTATTAATTATTTAATTACTGGAATTGTTGAAAAATGAAATAGTAAAAGCTCCAATAATATAAAAGACTAAACCAGTTCTGTAAAATGTACATATTAAGATGAAGGACGTAAAAGTGATTATTTACTGAAAGTGAGTTTAAGAGAAGTGACAAAGGGAGAAATACAATTTTTTATCCTATAAATCTTAGTGTAAAGAAAGTGTTTTTTTGTGAAAGCTTTAAGTACATATACAAGTTTCAAATACAAAATTGTAAGAATTGATTGTTTACTAAACATAGTGATAATGTCAATAATGAAATATTGACATTTAAAGAAGAGAACATTGCTGTGTAATACTGTACTAATGGTGTTATGAGAACCTTTTTTTATATTCATTCTTAAATAACTGGAAAATACAATTTGAAGAAACCTGAGTTTACAAAAGTGGACAACTATGGAGAAAGAAGTGGAGAAAATGATATCATGAACTTGAAGAAGTGTTTATTACAAAAATTTTAAGCCAGGTACCTTAACAGGCAATACAGTATACACGAAATACCGAAGAGAAAATGGTGTGGCAACACAATACATGAATCATTTGAAGTATTTGAAGAAACATCAGATGTCACAAACAAAAAATTACATCTATTTGATACAGAATATTTACAAATTCATACTGTACAATGATTGGCTTGTGCTAGGACACTTGTGTTACACGTATTTGCAAAAGACAGACAATATTTCTTTGCCATAACAATTTTGGATGTTAAAATAGTATCAAATGTATTCCCCTATCTCCTAGTTCTTCCTAGTCCTCTCTCTCTTAATCATATCTCATTTCTTTTGTCAACAGGAAGTGTAGACCAGAGCAATCGGAGGGACAACGACAGAGTATCTAATTCTGAGAGAATAATGAAATCAAAGAAACTTATAAAGAGCTGTTGTTTTCTTAGATTCAAAATTAGTTATATTTATTGATTTATGTGCTTCATTTACTAATTCTATGTTTGTATCATTATTAAGTGTTTACATATTTTTTTAACTGAATGGATGAATCTCCTATTAAAATGTCTAATTTGAGTACAAAAAGACATATCAAAATGATATAAAGATCAGCATAAAATTATAAAATCGTTTACTAAATAATATAAATGAAACAAGTGATTTATCAAGTCAAAAAGTTTCTTTGATTACATGAGTGAAGGTGTAATTTATCGTATAAATTTTATCTTGCAGATGCTGTGTGGTGATTGCTGACTGAGGATGGGAAAGCAGAACAAAAATAAGCATGTTTTGATTACAGGTCGTCCAGTAGGTCCAAGGTGGAGGCTCATAAAAAATGATTATAATGTACTTTTTTCAGGAACCAAGGTACGGTTGTATATTGTCTTTTATCTATATATTGATGGTAGCTGTTTTGTAAGGTGAGTTTCAAAACATATTGTATCCTTTTCCTATCCACCATTGAATAAAACTTGTGTAATACTAATAATAATAATAATTCATGAATATATTATCATTTAATTTAATAAACAATACTATTGCATAATATATGTTGTATTTTTTATGCCCAATATCGAATGTCACTATATATGGCTAATTAAAAAGATTGTAAAAAATTTAGTTATTGAATATTTATACATGTTTGAATTAATATTTAATACAAATGTTTTGTGACTTGTTAATTATATAATTATATCAAATTTGCTCATGTATTAGTATATTGTAATATTTTAAAACAATTATTTGTTTATTATAATTTTAAATATGTAAATTTCACTTCAGTACATTTATTACACTATTAAAGAAATAAAAGATATTTAAACTGCAATGTGTTTTTTTTAGTATATGCAATGTATATATAATATTGTTTCTTATCGTTTAATAAATAAACTATATTTTAAGAATAGTTATTATTACAATGTATCTTACAAATATAATTACAATACTTTTTACAGCATCTTATAAGAAAAGAAATTCATTTAGTACAGTCCATTTGTTGAAATCATATCATCTATTGCCTTGCACATAATGCGATCACTTGGACTACATGGATCTGGAGTTTGTTGTTCAGAACCTAAATTATCAACAGATTCCATAGCATCTGTATTTATTGCTAATTTAGAATCCAATTCTGAAGTATCTGGTAACATTTGCAATGCATGTTGTAAGATTTCTTGAACCTGAGAAAATATGGGGATTTTAACTAAACATTGTATTGTCAAATGTACAAAAGATTAAAATTTGAGAACCATACTTTTTCTAAATGTTTCTGAAACCTAAGTGCTGTTTCTATACGTTGTCTGCGTTGCAATTCCATCATTACTCTTAGCGTTTCCCTTGCTTGATGTGGTCTGAATTCATTTAACAAGTGATGAATGTGAATAAATAGTAAACTGAGATCTTCCACCTAAAACCAATGAAAGAAACAGTGAGTATTTGCATTATATGCCAGGTCATTACATTAAGTATTTACCTTTTCAGCACGTCTTGGACTGTCAGGACATTGTACGAGCAGATCTATCAAATCCAAGAAGTTAACAAGCAATGAGTGATTCAATTTTTTCAACTCTCGTCGCCGATCGAAATGCTGAGGATATAACCTTTTAATTCCTTGAGCTTCGAGTGGTCTAATGATTGTATCGTCTGCGTTAAATACATTTCCAAACATCGAATAAGTATCGTGTATCGGCGGTGGTGGTCGTGGTGCTCTGCCTCGACGAACATTTTCGTCTGTGTACAAATTAATATATTGCACTGGAGGTAGGGGTAGCGAACTAACTTGTATCGCTTCTGGTGCTGCCATTTTTCACGTTCGATATTGGTATTCTTAATGAAAAAAATAAAAAGCAATTGCACTTAAGATGGGAGTCTTTCAAAAAATGCACAATAGGTTAGGTTTAACTAAAAGAAACACTGTTGTCAAACTGATCGGAACGTCCAAGTTAGTGCGCAGGTCCGTAATTTCGCGCGTAGTTATCACTTTTTTTTCACATAATTCATATTCTGCTTATTTAATATTCGCAATAATAAAAAACAATAGTTTATAGTAATATTGCAAAATCAACGTTTATATATTACAAAGTCCAACGACAGACTCTAGCTTCACACTCGATATAGTGATACTATACGTTAGGTTACATTAATATCATTTCACAATGTTTTCAACGAATTTCTCGATCGATACTTCTTTTTTTGTAAACATACGATCAATTAGAATATTTCTATGCACGCTACACAGACTTTTCACTACGAATTAACAAGAGCTAAATATCGTGCAACTAAAACAAAACAACATGTAACGTAGCCTTCGAATCCGCCATCTTGTTTTTTTAAAATGAGTCAACAGGTATTCTCTGTTGGCCAGTTAATACGTTAATGCCAGCAGGACGTCGAACCCAGATTGGGGATTTTCGTTGTTTAACTAGCAAAACGAAAGAGCCGATCTGTGGATATTGTTTGTTTTCCATTTGGTAAATCATTCTCGCGGCGGCGCGATATTTCGGATAAATGCTTTACTAACGTAGTGAGGTATTTCCTGCTATCTCGTGAATTTCCAACGTCTTCGTTTGACAGATTGTCGGTGTGTGTATGCGTTCGTTCCACGTGAATTCTTTGTTTAGGCACCGGTCATGTTTCTGACAAGCATTGAAATTGCGAGGTGGTAGCAGTACCCTAGTGCATGGTAAGTTGATTTTCTCATATGAATTTCGTGCGTATCAATACTATTTCGATTGAACTTTCACATAGAAATATTCATATAGCCGAGTGTCAGGATAACCACAAACTATCGCGTTGTCGTTGATCTCACTGTTCTGTTATTTTTGGCAATTTCGAAAGGAATGCCTCTGTGATTGCCCTCGTGTAATTAAATGCTTGTAAGGTGGTATAATTTTTTCGAAAAATCCTAAACCACGGTCAAAACAAAGAATAGAATTTGATTCAGAATTCGTGCATGGTTTGTATACAGGGTGGCCCATAAAACTAGCATCAGTTCGACATCTAAAAATTGTGATGGATTTTGATCACCCTGGCTTTAAATTTTATACGTTCTAAAGTTCTTTACATATATGTTAGAGTTCATTCACATTGATTTTCTACAAAAAATGAAGCGAGTGTTGACTTAAAAATTTCTAATAAAAAGTTAGCACGACGAAATTTACTTAAAAAATACGCTTTTTGTCTAGATTATTCGCTTTAAATTATTGTTTCAAAAGCATTTGCAGTTTACTGTAAAACGGAGTAAGAGCGAAAAGCCAAGATGGCCGAAACTGATTGTATTTATAAACAATTTTATAAATAGATATATTTTATTGCTTGCAAATTTATATATACACAAATACGTACACGTATATACAGGTAATGTTGTTATATACAATATTAGGTTATATTTTTTCATCTAATCTTATTTTATTTCTTTTTGTTTCTTTTTGTCAATATTGTCAATATAGTTCTTTTACTTTTCATTATATTTATTTCTTTATAATTTTATCTATTACAATACTTTTATTTTGTAAATCTGTTATTAATTAATACGTAGATGTTTGTGTAAATAATTCTTCGAATGATTTTATTTAACATCTTTGTATAGTAACATAATTTAAAATTCTCTCCCACTTTATATAATAAGAAAATTATAATTTTTCCACGTAAAAAAATCCTCCAGAGGTATTTCATAAGTAATTGTGACAGTTAATTGTACCAAAATAAACTTTTAGTAATTCAATTTCCTTCGTTTAACGAACGAGACAGTTATTCTGCGGTTTTGTCCAACGTATCGCAGCGTCTCATTCCTTTCCCATTTCCAAGAAGCGCGGAAAGCACGAAACGGAAATTCAAAGGACGTCGCGGTTTAGGCGGCGCCTTAAAATTTCACAGACACGAGTTACAAAAGAACTTCAGTGGAAGTAGGCGGTCACCGAGGTTCGCTCGAGTGCTTCGTGTCAAGCGTTCGGTTCATGTTAGTATTTTATCGAATCCTAACCAGTCCTATGCACTATGTGATAAATATGTATATTCTCATGTATAGAAAATTGTATTCTTTCTCTATTGATTTTACTTCCTTTTATAAATTTCGATTAATTGTCAACAGTCTTGACTAAAGTTGAGAATAAGCGATATTGTAATATATATATATGTTTTTTTTTCTAATTAGCTCGATAAGATAATTTTTATAAAGATAAATATTAAGATACATTCAACCACATTTTGGACCTCTAAAATATCTATCTAAAATTAAAGAGAGACTATTAAGTTACTAGGAAAGTTCTACGTAAATCTTAGTCTTTCGCTGAAATTTGGGACAAAAAGTTTGACGCAGACGTAGAACACGTGAATCGCACTTGTGCGCGTGCGCGCTCGCGATCGACGAATGCGTGTGAGTTGACACGCGTTTCGCTTCGAATTGTCGATGGCGCGCGTTAGCCGCTGTTTACGCTATTTATTTAGACTGCGTCGTAGTTTTACGCCAAACAGATTTCGCGTTTTCTCTGTGAACTTCCAATGGAAATGAATCGTGATTGTCGGTATAAACGCGACACAAATGTACCTTCGTATATTTTCATTTGTAAATGGATACGTTTTGAAAAAGTGAATCGATGATATACAGACAAAGGACTTTTTATTGTTTCATCTCGTAGATCAAATGGTACGAATGAATTTAAAGGCACTGTTTTATTATTGTTGTATTTTAAGCAAGGAAAATGGAACAAATATTTCAAAGAAAAATGAGAACAAATTTATTCATTTATTTTATAGATCGAAATAGGTTGCTCCGTATAACTTTTCGCGGGATTAAAATGATTCAACCTGTGGGAAGTTGTTTGGTTCGTTAGTTCTTTTACAGCATCGAAAATGGTCTAGGCTTGTCTCGTGAGAACGCGGCCAAAGGTTTCAGCCTGTCTCTCTGGCTCTCTATTTTGAATGGAAATTCTTCGTGGTCGAGTCACCCTGGCTTTAATGGAGGTCCAGGATCCCTAAAACCTTTATATTTGGCTCACCAGGGTTTGAACATTCTTTCTCAGTTTTACGTTATTTTTGTGTTTTAAAGATATCACTGACTCATCTGTGATAAATATAAAACGTATTATCACGTGTGTAATATAATCTTTTCTTTATGCGATTGATCTCACAATTCTATTTTTACTCTCTGATATGGTAATCTTATCTTCTTTTTTTTAACTCGCTGTATTCCAAATATCAACCGCTTGGTTTTGTATTGCACTGGCAACTAAGTGATTGCGGATTTTGCCATTAGGCGGTAGTGACAAAATCCGCAATCGCTTAGTTGCTAACCTAGTTGGTGTTATTTGTCCGTGTCTACCTTGAATTATGTTTAAGCTACGTTCGATGGAATTTTTTGGGAATAAAAAGTATTCAGGCTGCGATTCAAACTATTCGGATAATTGAAAGTTCATCGCGCGACTCGCCTAATTGATCTTCGACCAAGTTAACTGCGAGAAACTTGAAGTTTCTACGGAACGTTGCAACGTTGTTTCATAGAAACGGAGAATTAAGTGTTTCTATCAGACTGAAGTAACTCGTAAGTGGCATTAACGATGCAGTTACCCACGACGAGTCTATACCACTTTATCGCATAAATCACACTTCGAGTAAAATAATATTCAAAAATGTTCGCCACTTGCCTATGAAAACTGCCTAATTGATCATATCGATTCATTCGTTAATCGCCATTTACTTCATCATATAATCCATTCTGTTTTCGTGAAACATTTCGAAGGAATAAAATCTACGCAGAAATTTCTTCCACCCGTTAAATGTTGGCTTGGCAACTAAGTGATTGCGGACTTTTTCATTAGGCGGTATTGACAAATCCGCAACCACTTAGTTGCCAAGCCAATATTATATCCCGATATATGTATTTCAAATATTTTACATATTTTTGCATATAACATGTACTGTACAGAATTTTGCATCTTTAAATTTCCACTGTTTATTCATTAATTTTTTGTCAAATTTCCATCATTCTACTGAACCACGTTGATTCAGAAACCAGTGCTACTAAAGGGGTGTCCTGAATTAGAACCTTCTAAAACAGCGTCTTTTTGTGATTTTTTTTAGAAGGGAAAGAAAGAAATGAAGTTATTGAATTTTGAGGTATGGTTTTATATATATTTAACGAATAGAAAACAATTTTTTTCAAGTAAAAAGAAAAAATTCTAACAGATTTCTAAGCCTATTTAATGGGCTGCAGTTTTCAATCGGCGGGAAAGATCCACCTCGCAATTCTTGACTGAAACAAAAAACCAAAAAAGTATTAAATTGTTCTATATTTTTCTTCTGGGTGAACTAAACAAAGGCAGAAAAAAAGTTTATTCAAATAATTGTTATAGCACCTTGAAGTTTCTTTTTTCTCTTTAAACATTTTTTTTAAGTCCGCCAAAACTTTTAATTTCACATTTTTTTCTGCCTTTGTTTAGTTCAGCCAGAAGAAAAATATATAATAATTTAATCCCTTTTTGGTTTTTTGTTTCAGTCAAGAATTACGAGGTGGATGTTTCCCGCCGATTGAAAACTGCATCCCATGAAAATAGGCTTAGAAATCTGTTACAATATTTTTTTTACTCTAAAAAAATTTTTTTTATATTCGTTGAATATATATAAAACCGCACGTCAAAATTCAATAACTTCGTTTTCTTCTTTCTCTTCTGAAAAAACCACAAAAAACGCTGTTTTAGAACATTCTAATTCAGGACACCACCTTGAGCAATTCTCCATTTACTTGCTTCATTGTATCATTTGAAACAGAAACATCGATAACAATTTAATACTGTTTTCTGTCTGCAGGGTGGCCCTCCATCGGGAATGGCGGGGAAAGATGGGAAGGCGGAGCCAAAAAGCGGTGACGTGGTGCGGCAGGGGTTCATGGTGAAGCGTTCGCAGAACAAGAAACGCTTCACACCAGTCAACTACAAGCAACGTTGGTTCGTCTTGACGAGGCGCTATCTCGTCTACTACGACGGCGATGGAGAGGTACGTAACCGAGCTTTTTTTGCAATTTCAACATCGTCGCACTCCGTCCACTTGCTTTTTGCTCTGTATTTCTTTCCCCATAGCTGCCCCATTAACGGCCTTTCTCTGTTGCCCCGAAAAAAACTTCTACTCCATTAGCGATCGAGAAAGAGGGTTTTCTCTTTGTAAATAAGCCGGTAACCAGATCGACAAATGAAATAGACAAGCAAAAAGTTTCGCCGTGTAAATAGACTGCAAATATAGCTTGATAAATCAAGCAGACAGAAATTAAGCGATGAAAAACGTTCAAACGATATTTCGATGCAACCCCTCTTTTGGCGTTTCGCTTAAAACTTGCCAGACACCCTAGTAACTTTAATTTACGACTTCAGGGGCTGATTAATACTTGGGACGACGGCAGCCATTGTTATTCCCTTTCCCCCCCTTCGTTCTAAACAGACACGAATTCTCATGGAACGGACAAACCGAGACTCTCATTGAACAAAGTAGGTTCCAAGGTTTTCGAGACTGGTTCGCCAGGTTCCACTAATTTGCCTTTCAATTCGATATAAATACCTAACCGTGTTTGCAGCCTCGCCTTTTGGCCTGGTTTTCGTTGTGGTACCGATCATCGAGGATTGTGTTCGTCGAAACCAGGTCGACGTGTCTTTCCTTGGAATGAAAAGAGAGGAAAAAAGGGGAATCGGAGAAAGAAAATAAAACTCGTACGAACCGTATCGATGTAATTGCAAAGTCGAAGAAACGTACTCGACGATGCGATTTCTCATTCGATAATTGCTTCGAAATAGTCCGGATACACCGGGTCTCCAGTGATTTCCAGCGATCTTCGATGAATTTCCGTGGAATTCGTCGGCGACGATTCAGAGAAATGAGATGAGACGATAGTGCAGCGTGTGTTCACCTGTTTAACTCGTTGAAAACACGGAAACGATGGTTTCGAAGCTTTAGAACGGCCTTGAGGGGCGGTGAATAGAGCGAGACGGCGGGCAAAAGACTTTAGATCGGAAAAAACTGAATTTGACTTGGATTGGATGACGTTCGTTTTAGGGAAAAAAGGACGAACCATCTTACCGTTTTGATTTAGCTCGAGAGGAAGTGCTTCTCGACTTTTCTTCCATACGTTTTCTTTCTATTATTTGACGGGCTTTCTCTACGTGGCAATTTCTTTGCCCTTCGTTTTTACGTGCCGCTAGTTTCCTTCAATATCGCTCTTTAACACTTGCGATTGACTCGGCTCTGTCGTTTTAATCCTCATGAAAAAATGTTTTCAATTTGAGGAGGGACGAGGGTGTCTTCAACTTTTCGATGTTACGCTAAAAGTAGCAAGTTTCAAGAAAACGAGGTCTAATTGGATGAAAAGGAGAATTGGAAAACGAATAAAAGAGTTAGAAAGTGGTATTAAAAAGTAGATTAAACAGTTCTCTGATCTGAGCCTGAGCGTCTGACCATGTAACGGCACGAGCCGAGATCGATTTGGTTCAGTTCCTTTCGTTTCGCCCCGTTCGCGATTCCTACCGGCAGCATTTTGCTGCAGCGTAAAATTCACGCGACGTGCAACGCACTAAGAGGCCATCGGAATCGATAATTAACGATCCTGGAACATCATCAGTTGCGCGAGACTACAGTTCACGGGAGAATTGATAGTGGGTGAAAATCAGTTGCGTTGAATCTCCCACTCGGACATTGTTACGTTTTGAATCGAACGATAACCATAATTGTGGCTGATGCGTCCAAAGTAGACAGGAATCTTTTGTACATAAATTTCTTCAAATTTTCTGTACCTTGTAATTTTCAATTCTCCTTATTTTATTGTATACTAATATCTAGCCTTTACTCTTCTTTCGAGAGGAAGAAATAGATAAAAAATATATTTCCGCGTCGCGTAGAAAATTTTCGTTATTATAAAAATATAATGTAGTTTGCGTTTTGTAAGGAAGTTTGTAGAGTTTCCTCGTCTTGTCGTTTATTCTTATATATTGGCTTGGCAACTAAGTGATTGCGGATTTTGTCATTACCACCTAATGGCAAAAGCCGCAATCACTTAGTTGTCTAGGGATGAAAAGAACGATACTCGCGTCGAGTCCGATATCTCGGAAGAATTTTGAAAAGGGACGCGTATGAGAATGCAAACGACGGGAATAATAACGCTGAGTTTGCTAGCGGTACGCCTCGAATCAGGGCCAATTGCTTTATACACATTACCTTGCGCTTGACAAGCGCCACTAGCGTTCCGGACGCTAGACTTACCATATTATCTCTGCTCGGCCGATAAAAAGCCGCCTATTATTCCTTGTTCTCTCTGGTTACTTTAGATGCTTCGTTCATGATCAGGAGAAACGGTAGTAGCAGAAAGCTTTCACTAGGAGCAGAAAGCATATGTACGTATACGTATACGCGTAAAGATGTGGAGGGGTTTTTAGTGTTAAGGTGCGATTAATTGTGCGAAAGTACCTCTAAAAATATATTAAAGCAGCGAGTTTTCTTATTCGCTTGTGTTTTATTCGTTCTATCTAAGATATTTTGCTCTTGAGTATTTTTTTTTTTAAACATCGATAACATAAATAAATCACTTGTGGCGTGGAAAAAAGTAACTTAGTATTAGTTTTTTATTGGATCATATTTTTATTTTTTTAATTTTTAATGGTCGATCGTCTAACGAGCTACAAAGAAAGTTCTCAGCGTGAAACGAGAAAGCACACGATATATCATCATTATACTTTGTTAGAAGAAATCTCATTAGCTGGTATATATAGGCTGTGACCAATAAAAATACATACGTTCGATTAAAACGTCTCTTCAGTCTTAGAACGTAGAATTGTAATTGAAGATGTTGCGCAAAATAAGCATTACTTTCCATTAATTTGAATAAATTAACAAAAACTAATTTAAAATCAAATCATTTCTTTTAAACAAACTGTACATTTATACTCCACTGATATTAGTAGTAATCAATTTTTGCTTATTAAACTCGTATTTTCCTCTTTCTATAATTCCAATTTTAAATCGTAAATTTAACTTTTCTGTCTTATTATACATTTTTTAAATAAAATCTTTCACTTTCTCAACTTTTATGAACTATCAGTTCTAGAAAACTTGAAGATCATTCGAGCCTCGAAATGTTCGAATAAATGCGCTTACGTAACCCGGAAAGTAGGTAGAGACGCAAACATCCAGGAAACAGGCATCGCTTCCAATTCTCCGCAATAAATTACAAACCGAAAGATCAGCGCAATCGGTCACTGGACACTCGACCTGAACGAATGCCGTGGTGTGGCCATTTACAGATATAACCGGCAAAAGCAGGCTTCTCCCACTATCGCCATCATAGTCTAGACAACTATTCTACGATCCTTATTCCATCTATCTGCTTTTTTCTAAATGGGTTTTTTTTGCCGCTTTCTCTTTTTCTCCTATCGAAAGTTTTCTTTATTTACCATCAAAGCTCGAACGCTCGGTGTATTTGGCTAAAAATGTATCTTTCGCAGTCAAAATGCAAGTAGAACAATTGAATGAGAATGTTTTACGTTATTAATTGAAATTTCTGTATTAGTATACAAAGAATATAAAATAACGCAGAGTTTTTTCCATCCCCTTTATATCCTCGTACAATGTTCAGTAGCATTTTCAATATTTTAACCATCCATTATTATCTCTGAAATCATCCACCATATTATCATTTGAAACACAATTTCAAAAAAACAGATCTCTTTTCTTCTCATAAATCTCTGCCTTTTTCTCGATACCACTCGCGATATTATTTCTCATGAAACAACGCAGTATTTAACCACTGGTTCTTATCTCTTAAATTAAATCATCCATTATCTCATTATCTTTCATTATATTGTTTTTAACAAACGATTTAACAAAAATTTTCTTTTTTATCGTCGATCATTACTTTTCTCTAGCAATTCACAAAATCATTTCCGTAAAATCTAGTCGCAATAAGTTAATCATCCGTTCTTACCTGTCAAACAAGATTATCTACTTTATTATCAACTTTTATCCTTCTTCCTCAATTTACAACATCATTTCCCATCAAACATCGAAGCTAATTGCGATATTTAACCATCTATACTCCGTATTTCTTAAACCAAATCATTCTCCTCTCGATACCGCTCACAAAATTATTTCCCGCTAAACGTGAAATCTAATCGCGATATGATGACCATTCAGTTCCATCGCTTAAATCGAGTCAGCTATTACTTCGTTGCTCAGATATAACCACCGGAACCAGCCACCCTCTGTATCCTTCTCCCTTCTCTTTGACACACTTTGACTGCCACGCCGAAATCACATGCTTCGCCGAGGACGCCACGAGAGTATTTTTATTATTCAAAGAATATAATGGTAAAATAATAATAAATTGATGATGTAAGACAACATCGTTCCCAATGGACCGTTTATCTTATTGGTGGTCACGGGTGACCACCGTGGCGCCTTGGTAACAGTTGACAGCGACATATTATAACAAGGCTTCGTTTATTTCAACAAACTGTTCGCATTTCTTATTTCGTCGTAAGCAAAACGTGTAGAATATATTGTCGAAACGTGTAGAAGATATTAGTAAACAGTACTATGATTATTTTTAAGATTTCGACGAAACATTCGGTTGAAATGGTGGAGGTCCGCAAAAAAATTATGTTTACGATAAAGCAATGGTAGTGGTAGATTACAACAGAGGAAAACGTGCTGTAGATTTGTCAGATCAAATTGTTACGACCGTTCGCGAAGAGACGCGATGGCGAGAGGCGTAAATTTTCGCTACGATTCTGATAGTCCACGCCGCGAACCAGTCGTTCCTCTGTTTCGATTAGGATAACAGAGGTAGTACAAATGATTGTAACACTGAATTAACAGGGTTAATATAAGCCTCTATTTTTAACAATATTTAAAATTATAATTAACACGTTACAAATGATTTAACGATGATCAACTAGTTTATTATTATAATTCGACTCGACTTTATAATATTTCTCGACATATTCGTTTAACTAAGCGACCTTGATTTTATTTCTCCGAACCTCTCGATGCATTCGGTTTGAATCCTCGCATGAAACTGACTGCTCTTCGATTTTTTGCTTCGCCTTCTCTTGGAGACGACCCCCACCACGCTCGGGCCTCGCAACCGTTCGCGTCCATGATCACGTATGCCATCTTTTTTGTGTAGGTAAAATAACAGACCGAAGGCGAATCGATGCTTTTTAGAACTCGCTGCTGGACGAAAACTATGCGTTTATCGCTACGTTGTGTATATCTCGCCGGTCACGTAAGACGATCTGCCTGCGACACTGTGGTACCGAGGGAGACGGTTAGGAACACGGCCTATAGTAAGCCTCGGGGAGTAACACAAATTATAGCATATTCTACACCACATAGAAGAAACCTCAAGTGGTATATAAAGTTAGCTTCAGAGTTACTGTTAAATACATCAATTTCAAACGCGATGATAGTCTATAAACAAGCAGGAAAAACAAAAATCAACAGATTTTAGAATGGCATTCGCGATGCACGTTACACAGTGCTATTTACCATAGCCGTGAAATATACTTATTCGACAAAGATTGCGACACGAAATGCAGAAGATAGAAGGGCAGGCGTACCTGGCACGAAAATCTTGCAGAGAGTGCTATAAAAAAATGTTAAACAGTTAGGATCAAAAATTGCTAAGAATCGGACCAAAAAGGTGACCTATCGACCAGATTGTATTGACGAGCCACATTTATGTTTAAAGTGTTTCATCACAGTGCACCGTTAGATGCAACATTTGTTCTCATTTTTTTTATCGATGTTCTAATAGAAATGTTTAATTGTATTTCGCTTTCAATTTCAAAGTATCTTCTATTTGTCGGTTATATTCAAAATGCCCTAACTGCCAATTTTCATTCATTTTTTACAATCGTAAGAAGTTGAAGCACTCCGGTCAGCAATGACCACGGTGGCGTCACAGGAGAAACCGTGGCGGGTCATATATGACCCATCGTGACAGTATTCAAAATACCCTAACTGCCAACTTTCATTCAATTTTTACAATCGTAAGAAGTTGAAGCACTCCGGTCAGCAATGACCACGGTGGCGTCACAGGAGAAACCGTGGCGGGTCATATATGACCCATCGTGGCAGTATTCAAAATACCCTAACTGCAAATTTTCATTCATTTTTTACAATCGTAAGAAGTTGAAGCATTCCGGTCAGCAATGACCACGGTGGCGTCACCGGAGAAACCGTGGCGGGTCATATATGACCCATCGCGACAGTCAAAGTGTTAACAGTAGCAGTTAGCTGCGTAGGGGTACGCAGCCCGTTAGCTGGTAGGCAAGCCAGCCTGTTTCGATGGCAGGGGCTGCTTAGGGGTGGATATAACGTGCTCGTAGACCATGTGTAAAATTGGCAGCGCAGGCGCCCCAGGGCCGCCACCGCCACCTTCTCTTCATCCTTTCTTCCGCCGTGAGTTCCTGATGCTGCTCCGCGGCTCAGTCAGTGGTCGTCATCGGGATCGCTCTTTGCTGCTCGCCAGCATCTACGATATATCTGAACATACATAGAAACATACCAACGTCAGTCAATTCCATTCTTTCATTTTGGTGTTCAGCTGCTTTCAAGCAAAAAGCTCTGTTTCCAAGAGTAATTAATCCGTGTAATTTCCGTATTTCGAAATATACATCGATATTCGTATATATCGTCTATTAGTCGATATATTTGCCAGCATATTCGCCGCTTTTCCATCGATCGATGCTAGGTGTTAAATCGAACGTTGAACAGCGTTTTCACGAATAGTACAACCGAGGTTACGAGAATTTCCAAGAGGGAAGAGTATCGTATATTTCCTATTCGCCTCGAGTTGGGTGGTTCTTGGAAGGAAAAAGCTGCAGTTTTAAGTCGGGGCAAGATACCAACCGAAGTAATTGGATACTTGGAGAGAAGCAATCGTGCAACACCGTCTGCTGAGAGACTATTCGAAGACTATCGATCAACGATCCGCTGTACTCTCGAAAAGTAGAGTATTACTCCACGGAAGTTTTCTCATCCGAGATATTCAAGATCGGAAGAGCTTCTCCGACAGACTATTCAGCGAGTCGCGGGAATTAATCCATCGTAGAGAAGTTTTTCTAATTAATCCTCGGTTTCTTCGATCCACTTGCCAGCTCGTAGGCAAGCAATCGTTATTCATCCGGAATATCTTCGACACCACGGAAGACTTTCGCATCTTTCTGGAAAGTTGGGTCGTTAAGACGTTGAGAGGTCGCGCTCGATCGATCCAGAAGCTACGATAGATCACGCGGCCTCATCGAGTTCCACGCGCCAACAGGATTCTTTCGTTTTTGCCTCAAGACGAACACTTCTCTCCACGTGGCAGAAGCGACGCCAATCGTGTCTCCTCGTCGTGATCGAACTTCCAGAACCCTTCGAGACTGCTGCAACGTGGAGGTAAGATCGACTGGATCTTTCCAGGGAAGCATTACTTTTAGCTTATCCGAGATCTCCGCCAGATATCGTTTATTCTTGATCGCGTCCGGAACACTCGCTCCTTTTTTACCATTGGTCAAGATCTCTCGGCGCTTTAGTCGGATCGTGAATCATTTCTTTAAGGGGCTGTCATTGGGAACGTTGAACGAACGGATGGTTCTTATTCGCTGGTCTTGCGTTTTTCTTTCTTTTTTTTTAGTAAATCGACTTGGTAGAAACCCGGCGAAGAAGTTTTGATCGTTTGGATGTTCGAAGGAAAATACGAAGAGAATGGGTTTGATCGATACATCGGGGCAATTTGTATTTTCGTGATGCCTGAAATTTCTTTGGGGATTAAGATGAGAATTTTGAGAATTAAAGGGGATGACAGTGAATGGATGATAGAGACGGATAACGCGAGCTTAACGGTAGAACTACCACACCAGTCAGATTGACTGGTTCTACAATTTTATTTTAAAATTTCTACTTCGTGTCATATTTTTTTCCACAATGATGTAATGACTTTTGCAACGATAACTAAAAGAATAATATGATGAATTTTATTTTGTTTTTTATATATTCAAACTGAAAATAATTTTGTGTCAGGGCTACTTATACCAATAGCAGTGAAAATGGCTGGTACTTGTCAAAGTGTACAGGAGTCCTGCAATCTGTTTATCGAACCCCAATTAACCAGTTTCCTCGTTTCGTACAACTTTCTACACGTTTTTTTAATTTTTACTGCGTATCGTTCGATATGATGATATCACTTATCAGGAAAATTCCGGGTCGATCGTTAGATCGCTAGATGCTAACGCTAGAAATACCACATCAGTCAAAATGACTGGTTCTACAATTTTATAAATGTGTCAACTCTCGTTTAGGGATTATGGTCCCAGATGGATTAATATACCAAAAATGTACTACGTAACATGGAATTCCTTCTGTAAGAAAGTAATAACTCAATAAATATAAAAATGTTCTATCATTACGTATTTTTTGAAGACCAGTCATTTTCACTGGTTTTGGTAGAAATAGCTTCGTGTCAACTATCGATAGTTCTAGTGTTAAGGTAGAATAATGAAAGTCTAAAAAGCGATGAATCGACCTTCAAGAATTTCACGCTGTAAAACGCAAAGAGTTTCTTTAAGAAGAGATCTGTACGTCTGCAGAGGAGTTTTGTAATTCTGAACATAGCGTTCAACGAAATTCGCTTTTTCTTTTTACATACGAACGACTGTACTCCATTGAAGTATCGAATCTTTTAGTTTGCTAAATTAAACTCACCGTTCTGTCAAGTGAGAACAAAAATACGAACGGAACTGTGTATTAGAGGAACGGTCAGCGTGAAACAAGGTAAATTAATTGCTCCGTGCAGTTATAATTAATTTCACAACGGTGCATTACGTAAATTTAACGAGCTGTCGCGCGTTCGACAAAACACGTATCCAAACGAAACGAGAGTTAACTTGCTGAAAGAACGTGTTTCTCTCGGATTTTTCTTCGAGACACATTCTTCTTCACGATTCTCCCTATTATCTTCTTTCTTTTCTTATCTTATCTTATTATATTCTTCTAAGATGGAACAATGTATCGATTCAACAAATGATACCTGTATTTCATTCTGCAAATCACTAATGTTCCTCTTTACACATATAAATATGGTTTCTCGCATGGTCTTTGCAGAAAAGCGAGTTATTTAACACTTCGACTGCCATGACACTTTCGCTCAAGACGCTACGGGAGTATTTTTATTGTTCAAAGTATATAATGGCAAAATAATAATAAAGCGACGAACCTCTCGATGCATTCGGTTTGAATTCTCGCATGAAACTGACTGCCCTTCGACTTTTTTCTTTCGATTTCTCTTGGAGACGACCCCCACCACGCTCGGGCCTCGCAACCGTTCGCGTCTATGATCACGTATGCCATCTTTTTTGTGTAGGTAAAATAACAAACCGAAGGCGAATCGATGCTTTTTAGAACTCGCTGCTGGACGAAAACTATGCGCTTATCGCTACGTTGTGTATATCTCGCCGGTCACGTAAGACGATCTGCCTGCGACACTGTGGTACCGAGGGAGACGGTTAGGAACACGGCCTATAGTAAGCCTCGGGGAGTAACACAAATTATAGCATATTCTACACCACATAGAAGAACCCTCAAGTGGTATATAAAGTTAGCTTCAGAGTTACTGTTAAATACATCAGTTTCAAACGCGATGATAGTCTATAAACAAGCAAGAAAAACAAAAATCAACAGATTTTAGAATGGCACTCGCGATGCACGTTACACAGTGCTATTCACCAGAGCCGTGAAATATACTTATTCGACAAAGATTGCAACACGAAATGCAGAAGATAGAAGGGCAGGCGTACCTGGCACGAAAATCTTGCAGAGAGTGCTATAAAAAACAGTTAAACAGTTAGGATCAAAAATTGCTAAGAATCGGACCAAAAAGGTGACCTTCTATCGTCCAGATTGTATTGACGAGCCACATTTGTTTCATCACAGTGCACCGTTAGATGCAACATTTGTTCTCATTTTTTTTGATTGATGTTTTAATAGAAATGTTTAATTGTTCAATGTGGCACTTTTTATTTCAAAGCATCTTCTATTTATTGGTTATATTCAAAATGCCCTAACTGTCAATTTTCATTCAATTTTTACAATTGTAAAAAGTTGAAACGCTCCGGTCACTAATGACCAACATGGCAGTCAAAATGTTAATTAAAACTGGCCTCGTTACTCGTTGTTCTTCCTTACGAGAAAAAGAGAAACAGGATGCCAGTAGAAAGGGGGGAAGAGCGAAGAAAGAAGAAAGAAGATGCAGAAGTTGGAAGTAGCTGCACGCGAATGGACCGAGTAATTCAACGCGGATTTTTTTTCACAAAGCTCGGATTCTCCGGTTTTCTAGCTTTTCCCCGTTTTTTTTTTTTACTTCTGCAACCTAAACGGGTCGTTCCGTCTTCGCTTCGCGAGAAGAACGTTCGGTCTGTGCCTCTATTTCCTCGATTATTCGAGTTCGTGTCTTGATGAACGAACAAATGGACCAACGGACGTCGTTTCGACGAAGTGTGCCTGACGAGACAGAGGAGAGTGGAGAAGCGTAAGGAGTGGGGTTAAAACAGGGGTGGGGATGGAAGAGCGTGGTTGCGCTCGTAGAACATCGACGTTAACGAAGGTCAGCCGGAAGCTGGCGAATCTAATAAAGACGTCGTGGCGCGGGACCCACTCGAAAAGCCTAAATGAAATTTTCCAACGGCCACCGCTTTCTTTTCGCGTCAGCCGCCTCCTGAACGAGGATGCACCGAGCTACCGAGGCTAGCAACCAAAGGGAGGTCTGTTTTCTGGCTTGCCGAGCTTTATTAATGTTTATTAGGGCATGGACGTTGTACGTCGTGCGTTAGATGTTTTTGCTCGTGCCAGAGGTGTTTTGTGCAGCGGCCGCGAAGGCGGAAGCGTGTAGGTGTTCGTGGAATTATCGGTGGTCTTTTTTATTCTTTGCTTTCTTTTTGTCGTTTTTACCTCCATTTTTAGATCCGCTTCCTTTTGTCACAGTGCATCGAGTTTCGAGAATTCTTATTTTAGCCGAAGATGGGCTACGCGCATATTAAGAACGTAGTTAAAAAGAATATTCTAGAAAGGGTTATATGAGTGTTAAACAATGGAACCGGGTTTCGAGTACTGTTAAAAAGGACGCTTTATTGGATAAAAGAATCCTTTGAAAGGTGCACGAGTGGTGAATTGAAAAAGTCAGTCAGGTTTAATTCTTTGCGTTCTTAAGTTCAACTGAATCACTGGCGTTTGCCTTTAACATGTAGACTAAACTTTTGTATATGAAAATTTAATTTACCAGAAATACTGTCGCTCAGAAGTATTAGGATACGATTTATTTTGAAGGAAACTTCGATAGTTATGATAGAAATTATACATCTTAAATTTTATGTGTTTCTTGATCAAATTTTCATTAATATTTTCATTAATATTATACATTACTTTATCTTATATATTCTTATTTATTTCTTTATTATATTATATTTTATTCTATTTTGTATTTTTTTTCATCCATTTTACTTATTATATACCTTACTGTTACTTAAAAATATTCGGTTGGTTCCCAACGTTGAGGTTAACTGATTGAAAAACGAGTGGATGAATTTGTAATAGAAAAGTATATTGAAATAATTAAAGGTATAAGTACAAGTTTATGCTGATTGACATCCTTACTCTCTTAGTGTTACTAGACAATGGAATAATAGGGAGCACGTTCATATATTTATAGAAAAAGGACATTACCAAAAAAGTTAACCTTATAGCTTTATTTCTAGTTAACCCTATTTCTATTAGCTTTAACATAAATAGAAATCTGTTTATTAGTTCCTTTGCTCCTTGACCTTGCAAGCCAAAACATAATGTATACTCAAGGGTACAATAATATGCACCGCTCCTTAGTTAGAATATTTCTGCGTAATAGCAGTCTCAAGGTCACTGATATACATAAATAAAATATAGAGTTTTTCTTGAAGTTACTTCAACACTCAATAGTTTTACTATTCTGTTTGTAATAAACCGTGCTAGTCGTCTGCACGCCAAATATTTCTTTCGTTCAAGTAGTCGACCGGCTGTAAATTCGAAAGAAGTTACTCAAAATTTAAATTTTCTCGTTTAGGAACGTTCATCGTCGATTTCCATACTACGATTCCTCTTACTGCCGCATGCGTGCACGCGAAATAATTCCCATCAGCTGTTCCCATCGTCGTTTCGCAACTAATACGTTTCGTCATTTTTAATCCACGTAATGGCATTAAGGGATGAACGAAGGGTGACCAGTGAGGGAGACTGTGTGGGTAGTATTAAGCGTAACGCGATTTAGGGAAGGGAGCAATACCGAATAACCTGTTGAGAAAATTATCGTAGCGTAACACAGGATTCGAAGGCTAGCGCTGTTCGCTGTACGCACGTGCTATCCAACGAACGCGTTCCATTATTGTATAAAGCTGTGCTGTGTGTGCGCGTGTATACACGCAACCAATATCCTTTTACAGTAACAGGAAACTAGATTTGCCTCGCTGGATTTCCACTGTTGCAAAAGAGCTAGCCCGTGGTGTTATCGCTTGTATTAGGGTCCACCTCTTCAACAGGAACAGCTTGTTACTGTTTGTAATAAGCATATGGTTTCATAGGGAATTGCTTCATTGCGTTTGTTACGTGGCTTTCTTGCGTATGGTGTCACTCGTGTTTTCTGTTACGCAGAAGTGTTAGAAGAAAGGGGGTAGGAGAGAGAAAGGAGGCTAGTGAAGAAATGAGCGAGAAGACAGAATAAAGTAAGAATTAAAAAAGGGAAGAGAAGATAGATACAGAATCTTTCCTTCGGGTATTTGTAGCGTAGATTAACTTTCTTACAATTTCTTTCAAATTTTTGACCATACGTTACTCAGTATATCTCCTATACATAATTCAATTTTTAAAGTTATTGGCGTGAATGGAATGGAAAATATTCATTTTCAAGGTTGAAAGTATAAGTAATCTGTATAGCAAGCAGCTGCAAAAATGACTTTTCAATTTGTTACAGAAGAACCGCCCTTACAAAGTTGTGAAAAAATTAATTTGTTGTGTAAAACAGTTGGAAGAGTATCTTTTTAAAGAAAAACTTAAGCCTCGCGTCGATGAAAGTATGTAACGCTTGTAATTTCCGCGTCCAAAATGCCGTATATCGTATATAGATAGCATAATGTGAAATTGCCGTTATGTCCATCTCCAAATTGTTCGTTAGCGCGTAGGAAGTACAGTGAACGAAGGAACTTTCTCCTAAAAGCAGAATCTCAGACATACGCGAAGAATATGATTTTCCAGTCATGGCGTGTTTTAACGTTACACCTTAAATACCTTAAAATGACAGTGACGCTGAGAGACAGTGCCACAGAGAATCGGAAATGTATCATATAACTTACGAAAGGGTGAGAATCTGGTCGATGTCGACCATATTCCCATGTCATCAAATCCGATGCGCATTTGTCGAGTGCGTCGTGGCTGGTGGATGCACTCGATGCCCCCTGTTTGATTGACAAACGATGTTCGATTTAGAATTTTGGTTCGTTTATTTTCTCACCAATTCCAGGCAATTTGCATATAGAAATTTCCAATACACAGGGTATCACGAAATATGTGAGGGACATTTGTAGGCTTTATAGGGTGTATTTCGAGCGCAAAATGAAATTGCTTCTAATATGAAAATAAGCCTCGAACCACATCTTTCTACACAAATTTTTTCGTCGTTTTCATATCACAGATGGACGATATAAAAATCCCCCAAATATTTTCTCGGGGTCTGTATATTTAATGATACATACATTTATGTAACGTGATATGTAACCCTAATCCATTATGTAGGTATTTGGTTTCCCTTGCAAGTCCGAGAAGCAACAGAGAATTTTTTAGTTCGTTGTATCACAAACTCTACTGTCTCTTATGAAATGTCCAATTTCGTCGAACACGGTAACTAATTTTCCATTGAAATTACTGCAGACGAAGACAATGGATCGTTTATTGGTGAGGTATGAAATAAACACGACATCGTACGCGTGGCTCGCCGATTTTCTCCGCTAATTGAAATATCGCATCAACTTTGGCATATTTCCGATATTAAAACAGGTTTTTTTCGTTAATAGGAAAACCACATTACAAATGCTCTTCTATTTACATATATACCTAAAACAATTTTCGTTCAAAATTCCTCATCGAAAATTCTGTTTCCTTCCGATAATAATTAAACACTGCAGGGAAGAAACGACCACGGGCACAAAATATAAAATTTATAGTATTCGAAAAACGAATTTTGTCAACTTGTTTCCCCCGCTATGCGATATTCCAATGTTCATTTTTTATAATTGATTGCTGTTTAAATGCAAGTCCATAAATTCGTTCGTTAATACAGCTTCAAGCAATTACCCAATTGTAACAAATATTTCTGCTAACACTTTCACTGTACAGTACAAGGTATTGTATAGTACAAACATCTGTTTAGGATATTGTTAATAATTCCGTTTCTACTTCTCGAATTATATTTGAAGTGATATTAGGTGTAGTGCGTTAAATAATCACTCGGTGTTTAGGTCAACGATATATTTATTAACAAGTGTCTTTTGATCGCGTCGCGTATCGCTTTCGGTTTCGCTAGTCAATCTTGCTGCTCGGTTACAACTCGACTTTATCGCTTCGTAGTTCGAACCTAACTGTCGATCGGATTGGATTCTTTTCTTTTCGTCGCCCCTCAATATCCCCACTATCCACGCGTTTGTTTGGCATCCGCGAACGTTGCCACGCACGCCTTTTTTCTCGAACATTCGACGGAAGGACCGTTGGGATATTGATGGCTCATTAGGCACTTCGCTTCGGCGATATACATTGTTGCCGAGTGCCATATTCTTCACCGTTCTTTCATTAAACGAACGTAACATCGATCGCTTTTTCTCAGAATTCTCTGCTGCTTAATTTTCTTGAAATATGTCTGTTATTCTCTTCATATGCTTCCCTAAACTATATCATATCATCCTTCATAAACTATATTAACTAAAATTTCAATTTCGATTTGGAGTGGCATACAATCGCAAGCAATTCTGTTTCCCAACTTTCATTGACTTCACTGACACGAACATGCTACCTTATTTAACAGTGCTTCTTTCAAAAGAGTAAACGAAAATGGAAAGATAACGTTGCATGAAAAAATAATAAGGAAGACATGCGAAAATTGTTGCAACGCTGGCTGCCAGAAACCGCTATCAAAATTTCTCGATCAAGAAACCACGGCTGTTCCACGATTTAATGTTTCATGAAGCGCTGGTTGCAGGATTGAAAGAGGACCACGTTGATTTTTACATGACGCCGAGTTATCCGCCGGTATTTTGACGTGGAAGCTTCGTTATTTCTTCGCGACGTCGAGCAATAAAAACGCGCTTTTTCGCTATCTGCTGTAAAAACCGGCCTTTTTACCGACCTCGCCCAGTGATTTATGATCCTTGTGCGGATTCCAGCAGCGGGCTATGGTGACACGTTCAAGTGATATAATATCGCGCTGCAATTTGTTGTATTTTTATTTGCGAGTTCATACGGCGTGGGTTAACTGGTTGCAGTTTCGAGAAAAGATTTTCAGTTTCATTTGTTAAGCGCATATTCGCAACTTCAATTTCCTCAACTTACTTCCCGTTATCTAGTTACGATGCATGTTCTTTTAGCGAAGATTAATTAACCTGTTAACTGCGGAGTTTAATTTCAAAGTTCCTTACGGGATGCGCAGGTAAAATCAAGCAATGACGAGTATACACGTCAACCGCACTGAAATGAAGTTTTGGATTGACGTGTATACACGTCGAACGCAGTTAACTGGTCATGTTGTAACAGTTAATATCTATAACAATAGATATAGAGTTAATCTAGTTTAACACTTTACCGACCGCTAGCGATTCAACAGCATACGCACGTCCGACCGGTAGCTGAGGCGCAGATTCTCCCTGGCGCTGGTTCTGTTTCGGTTTAGTCTCTGCAATACGGTAAGTGTGTCGGTAAGTGTCGGCAACAAAAAGCCGATTAATAGGCTATCAGGCGGCAAGCGTCGGCGACAAGAAACCGATTAATCGGCTATCGGTCGGTAAAATGTTAAAATATAGAGTTATCTTTTATTAAAAATGTTGCTTACGAGTAAACATTATAAATGGACAGGAATTCTATTTGGGTTACATATAGTCATCATCGAAAAATTGTTTTTGATTATTTTCAGTTATTCTCAATCCTTAACTGCCAATCATTTTTTTTTTGCTTAATAAGATATATACCTAAGACTTAAAATTAAGTTTTTTTCGCGTTATTAATGAATATTAAACAGTAATGTTAACAACTGACAACAGTCGAATGTGACCGGAAAAAAGATTCTACCACCGATATTGGTTATCGGAAACCAAAAAAATTTTTCGTTATCGATAATTGTTATCGGTAAAGAAAATAAAACTCTGGCCAACTATAATGATCACTGGTAACGAAAAAAATTCCGATCATTTGTATTAGTTACTGGGAATGAAAATGAAATTTCCGTCATCGATAATGGTGACTTGTAGTGCAAAAAATGTTAATCATCCGTAATGGCTATTCCTAATAGGTACAATTAAAAATTAATAATTTTTATTTCAATGAAAGTCAGTCATGAATAAAACTGTAGGAAATTTCTCAAAAAATAAAACTATTAAAAAATAGTTTAGAAAGAATTCAGAAATGCAAAGTAACAGTTATTTTTAATATTTTTTGGAAGGATGTCATTGAATAAAAATTAATTTTTATTTCAATGAAAGTCAGTCATGAATAAAACTGTAGGAAATTTCTCAAAAAATAAAACTATTAAAAAATAATTTTTATTCAATGACATCCTTCCAAAAAATATTAAAAATAACTGTTACTTTGGATTTCTGAATTCTTTCAAACGACTGCTTCCAAATTCACTACAATAAGATTCCTGAACAAGAATCATCAAATGTAGAGTTTAGGGGGAAAAATGTACTTTATTTACGTAAAGAAACAAAATAGATTGGAATTCGAGAAAATACTATTCAGTGCGAGTGAATTTATTGAGTTTGGATAATATTAAGTTCTTAACAGAATCTGGTTCTACGTTTCAGTCGAATATTTTTCTTGTATATTGCAATAGTTCAGGTAATTTGCAGAAAAATCAATAGGTAGAAAAATTACACGTTATCCTAACATCTAAGATCATGAATCTTGTATCTTCAGAATCTCAGCCGTAACAGCGAAGACCTGTGGGCTTTGATACTGACAGTTCCAGTTGTGTCAGATATAACGGCCAGTCCCGAAGGAAGTTGCATCCATAAACTTAAATTCGTGTTATCTGGTTCAGGAAATTCTGTGCCTTTCGAAAATCAATCCTAATGTTACAGAATCCGACAGATTTAGATCCCCTAGGTGGATTCAAGAATCTGCTACCAGTGCCAATAACGATATTTACAGCACTTCACTATCTCACAAGTCTGCGATACTGTTTGCACTAGCCGCCATAAACTATACAGTCTGCATTATCTACCTACGCGTTTACTTACTTCAATGTTTGACTGTTAACTTGAACCGTGAAGTTCGCTCGTAAAACTAAAGTTGAGACCGCCACAGTCGATATTCGAATTTATGTCGATATTTAAGTCGACATGTTCATGGCGACATAAAAGAAAAATGTTGGTTAATTTTAAAAGATACACTTTCTATAATTTAACGTATAATTCTAAATATCCTGCAGGGATTAGAAAAGTAATTACACAGTATTTACAGCTAAGCAATTACGTTACAATGTATTTATAATTATCCATTATGTTAATTATAATAAATAAAACGGGATCATCTTTAACGCTTATTGTATGTGTAAGATAGTGTGTATAAGTATGGCTATCCCTGCGTATACTAACTTTTTGCCCGATATACGTATGTTTGTAGTAAATACATAGCAATTTCTATATTCCTTTGTATATTGTGTTCGTATTTCACCGATATAATCGTGACAGTTGTATCTCATTACAGTGCTACTGAAGTTTCAAAATGTTTTATATAGCACACACAATATGGACATAATAGCATTCTACGATAAGAGTTCAGATACTTTCGTGAGTCAGTGTATACATTTTCTTGAATATCGTTCGCATATCCAATTTCGTTGTAACGGTGACAAAACACAGACTATCGCGTCGTTCTTAAACCAATCCGTTAGTCAACGAAGAAAGCTGGTTCTCTTCTTTTATCCTGCGCGCTTTATGCGACGCACGATATCAGAAAGCTCGTTTCTCATTGACTAATGACAAGGGAGACGTTTTCTCGGTGAATAACAGAGAAGATTGGTACGCGTGTACAGAGTTGTAAGCAAATAGAGGGAAGAGAAGAAACGCAACGAGGTCAAAGGATTCGACTCCCTTGGCATCTCTCTCGCTCTTTCGCCAACTCGGCGAGAGTGGCGAATGCAGGAGGAGATGGTAAAGGGGGAAAAAGATAGCGAACGAAGGAAAGCACTTAGAAAGGATGGGGGGGGGGGGAATTAATAGAGAAAGCGTGAAATGAAAGAGTGGAGAAGTTGGACGAGAAGTTGTGCGATTTCATCGCTCGTAGCGGAAAGAAATTCGAATCGGGAACCGAGTAAAAGATAAGACAGTCTTGATAACCAGGCTGAAGGAACCTCGAACTAGAAAACGCGATTGCGCCCTTCGTTTCTTCACAACTAATTTCGAAATTCGCAATTCCCTTTTCAATCTCGTTTCTTGATAGATTCAAGATACACAGCTCTTTCAAACAAACGTGCCTGCTAAAACAACTTCTTAAATATTCGTCATTTACACACGTTGGCCCATTGTGAGCTTCTTTATACAATTATCGTTCAAACTATTTGTCATGCAACTGATTTTCTGGATAGAAGTTACTTTGTTTCGAGGAAGACAAACGTCTTCTCAAGGTCAAGGTGATTTTCATTGTTTTAAATAGAACAGTATTTTTGCGATAGTTGACCGCGTAGTATACTTCGAGACAAGTTCACAGACCTATGATATGGTTGGTTATTTGAAGTTTTCTTTGAATAAAGAAAGTGTTCTTTACTTCATCTCCTCTCTTCCTACACGAAAACTGCAATGAGAAATTCATCCAACATTATTTCGATCCTATTGTAGCGGCACTCGACAGCAAATTACGACAGGACGACGGTAGAGTAGTGGTTAACGTCGTTGGTTACGAACGTTCCAGACCAGGTTCAAATCCCGCCACTCGTAATCCGATTTTTTCTCCACGATTCCTAAATGAGAAGAAGCCAACCCGGATGAAGACAAAATCTCATACAGCAGCAGCACTATCATCACGACCTATCCACCTCACTATCATTACGTACAGTGGCTCACGGAAATATTCGAACACTTACATATGCAAACTTGAATTGCCGAAATAATGTACGTTAAAGTAATTTGGTTAGACAAGCAGATGTCAATAGGAAGAAGATGGAAGATGGAAGTTTTGAGGTTATGTCAGTAAAATTTGAAAAGGATTCAACGACGTAGTAGGTAGGAGTTGATAACATTTGCTAGAAACACGCATTGTAAGTGACTGACAAAAGTATTTGAACGCTGCATATATTATTAAATTATTTAATATTAATATCTTGTTGCACCACCTTTGGCAGCCATAATGTGTCTCAATCGACGTTCCATAGTGTAAATCAATGATTTTGTAAAACTACACTCAACGGAGTTCTATATTTCTATAATTTTATCTTTCAATACTTGCTTTGAGATTATTTGAAATTTATTTCATCTTTTTCCGATTTCAGCCCATAAATTTTCAATCGGATTTTTGTCCGGACTTTGCGGTGGAGTAATTAACATGTGTGGTGTTATATACGATCCATTCTTTCACAATTCTAGCAGTATGCTTAGGATCATTATCTTGTTGGAAGTGGAAATCTTCGAATAATCCTAATTTACGGGCACTTTCTTTAAGGTTATTTTTTAAAATATCGAAATACTTATATTTATCAAGTATTCCATCAATAAATATCAAACTTCCGATGCCACTGGCAGCCATGCACCCCCACACCATGAGCGGTCCACTTCCGTGTTTCACTGTTTAATGTAAACGTCGAATTTCCAATTCCGTGTTTGCTTTTCTCCATACATAATTTTGACCATCCGAGCCATAAATATTAAACTTTGACTCGTCCGAAAAGATGACTTTGTCCCAAAGAGAATTATCTTTATTAATATAGGTTTTTGCAAAAGTCAATCTTTTTATGATTTACCGCATTAATATATAGCTTGTTTCGCGGTACTCTGCCATGAAAATCATTGTTTCGTAAGATTCGTCGACATAATTCCGGGTGAACTTCTTCATGAAACACAGCAGCTACCATATTTGCGAGTTGAGAAGCGGATGAAGTAGGATTTTTTTTTTAATTCGCGAATAATAACTTTTTCCTCTCTTCCAGTCAATTTCTTTGGTCGACCTGATCGAGCTTTATTCGCAAGTGTTCCCTCGTTCTTTGACTTTTTTATGATATAACGTATTGTGGACTTACCTCTGTTCACAATTCTGGCAATCTCGTTATATGACCTGCCGTGCTCATGTAATCGGATATTATTTCTCTTTTACACTTTTTTGTTTCACACTTTTTGGTATTCATTTTAAATGCTATTCTGCACACTTTTACGTTACTGTTACTGAAGCGACATCCCAGCATCAAGTGAACGTACCAATATTTTCATGTAGCAATGATGTTTACATTCGCTGCAAAGGAAGATGAAAAACTATCGACAGTGTTACAGCGTTTGAATACTTTTGTGAGACACTTATCATGAATGTTTCTAATAAATTGTATCATAACTACTGTCTAAATTATTAAATCGTTTTCAAATTTTACTGATGTAATCTTGACACTTTCTCGTCACTATAGACACCAAATTTTTTTAACAAATTGGTTTAGTACACTTCATTTTATTAAGTTTAAGTTATTTTATCAAGTTATTATTATTATTTTATAAGTTTAAGAAATTTGCAAGTATATGCGTTGCAACACTTTCGCGAGCCGCTGTATATTTATACAGAAAACATTGTTGCATCTAACTTTCGGGATATTCTACATCGAATAAAATCTACTCTTAATTTACCCAGACCATGAAATCCATTCTAACCGTTGTAAAATATGTTCTTGCTATCTCTGGCGATTTAGCATTCTGGAAATGGTCGAAATTGGTATGGAAGATGGTATCGTCGGCAACCGAAAGTCCACGATTTGGACGGTCTATTTCGATATTCCTTTCGAATACCGTTTCAAATGTCGATCCATGAACACACGTGTACCATAGGGAAATCGGATAACGTTAAAACGTGTATGCAGCAAAGCTTTAGCCGAAATATTAGTGGAAACGGTATTGCCTGGTCTCTAAGTAGCATTTATATTCTCGTTATCCAAATAGCGATGTTTTCGACGTTTCGGCAGATAGGATCCCCGTGTAATCAAGATTCTCTGTCCCGATAAACGTGGACAGTACGCGGATAGCTGTCGGTCTTCGTTTCTGTACGTGTTTCGTTGATATGAAACGCGAGAAAAAAAAGGACAAAAAGGGAAAAAAGGAAGAAATGGATTGACATTGTCAATCAAACGATTCGCGACGCTCGGCTTGCAATGGAAACTGACTGCTGCGCTTGAATAAAAACGTAAATATGCCCCAGAGTGTTGGTAGATAGTATTGCTAGAGACACGATCGATGGACATTGATATGGATGGCATTTGATGATTTTATGAGTAATCGCGAGAAAACTACCTTCTCTGCTGTTAAAATAAATTTTCAAATCTGTTGTTCGAGCATTTGATCCTGTAATCAGAGATGAATGGTCTGCGACGTTGATTTGATGCAGTTAAAAAGTAGCGTTGATACACACAGCCCTGTTTAATCTTTAATAAATGAAACATTTATTAATCAATTTATCAATATCGGGTTCCAAGCGACTCTATAGAAAAATCTAAGTGTAATAATTTCGTATCATGAAAAAAGAAATGGAAGACAGAAATCTTTGTAAAGTGTCAGTTGGCATATCAATCCTTTACACTGCGAATTTTACTTCAATTTCGCTAGCAGCAGCTGCAAACGCTTTTAAGTGTTTTATTTGAAATTTACTTTAACTAAAAAGTGAGACGATTCAAATAAATAAAGGAAGAAAGAAATTCACTGAAATACCAGTTTTGTTCGCACTACTGTTGTATTTTCTAATTTTTAAGTGTATCATATATCTTGAAACAATTTCCAGGATGCAGTTCTGCTTTTCTTTCACATGCTTCACAAAAAAAGGTGTGACACGACAAAGGAGCTGCTGAGATAAAAACTGATGTCGAGTCACATTCGACATAGCAGTGCAATGGGTTAACACACTGGTCTTCAAGATTGTTTATCGTGTCTGATTTAAGAAAAATTTATATAACCCTAAGGAAAATGTTAGAAAATAGAGAAAAAGAATGGAAATCGAAGTTTTAATATGTATCTGACAAATATGTGCATAGAACCTGATCTGAATATACGTATACTTAGAACCAGAGATTTCGATCTTTAAAAGCTATCTTCTTCATTACTGTTTGTATTATAATAGTCTTTCATTTAGTGCGTTAATTCATTTGGTTGAACAAACTGAAGAAAAACAGACTATCGATTTCGGTATTCGAACCCGGTAGGTACTGGTCGACCTCCATTGTAATTTACTTAGAACTTGAGGGTGGAAGAGGGAGCTAATCCATGCGAGACTTCTTCCGTCACATCGCAACCACAATGCGACAAGTTACAAATCCAAACGTTGCCTAAACTACTTCAAGTTAGAAATCGAAATGTTCTCTAAACCGAAACCACCGAACAAACTAAAGAGATTACAGTAAAATAAATTCTCTGAAAATCCTCAAATAGCTACGATCTTTCATTCTGATCATAATTCTACTCAAATAAGAAACAATAAAAAAAAAATAATAATAATCTTAACTATATCTCGTAACCCCAAAGAGAAATTTCAACTTGATATAAAACGCGATACAAAAAGCAAAAGTTAGGAAGAAAGTGGCACGAACAGGAAAAAGAGAGTACACTGAAAAAAGTATCTAAAAATTCTCAGAAAGTTAGTCCTTCACTCGCATTATAACCACGTCCGAATAAAAAATGCAGCACCATAAAACACGTCCATTCTAACTAAACCCCTTAACTTCAAATCTCAGCGTGAAACAAAACACGATAGAAAAATGAAGAGTTCAAGACAAAGTCTGTGGCGCGTAGAAAAAAGAGAGTACAGTGAAACAAGTATCTTAAAATCTTCAAAAAAGTTACGATTTCTACCACTCGAGTTATAATCCTGTTTGAATAAAAATAATAAAAAAAATACACCTGTTACGACCGTTCGCGAAGAGACGCGGTCGCGAGGAAACGTGTCAGCGAGAGGCGTAGATTTTCTCGCTACGATTCTGATAGTCCACGCCGCGAACCAGTCGTTCCCCTGTTTCGATTAGGATAACAGAGGTAGTTCAAACGATTGTAACACTGAATTAACAGGGTTAATATAAGCTTCTATTTTTAATAATATTTAAAATTATAATTAACACGTTACAAATGATTTAACGATGATCAACTAGTTTATTATTATAATTCGACTAGACTCTATGATATTTCTCGACGTATTCGTTTCACTAAGCGAACTTGATTTTATTTCTCTGAACCTCTCGATGCATACGGTTTGAATCCTCGTATAATACTGATTGTCCTTCGATTTGTTTCCTATGTCTTCTCTTGGAGACGACCCCCACCACGCTCGAGTCTCGCAACCGTTCGCGCCCATGATCACGTACGCCACTTTTTTGTGTAGGTAAAATAACAGACCGAAGGCGAATCGATGTTTTTTAGAATTCGCTGCTTGACGACAACTAAGCGCTTATTGCTACGTTGTGTATATCTCGCCGGTCATGTAAGACGATCTGTCTGCGACACCGTAGTACCAAGGGAGACGGTTAGGAACACGGCCTATAGTAAGCCTCGGGGCGTAGCAACACCAACCCCGTAAAACACGTCCATCGCAACTACTCGCCGTAACTCCGAACATAAACGTGAAGTGATACAAAAATGCAAAGTTCCTTAGGGACAAAGTGCCGCGCAGATAGACAGAGGGAAAAAGAAAAAGAAAAAGGTAAACGTTTGCGGAGCAAAAGGAAGAGGGTTGTTCGCGTGTTTCCTGCCGTGGGCCACGTCTCTCCTATCTTTCTTCTTTTTTTCCTTCTCGAAACGATAACGAGGCAACTACAGAGTTGTTCTCTGTCCGTAGCGGCGCAAGGAACGAGGTAGAATCGCGGTCGAGAGCGTCCACGTGGTTGAAACGGCTAGCCTCGGGAGCAACGCCGGCGGCGTCGGCGGCGTCGGCAGCGACGTGGCAGGCAGCGAGGCAGGAACAGGCGGCGGCGGGGGTGGAATACCACCTGGGCTACCCTTCCAGGTGGGCTATCGGGAAGCCGGCCAAGAATACACGCTGTACCTTCTCGCAGCCCGCGAGCAGGACCGCGCCGAGTGGATCCGTGCCATCCGTGCTGGTGAGTTCGCTCTTTGTTTTCCTCCTTGCATCTTCTCTTCTCTTATCTTTTCTCACCTTCTTGCCCGGTATTTTTCAAATTTCTTTTTGCTTCCTATTTTTCAAACGCGATCAAACACGTAAGATGTTGCTCTCTGTGATATTGGGTTGGTAATTTTGTCAATAGATGGCACTGACAAAATCCGCAATCACTTAGTTGCCAACCCAATGGTTGTAAGTTACTGGAAGATTTTGGTTTATGTCATAGGTGTGGGAATGATTGATTTACGTTGAGTTTTTTTTTTAGTTTAATATGATATTGAGTAACGCGTGTTTACCTCGGATTTAATGGAATTTATCGTTAGAATGATAATAAGCTCGTACGGTGAAATTAAAGTTGCGGCGAATAAATTGCAAGTTTTCACTTTACCAGCTCCGTGAGAGTTAACCAATTGTAGAATTGCAAAATGGCACACGATGAAAGTGTAGAAAATATATAACCTACAGATTGCACAAATAACTTATAGTATTTTATAATCTCCTTTACTTCTATATTTATCAAAATGGTAACCATTGAGTGTTAAGAATAAACGATAAAAATACAACAATATATACGTGGTAAAATTAATTAACGTTTTCTCTATGAAAAAAATATTTTCGTTTGTCATCATTTACCATTGCAACTGGTGAATTATGAAGCTCGTTACTGCCACCTCGATGATACAGAAATTCCACGCGCTCTTCCGTATGCTTTGTCCGTTTCTCGCGCAATACCGTTCTTTATTCTCGCGATAACAACTCGTACGTTTTTCACTAGGCTACTTCAATCGTCGTTAGTATATTTTAATCGGCCGCGGTTACCGCAATTAGCTTTGGCTTCGCGTACCTCGTTAGAGCATCCTGTTTCCATCCGAGTCACGATTCGCGGGATACAATAACGGGCCATCATTTAAAATATATTTAGAGAAACTGGAAATTAAAGTCGTAAGTCGGCAAGTTTTCTTGTTGTCTGGCGATAATAAGCGCGTGTCCCAGATACTACTCTGAGGATGCTCGGTTTTTCTTAATAGGTCTGCCCTGCGGAGGGACGTCGTTAAGCATTGTAATTCATTTGCAGCCGTAAATCTGAAGCAGTTTCGTTCAGTGGGGCTTACGCTCGTTCCTCCAGGCCACTGTTCTTTAAGCGAGCGTTCATTAAAGGCACCTTTAAATTGCTGCTGCTGCTCTTCTTCGTGAAATAGATACATCACCAAGGGAAAAATTTTCTGCTCTTTCTGGCCTGTGCCTCTTTTCACCTTTCGATTTTACGCTTCCAATCGTTAACACCTGTATATTTCATCGCGATAACCTGGCAATTATCGTTTCAATTTCATTCTTTAGTGATCAGTGGCACACGAGAGTCATCCACGTCATTTTCTACGTTTAACACTTCGGCTACCACGTGGGTCATGTATGACCCGCCACGGTTCCTCCTGTGACGCCATATTGGTCACTGGTGACCAGAGCGCCTCAACTTCTTACAATTGTAAAAATTGAATGAAAATTGACGATTAGGGCATTTTGAATATAACCGACAAATAGAAGATTCTTTGAAATAAAAAGTGCCACATTGAACAATTAAACATTTCTATTAAAACATCAATAAAAAAAAATGAGAACAAATGTTGCATCTAACGGTGCACTGTGTTGAAACACTTTAAACACAAATGTGGCTCGTCAATGCAATCTGGACGATAGGTGGTCACCTTTTTGGTCCGATTCTTAGCAATTTTTGATCATTTTTTTTATACCACTCTCTGCAAAATTTTTGTGTCAGGTACACCTGTCCTTCTTTCTTCTGCATTTCGTGTCGCAATCTTTGTCGAATAAGTATATTTCACGGCTCTGGTAAATAGCACTGTGTAAGGTGCATCGCGAGTGCCATTCTAAAATCTGTTGATTTTTGTTTTTCTTGCTTGTTTATAGACTATCATCGCGTTTGAAATTAATGTATTTAACAATAACTCTGAAGCTAACTTTATATACCACTTGAGGGTTCTTCTATGTGGTGTAGAATATGCTATAATTTGTGTTACTCCCCGAGGCTTACTATAGGCCGTGTTTCTAACCGTCTCCCTTGGTAATACAGTGTCGCAGACAGATCGTCTTACATGGCCGGCGAGATATACACAACATAGCGATAAGCGCATAGTTGTCGTCAAGCAGCGAGTTCTTAAAAACATCTATTCGCCTTCGGTCCGTTATTTTACTTACACAAAAAAGATGGCATACGTGATCATAGACGCGAACGGTTGCGAGGCCGGAGCGTGGTGGGGGTCGTCTCCAAGAGAAGTCGAAGGAAAAAAGTCGAAGGGCAGTCAGTTTCATGCGAGAATTCAAACCGAATGCATCGAGAGGTTCATCGCTTTATTATTATTTTGCCATTATATACTTTGAATAATAAAAATACTCCCGTAGCGTCTTGAGCGAAACATGTAATTTCGGTGTGGCAGTCAAAGTGTTAATCGCTGTTCGCATGATCAAATTAGTTCGGTAGTATGTGCCGTTTTGTTTGCATTAAATTGGTCCTTTCGGTTTTTTGACTCGTGGAAACGGTTAGGCATCTGTTCGAGAACGTGACTACGCGCAGAGTATTTTGTGCGTCTGATTTGTTACAAACGATAATGTTGTTTGAAGTTGCAGAAATATGGCAGCAAATTTATAATCAATGCTTCATAGTGTTCGTTATATTTCGTAACCGGACGCGACTGTGTACGGTATAAAACGTAATTTTAGAATCATCAATTGCAGTAACGGATACGTCGATAAGTTTCGTATAAATGACATCATTATCGGACCTCTTTACACAGATTTACCGTCCATTTGTACTGCGTCGAGATACTGTCGATAACTCGACGTCCGGCTTGTTTCGGTGAAGTACAATAAATGCGGCTACGATCGCTGCTTCTCGAATTATGCATTGATTATGGATCATTTTGCAACAGCAATACAACCATTAAAGTGGTTTTCATGGATTTAATTTACACATGTAGAAGGGTGGTAATAGAAGTCAGCTTTAATTTTAGGGAAAATCGTATTCGTTGTGTTTAATTTAGTTGAAGCCGTTCGTTCGACGAACGTTTAATATTGCATTGGCAACTAAGTGATTGCGGATTTTGTCATTAGGTGGAAATCAGCAATCACTTAGTTGCCAACCCAACATTTCGTGTACGTCTTTCCCATTGGTAAGCATCATCGTGTTATGAAATGTGAAAATTGGCCGTTTCGCGTGTGTAGAAGCAGCACGGAATAAAGTTTTTGCGGATCGGTACAACGCGGTCGGTAACAGTTAACCGACTATAAAAAAAAAAATAAAAAAAAATCCGGGATTATAAACGTCCCAATTGGTCACTTGGCGTACCATGGCTGGGAAAAATTAGCAGTGATATGTCGGTCAAGTGGTTGGTAGTAAATAATGCAGACGAGGGATATACGAACGATGTTTGCGGAGCGTTAATTTTTTCATGTTATTTTGACATGCTCTCCTCTGACGGAAAATTCACAGAAACGCTTCAATAATTAAATAACATTCGTAGAGAAATAATTTATTATCTCACTGAAATAATAAATTTAGTTGTCCTTAAAAGCTATTTAATCATTTTCGAATTTCATATAATAATAAAAATCGCGTTCAAAGGAAAAAATGCTTGGCTACGTGAGTTTTCTCGATTTTACAATTAATTAGAATTTCGTCTAATCTTTGTATGTTTCAACAAGTCTTTGGAATTCTTGCAAGTAGAGATAATAGACATCTTTGAATTATTGTAGAAGAAAAATGTCTCCTCTAAGCGAATAAATTTATATTTGTTCTGAACAGAATATCGAGAGACGAGGAAAAATCAATTTCCATTAAGCTATTTTCATTCCCACGAAAGATTAATTTTTCTACGATTTTACGGTTAATTTTAATTTCCAATATTTCCAACAAACGTAAAATCTTGATAGAAACATCACTTTCTAATTCTCGTACGTTTTTTGTGGTTTAATGGAATTTTTGTTAAATAAATCACAGCATCTGAGAGTAGAGGAAGGCTTGGTTATATCTGTGGGGTAATTTCTCAGGGTAGTGGTATGACAGTGATGGATTGAATTCTCCATTATACCCACGAAGATGTGCAACCACTAGCAATAAGATCTACCTAAGTTCCATCGAGATAATATCAGATGATCTTGCATGTGACTCTGAGTGTCCAGCACAGTTGTTCGTATAATAGTTTGCAACAGATTTTCATTATGTGGCCACAAATTCTATCGTGCAACTCAGACAGAAATTGGTATCCATAGGAGGAGAAGCGAAGACTTGGACGAAATTGATTCCAAAGTACTTTAGTAGAATTTCTAAATTGCGTCATTTCTAAGTGGAATGATCTGCAATTGCAGCGACGAGCTATCGTTACAACTTATCGTGTTGCAGCCATTGCAATGCTGACATCATCTTGCGAGTATAAGGTAAAAAGTTTTTAGGAAGCACATCATTGTATTGGGTTGGAAACTAAGTGATTGCGGATTTTGTCAATATCACCTAATGACAAAATTTTGTTTGGTATTCATTGAATGGTTATTGACAAAATCCGCAACCACTTAGTTGCCAACCCAATATTTTATGAGATACCTAAGCAAGAAAGTTGTCGTTTTCTTTGATTATCTAATTAGATTTGTAATTTTATTCTCTGTCTGGCACGTCTTCACAACCTAAAGAAATATATCTAATGAAATTTGTATAGCAATAAATACACAGAACATTATTTTATAAGAAGTAGCAGTAGACAGATTTACATCATACTTCTCAGTATAGTATAACGAGATTCTGGAAAGATAGCAATGATAAAAAAAAGTTTCTTTGATAGTAGAATATCACGGCTTAAAATATTCCGGATGAAATAAATGGTGAAGTTTCAGAGACTATGGCATGTGAGCAAATATTTCTCACTTCTTCGCTAGCCTATGGAGTTTCGTCAAAATCGATGCATACCACTTCATACGTTCCCTTTGTGAGCTCTGGGGCTTCAGGTAGTTTCTCGCTCCTCTATTTTTTCATAGCATCGCGCACCAGCGTTGAAACGAGTTGGTCGCAGTGATCTATACTCTACAAAGTCCCGTATAACTTGCTGAAAAAATAACAAAAAACAATGATACTGACACTTGTGTTCAATACGCGACACGTATTTTTTATTCTCGCAACGAAACCTATTTTACTTTAATATCGAGTTACGAACAGTATATAAACTCTTCCATAGATGAGAGAAAATTGCAGGGCTCATAGCAAAGACGATCGTTATATTTTTCTTCCAGAGTATATACTCAAAGGAATATTTAGCAGAATATTTAATACATACTAATTTTTTGAAATAAAATATTCGTAATACCGCACAATTTATAATAAATAAATTATATGATATATAAATAGTGTTTCCTATCTTTTATAAAAAAGTAATTTTAAAGTTCAATAATGTCACTAATTAGTGCCACATGAAAACTATTTGGGCCCTTTTGTAATCCTGCATATAAAAAAATATTAATAACGTTAGTTAGGCAGGCTAATTAATTAAGTTGAATATTACCTGACTTGACCCATCACATGCTTTTCAGAAGACTTACAGTGACACAGAAAGTAGATCGCTTGACAATTCGTCTGTCACTTATTAATTTGTTAATACGAACATTAATTAATCAACCCAACTTATCTCTTTTTAATTTTTATCAAACAATCCAAATAAAGACAATTCCTTTCTAATTCTTCAAATCATTTCGTAGTATTCGCATAAACAAAAAAGATTTATATAAAATATGATACATTTTATCCCCTGTAAAGATGATTTCGTTTAAAGTTTTCGTTAAAATTACTCTACAAAGCACAAATAATACAAAACACGATAATTTCTCAGCATTTCTTTATGATACATGGCGCTCGATGCTCCATTTGAAGTGGTGTTGGTTGTAAGTGCCCGTCTCGGTATTCAACGAAAAGTTTATTGAACAATCAACAATCAACAATCAAGCTTCCCGAATGTATCTGCTTCGCTGTTACGCTAGACCCTTCGCACTTCGGCGTTACGCTAGACCATTCGCACTTCGCCGTTACGTTAGACCCTTCGCATTTCGCCGTTACGGTAGACCCTTCGCACTTTGCTGTTCTTAACGGAATGAATCTTTTGTTCCAAACCAAACGGATTCTTCTCTTTGTTGCCCCTCGATACTACGCACGCGTTTGTCAGATGTTCATGACGATTGCCGCGTATGCATTCTTCCGAATATTCGGCGAAAGGACCGTAGGAATATCGATGGTACATTGGGCATATCGGCCTTACGCTTAGATTGCGTAGCGCTTTGCGTCGCGGAGCCGTCGGATGTCGCCACACATTCATCAAGTTCGAAGACGTGTTCGGCTTGCGATTTAACTATCTTTAGCTCGGAATTCAGCTATTCTTTAAGCCAATAAACGATTTCCTTAACGAAAATGGAAACGGCACCTTTGTGTAATATTCGTTGGAACGACTGAAAATTGTCTGCTTAACGTAACATCCCCAAGGAAATCAAATCTTGAGAATAAGATACTCTCTCGTTGTAGAATGTACATAGAAGTGACTTTCCTTAGTTTAGTTGAGATAAGAAGATGTAGAACCGATGAAGCTATTCTAAAGTTAATGATTATTCTTTGTTTGATCTGTATCTGGTTAACCACGCTGCGTTTCTCAAATTTTCATATCTCAATTTCGTTCGCGTTTCAACAAACAGGAGTTATGACAGTTTTCAAATTTTTAGTATAATATTGAAATGGGAAATGAAGCGTGTCGTTAACGATTCTTTTATACCTTGTCCGAACTCGAGAAGTCTTTTAACGATAGAAAAGTTGCGAACGAAAATGACTGGAATCTTTTATATTTATATTCTTTAAGGAATTAAAGCTTCATTTTCTTTAACGATCGGTAAATTGTCAGTAAGAATTTTCAGTGTTCATCCTTCGTTTAAAACTTTTATCTAAAATTCAAAGCGTTCATTTCAGCAAGATTTCATATACATTAATGGGAAGATATCCGTATTAGTTTCTGTGTATGGCAGAGAATCTTGTAAATCTAATACCAAACAAAAGCTTTTTTGTTTGTGACAAGTGATTGCGTATTTTAAATAAGAAGGAAAATTCAAAATTTTTGCTTAGAAATATAACTTTATTCAATTAGGTATCCTCCGTTTTTGTCGATCACCTTTTGCCATCTTTCAGGCAGTGTCGTAATTCCATGTTCATAAAATTTCTGATTTTTGCCAGCAAAAAACTGAATTAAATGTGACTTTACATCATCAGCGTCATTAAAAATTTTACCATTTAAGGAGTGCTGCATGGAACGAAATAAATGATAATCTGAAGGCACAAGGTCAGGGCTATATGGCGGATGCGACGACACATCCCAACCTAGTTCCAATAATTTTTGGCGAGTGAACAAAGATGCGTGGGGCTTTGCATTATCATGCTGGAAAACGACACTCTTACGATTTGCCAATTCTGGCCGCTTTTCTTGAACTGCATCGCTCAGTTTGGCGAGTCGTTGAACGTACATGTTTGAATTAATCGTTTGGTTTCTTGGTAAAAGTTCAAAGTACAGAATTCCTTTATAATCCCACCAAACAGACAGCATAATCTCTTTTTGGCGAATCTCAGCTTTCGGTGTCGTCTGGGCTGGTTCATCTTGCATCGCCCACGATCTTTTCCGATTAACGTTGTTACAAACTATCCACTTTTGGTCGCCAGTAATCAGTCGTTTCAAAAATGGATGAATTTCGTTGCGTTTCAGAAGCGAATCGCAGATGCTAATGCGTCGCGTCAAATGAATTTCCTTAAACTGATGAGGGACCCATAAATTGAGTTTCTTGACACAGCCAAGCTGTTTTAATTTTTTTTTAATGCATGTATGCTATACATTGAGCTTCACTGCAATCTCACGCGTTGCGCTATGACGATCTGAATCGATAATGACCTTGATACGGGTCTCGTCAACTTCAACTGGACTGCCAGATCGTTGAGCATTTTTCAGCGAAAAATCGGTAGAACGAAATTTGGCAAACCAATTTTCACGGCTTCATTCTCATATACGGCACGTAACTTGTTGTGTGCTTGCGATGTGTTCTTTTCGGAAATAATACAATAAAATATGTCTGAAACGCGCGTCTTGTTCTTCCATTTTTATATTGGGATAAAAACGAAACTAAATGACCAATCGATACAATTTTTTTACTAAATTAAAGGTGCAAATCCAAACAACAAGAAAACAATATAGTTTAGGTGTTTTGAACACGTTGACAAAACAAAAGAATGTGCTAAGGCCTCGTAATGACAAAATCCGTAATCATTTAGTTGCCAACCCAATAGTTACGTTCGTTCAAACGAAATTTTCCATGTTTAATGTTAATATCTGTAGAAAATTTCGCAGCTCGTTTCAATTATCAGGAAATTTCCAATCTTTACGTAACACAGATATAAATAGGCAATATTTGTGTAGCGGCACTCGGCAACAATGTATATCGCCGAAGCGACGTGCCTAATGAGCCATCAATATCCCAACGGTCCTTCCGCCGAATGTTCAAGAAAATGGCGTACATGGCAACAATGGCGGACACCAAACAAACGCGTGGATAGTGGGGATATTGAGGGGCGACGAAAAGACAAGAATCGAATCCGATCGACAGTTTCAGTTCGAACGAGGGATCGATAAGGTCGAAGTGTAACCGCGCAGCGAGATTGACTAGCGAAGCCGAGAGCGATACGCGACGCGATCAAAAGAAGAAACTTGTTAATAAATATATTGGTGACCTAAACACCGAGTGATTATTTAACGCGCTGCATCTAATATTACCTCATTTGTATAATATAATTCGTAGATATAATACATGTGGTTAATAATATTCTTGTGTGATAATGTGATTTCGAAATGAAACGTTGGTTAAATGTTGCAACAGAGATTCGCAAGAAACTACTCGAGTTGCTCGCGGCATGCCAGCTCTTAATCGTTTCACAATTGCGAAGATCAAAGAATCTCTCTCGCGCAGTTTACACCAATTTACATCGAATATCGTTTGGATTCGCATCACACAGCGTCTCTTATTCCCTCGTTCATCTTTGATTTAGCTTGAAACTTCGCTGCGCAAGCTTCGCCCCGTCGATTTTCGTGCAATTTCCCCGGCGAAAATATGACTATCGACGCGAAACCCAACGAGAAACTTAGCCACGTATCGGTTTTTCGTCGATGGAAAATGATTCATAGGCGAAAACCGGGCCAGAAATCATAAGAATCGATGCAGGATATCGGCAGCGTATCTGGATTCCCGAGTTGATTGATTTGTCACCCGAATGGCCGAACTTTTAACGAGTTTTCGAAGAATCTCGTCGCACGGAGAGCTCGTTATTATTCACGAGGACGCCACGGGAAATCGACTCCGGCATTTTTTTCCATATTCGTGAAACTTATTTCGTCCCTCGCAGAAATGCATCAACTTCGAGAGCTTGGCCACCGCAAATTTTCGTTTTACGCGGATATTTCGCCATTAAAATTCGCTTTGCTGCCTGAAATTTCTGACAGAGACTCTTCTCATCCGACTTCGAGAAACAGAAATTCCTATCTTTGCGTTTCTCTTTTCCTTTCTACTCTTCCTTTCATATTCCTGTAGATTTTCGCGAATCTGTTTTTCGTCTTCAGTATAATGTATGTATGCTCCCTGTGTGTTTGCCTCAAAAACGTTTCTGTCGTGATATCAATTTTTAAAGAATTTCTTATTTCTGTATCTCGACAAAGAATAATCTTCTCTAACTTTTTAAATAACGTTCATGTCAATATCATATATAGGAATTGTTGAAGTAACTACTTCAACAACAACTCTACATCTTTATTTATATATGTCGGAGATAAGAACAAAGCCTATATGACGAAAAGAACAGAGCCTTCCCTTTGGAATTTTGTGAAAACTCCTTAACATTTTAATTTAGATTCTACCGTAGCCGTAATTAAGCAATTGTCGCCATTCAATCCGATTATAGTTATTCGAGATTTATGATGGTGAGTTTGGGCTCGAGGCGACAGTCAGTCGCCGAACGAGGCCGCGGGCAAGGGATGAACGTTTTGTCTGACAAAGGTATGGAGTAATAGCATAGCTCTCCTTAAAAGAAATAGTTGTAGCGACACTCGACAGTAAACATTCCAACGGTTTCTGTCCCGTGGCTCGTCACACGCAGACCCTATTCTTCGGGTAAGACGATTACCAGATGTCGATGCATCTCCACGGTACATGTTCAGCTAGCCTGAGGACCCGTTATAAATCTTAAGATTTAGTTAACTAAAGTCCTTCAAACGGACAAACAGTCTTTGTCCCAACTACGGGAAGATAGGGGAAACATACTTTCTCACGAACGGCGCCTCCTACCAGCAACTTTCCCTCAAGGGCGACTAGCATCCTTTTCTAACCACCGATATGGAAATTGACCGATTAACAGCAACGTCAATTTCCCTCACTTTCCGAACGAAGGCACCGCCCAACGAATCCGATGATCTCGCGTCCTTAGACACACCCCGATATAGTTTTGCTCTGCAGCATCATCGCGACGGAAAGTCATTCTCTTTCGACGGAAAGTCGTAATAGCGAGTTACATAGTGTCTTTGCGCTCGGTGGATGTTCTACGTTTTAACAAATAGTTGGCGCAGTAATACTTGTACCATAGACAAGGGAATTGGGTACGACGTGGACTTTGGAGGAATGCGTATTTGTTATCCCTTTGACCGCGGATTCGCTATCGAACCTAGGATCATTGTCATTAGCGTCTCGAGTATCTAATTACCACGGTTACTTGTCGAAATCTGTAATAGTCATGTAGGAGATTAAATACTGAGATACTTGTGTGGCAAGCAGTCAAGTGTATTTAAAATATCAAGTCTACGTACAGATTAAAAGTACAGATTAAAAGTCAGATAATACAGAGAATAGCTGTGAAGTCGCGAATCGGTGTGTGTACGTCGTTGTAACGGTTTCTACTTATCGTTCGCGATCGCGTCCGTTTCTTATACCAGTCGAGGGGAAGACGGAAAGTTCGAATTCGTCTTCGTTCGACGGTTACATGTAGCGGCGTTTGTTTATTCTTTCTTATGTGTAACCTAACGATCGTCCTACTCCGAGGTGAACAGCGTGACTCATGTGCCGCTACAGTCGTATTTGCACCAGTCAATATCTTCTCTATTGCATAACAATAATATCTAATCGCGACGAAAATTCATTTTACGGCCCTTACCCCAACTCTAATCATAACGTGAACCCGACATATATATCCGTGACCTTGAGACTGCTGTTACGCAGAAATATTCTAACTAAGGAGAGGTGCATATTATTGTACCCTTGAGTATACATTATGTTTTGGCTTGCAAGGTCAAGGAACAAAGGAACTAATAAACAGATTTCTATTTATGTTCCCAGTAGTCTCTAGCCAGAGCTATAAGGTTAACTTTTTTGGTAATGTCCTTTTGCTATAAATATATGAACGTGCTCCCTGTCGTTCCATTGTCTAGTAACACCAAGAGAGTAAGGATGTGAATCAGCATAAACTTATACTTATACATTATACTTATACCTTTAATTATTTCAATATACTTTTCTATTACAAATTCATCCACTCGTTTTTCAATCAGTCAACCTCAGCAGGAATATTCCTATCTTCTCTCGTTTTTGCTTTTAGCATTGATTGGTCATTTTGTTGGAGAGTAAAAAATCCGGGAATCTTTTTAACGTGCAAGTTTTTCATCGATCACGGCAGTGTTTAATTTGTTACTTCGTTTGACCATCCACAACTTTCATATTTTCTGCATCGTATGTTTCGTAAAGCGTAGAAATCGGACGTATTAGTAAAAATAATAAAACTGAAGTAAAGATTTGCGATATTCCCTGGTGGAAGTTGAACGCTTGGACGAATGGCTCTCCTTTAAAAAAAGGCCAACGAGAAAGAGGAATGCAATATCACCTTGCCATTTCATAGGTTTTTTCGCTTCGACTTTCTTCCTTACTGTCGACCGTGTGGACGGGCCAATATATTTGTCAATTTGTCTGGATACATTCGATCGGCTTCCTTTCTTCCCGCTAAAGGAGAAATCTTTAATGGAAAAAAAATTGTGGGTTTGTGAATGTTTGAAAACGTTGTATTAGCTCTTGGCCAACTGTCGGGTTCATATGTCATTCGATTATATTGTCGCGGCTATAATAAAAAAAAGTCAACACTTTGAGACACGTCGAGTGCTGTAATTCTGAACAGAAAAGGTCTCACGATATATTTAGAATTATTTTTCTACGAATCGAAGTTATGGTTAAAGTAAAAAAACATCAGTGATGAACTATACGACATATTATAAAATATGGAGAAATATTGCAACATTAATTTTCAGCGCAAGAAGCCAAAAAGATGATAGCGTTACATTTACCTTATCGTTCAAACATGCCTTTCTGGGTATTTAAAAACATGAGTTTCACCAGGAAACCAAGTCGACCATTACTTAACGCGTAAAGATAAAATCTAAAGGAAGAAGCTGCATGCATTAAGAAGATCTAACCTGCAACTTACAACCATCTGCTTCTATCTCGAGTGCAACGATGCAACCGGTAAGATGCACTCGAAGCTTTTTTCCAAATAGAATCACTGAGGCCTCCTCACTCCAGAAAAACCAGTAGAAACCTTCAAACACGTTTGAAAATATTTTTCTCAAACAGTAGAGAAAAGAAAAATGTAAAATATAAGTGAGGCGAGAAATATAAGATTTGATCGTTTTATTTGACAGAAATCTACATTTTCCATAGCGCGTAACGCTATAGGATAGAAAGTATATAAATCAAATTCGCTGACTCGTACATGCTAATGAGGCGATTAATTACGAGATTTCCGTTGAAATTTCGGTCGTCGTTCCGCTAGACAGCGAATGGAGGTTGAAGGACGAGAGAAAAAGAGGAAAAAAGCGAGAGAGAGAGAGAGAGAAGAAAAAAGTCAGAGGTAGACGGAAACGAGGATAATTAGAGAGGGAGGGCAGGATAAAAGACGAATAAGCAGAACTAGACTACTTTGCACTTTCGTAGGCTCCGGGGCTGTCGTGTACAATAGTTCCTCATCGATATTGTCTCCGCCGACAAATTGCTCCGGGCTTTGATATCGATCGACGCCTTTAAACTACTGCAATTCCCTTTTTTTTCCTCTCCTCTCTCTCTCTCTCTCTCTCTCTTTTCTTCTTCTGTCTCCCCTTCTTTCACTTTGTCTTTTTGCGAACGAATGCATATGCATGCAGTCGTTGGAGAGAATTTCCGCTGCGATTCATGTTAATAAAGATTAATCGCGTCTAGGTCGCATTCCTCGTAAACACGCGATTTCCGGTCCGCATTCGACGGACGGAAGTTAGACACCTATGTCAGTTTGTGCAGGACTTCGCGTCGGTGAACTTGGAACGTAATTTCCAGCGAAAAATTCGTACGTAGACACGTATCTTCCTTGTAACAACGGTTTTGGTTTAACACTAGAATTACCAATTATTAATCGTGATAATCATAAATTGCACGGTGGAAAGAAATAAATTTGAATAATAGTGTTTTTGTCTCGTTGAGAGTCTATTGGATTGGCAACTAAGCGATTGCGGATTTTATAATGACAAAATCCGTAATTACTTAGTTGCCAAGCCAATATTTTCATTTTGCCAAAATGATGAATTTAATATTTTGAGACATAGTCGTGACACAAAAGAAAATTCGGAGATCCACAAAATCCAGTTTTTGTATTGTTATTCAGCCAAATGAATACTTCAAGGCTGAATAAACAGTTAATAAATAAGAATGTACTTTGCGGAAGAATAAGAAGTAGTTTGGGATAATTTAAAATTTCTGTTAAAGATATATTAGACTCTGAGAAAGTCTCGCATCTTTTTATATTTCGATTGTTATTACATTATATTGGGTTGGCAACTAAGTGGTTGCGGATTTTGTCATTAGATGGTATTGACAAAATCCGCAACCACTTAGTTGCCAATCCAATAAGATTACAATAGCCCCAGCTTCTTTCTATTCTTTAACAATTATTTATACTAAACTATTGCTAAAAAGTTTCGTATTAGTACTCAATATTGAAATATTTTAAAGATTTCTTTTCTAAAAGATTGTAGCTTAAAGATCGTTCAATTGTTTCTTCAGTTTCATTTTAATGATATTATCAAATATTTTGATACATTTGAACACTTTACATTAATATCGGGTTGGCAACTAAGTGGTTGCGGATTTTGGCATTAGGTGGCATTGCCCAATCCGCAATCACTTAGTTGCCGACTCAATATCTGTCGATTCCCTACTATGCGTCGTTGCTTTCAAAAGTATTCGCGTGGAAGTTCATTACGCGTGGAATACACTCGCGCATAATCTGCTTTCAATTCGATCATTTGCCGATATAACAGCCATCGAGTATTAAAGACGATTGGATGGCGAAGCACGTGTGAATGGATCATTATCGACGTTTTGTTAAACAATAAGTCCTGCGTGTTAATTGTCAGATCACATTAACGTCACGAAATCACACATCTGTGTCGATGGCATTTTGAAAAACGATCGACCCATCAATCTTTTCTGCCATCTTTCTTCCACATGTCGAATCAACTACGAACATTATCCCTTGGCTCACTCTGGTGTCATCGTTCTTTTCTCTTTCGATGAAGCCAATGTAACAATGTGAAACTCAGCGCTCTATTTTTTCTCATCCAAATTTAGTGGAAAATATCGGGATTTTTTCTACAGTCGGAGCGATTGTTCGTGGCGCACGGATCGAATAATCGATGGTAAAATTAGTTTTATTATCGTTAGAAAAGTTTTCGTCGGTTTCGATTTGCTTTGCACGTTTTGCAAGATTCGTACAGGTAAAAAATTGACAGTGGTTTACGCAATTGGTTTATTCGATGCTCAGACCAGATTACGCTACTTTGTTAAGTTATTGAATGTTAAGCTGATTTCCATCGTTGGAAATACCTTTAGTCAGCGAATCGATGTTTCTCGTAAGTTCAATTTTTCTTTCTCGCGTTAAAAATATGCGGTGAAGCTTAAGCTGCTTAGCAGTTGTGCGAGTATTTAATGAATACGAGCTACCGTAACAAAATCTGCTTCCATTTATGCCAGCTTTTCGTGGATCTACTTAGAGAAGAAATCCATGGTTCATTAGCAGAGAAGAATTCAGTAAAAAAGATTTCTCTGATTTTCGTCAACGTGTAGCGGAAACATACAAATTTATAATATTATTTACACGTGCAAAGATCAGTGAAAATATTTGGATTAAGAAGCTTTCACGACAATAATCACGATAGTTGGATTTCGTTGCGGTACTAATCAAATTTTTAAATCTGTGGCGACACTCGGCAACAATGTATATCGCCGAAGCGACGTGCCTAATGAGCCATCGATATCCCAACGGTCCTTCCGAATGTTCGAGAAGAAGGCGTGCGTGGCAACGATGGCGGACGCCTAACAAACGCATGGGTAGTGGGGATATTGAGGGGTGACAAAAAGGAAAGAATCTAATCCGATCGACAGTTAAGTTTGAACCGGGAAGCGGTAAAGGCGAGTTGTAGCCGCGCAACGAGATTGACTACGCGACGCGATCAAAAGAAGACACTTGTTAATAAATATATTGTTGACCTTAACACCGAGTGATTATTTAACGTATTATTACCTGAAATGTTTCACGTAACAAGCGTAATGCGTCTACTTAAATAGCTCACGATAAGAAGTTACACTGATTAAATCCATAAAATTGAGAAGCAAGGAAAGCGAAGACGTTGCACTTATTATTTTTACAAATTTATCTTCTATTTTATTTATTTGACTAAATCAACTTATACAAGTAGGTCATTTGTTGCGAAAAATTGAACATTAATTTATAAAAAGTGGATTTACGAAAAGTGCATCAGATTCTATAATTTCTATCAGTTTCTGCGATAAAAAGTTTTTGTAAGTGTTGAAATATACGGGCGACAGCAAACTTTTGATGCTGCTGCGTCACCCGTATTCTGGTGATTCTTATTTGACTACCTGCGAAGGATCGTCGTAGGTATTTGAAAAGATATTCCACAGGAAGTAATAGAACTATTGAATTGTTATAAAAGTAATACGAAAATGGTTTATTAAGAAAATTATTTAAAACGTAAAACTTTGCAACATTCTATACAAAGCTGAGGTTGGTCGGGACAATTTGGACAATAAGTTGTCGTCTTCCTTAAATTCTCTCGTGTGTTTGATCCGTTCATTCGACGTCTTTTATCTGCATAACATAGTTTGCATGCGCGACTAATGCTTCTTCCGGAATCATTTTTCCGAACGGCGATATTATGCCGACTCCGTCGAAGACAAGGATTTTTTGTATTTTCAGACAACCCTAATAATTTTACAGCTAATAATTCTCTAAATCTTCTAATATTTACGTTCTTCCTTGTTGCAATTTTCTGATAGAACTAAGTTTATTATTTCGTCATCGACGAACAGCTGAAACACATCATATGGATTGACATCACCAGGTAATTGCCTAATGAGGCCGTCTGTCTCGGGAAAAGAAAATGGCTTCTGTCGGCCATTAAATTCATTCCATTCACCAAATTGAATTGTACTTTCCTCGGTATCGTCAGTTCTTCTTTCTTCCTCGATGACCGATTCTTGTACAATCTCGTCAACCGTATCTTCATTACATTCAGTATCACTAGGATTGCACTTATCAATATCCGAATTAGAATCAGACGATGTACTTCCATTTATATTTCTATTTCGAGGAAATCTGATTTCTTCCTCACCGCTATTTGACTCATTAAGAAATAAGTTCTTCATTTTTCTTTTCGATATTGTAACGATTTAGGGCAAAGATTTTAATTTAGCGCGGCTCTCGTGACCTGAAGGAGATTTCATTGAAAACACGCACGGCAGTCAACGTGTTATAATAACGTATATTCAAATATTCATGGACAAAAGGATAAGAATTATTTTTACCAGACTTCTCACGAGTTTACGTGTTCATAATGATTTTGACAGCAAAGGAAGTTCGCTTGAGGAGTTTCAATTATCGAAATGACCTACGTAAATCATATCCATGAGAATGGTTGTTCTACCTCAGCAACATCAATTTCGTACGAGGCGTCGATTTACGCGAGCTCGTGCGTTTGAGACGTTGCATCCTCTGGAAGACTATCGTTGCCGCATGCAAAAAGCTCGTGAATAGCCTTTCACGTGTTCCGAGGAGCAGCCACTTGTTTCGTGCTCTCGAGGGCGGATGCGAAACGTTTTTCCGGCCTCTGTAAGATGTCCGCGGGTCAGTGCTTTCATAGCGTTGCGTGCACATTCTACTTGTTCTTCGGCACTCGTATTTTTTCCTTTTAGTTGAATTGCTCGAAATTCAATTGTTTTACGTAGAATATAAAAATTGTAGTATGAGTGCACAGTATGACTCAAGTTAGAAGGAATTTTTTCTTTAGTCTTCAAAGTTTTCAAGTAATTGGTTTTTAGGTTTACGGCCAAAAATCATAGTGTTATAGGTTAGAATTTTGAGAATTTGAATTTCGTCACATATCTCAATTCTTCCTTGTATCCTTTTAGTTTTACAGTTAAATAAATTTTTGAACAATATATGACGAATTTTATATGACATTACAGTTTTGCATCATTATGATGTTCAGCCAGCCAAATCTCATTATTTGAAGTATATTGACATCTCATTATTAAATGTGTTGAAGTAATTACTTCAAGAAAAACTCTACACCTTTACTTTTGTATATCCGTGTTTGTATTTATCTGTTAAGAAGAGAATAGAATTTAGTGAAACAAAAATTTTGATATAAGGAGAGATCCATATTATTGTGCCATTGAATATAAATTATGTTTTGGATTACAAGGCCTAGGAACAAAGGAGCTATAAATAGATTTCTATTTATGTTTCTTGTAGCCTTTAGCTACAGCTACAAGGTTAACTTTTTTGGTAATGTTCTTTGTTATAAATATATGAACGTGCTCCCTATTATAGCTTCTGTCATTGTATTGTAACGCTATAAGAGTGAGGATCTGGATCAGCATACAGTATACTTAACCTATACTTATTTCAATATATTTTTTTACTATAAATGCATCCTCTATCAATCAACTTCAACAATATCATATATTAAATTAATAAATAATGATAACAATTTATTTGATCTTGACCTCGTACCTGTACTTACACTTGTTTCAATATATTTTTTTATTACAAATTCATCCACTTGTTTCTCTGTCAACAATATTATACATTAAATTAATAAATGATGATGACAATTTATTTAATTTTGATCTCATACGCTATAACTGCACTTATACTTATTTGAATATATTTTTCTATTACAAATTTATCTACTATCCTCTATCAGCCAATCTCAACAAAATATGAAATATTTATTATTATTCTGATTTTTATCTTAAAAAAAAATAAAGTAAAAATTATTACAATGACAATTATCTACATTAGTAGAGGATTTAATTGATGCATTGGATTTACTTGATGCATCATTTCCAGACAATTATTTAATTATAAATAACACGTTTGCAGCGTATCTGTATCAATCTTAATAATTAGTTTCGCCAGTTTAATCTCTAAAAATGAGATTTTCCTACCGCGATAATACAAAACCCCCCCCCATCCACCGTGGTAACGTTCGATTTTAATATTCGTCGCTTTCCACGCAACAACTTGCTCGCCCATTTGAAACAAGGTCAAGGAAACTAATTGTAATCCTCGAAATTATTATGGTTTCTTCCCGCGGATCGCATTTTAACGAGCTACTTGGATTAATTAATTCTTAGGCCCCCTTGTTACACGCTCTATCGCTCCTCTTGACCCCTTATTTTCCCCGGACGAGATTCGTCTGTGGATTTTCTTGTCTTCGAACACGATACAATCCACTCTACTACAACTGGCAACATCTACGCAAAACTCGGAACATCCAGGTCAGATTAGGTTAGGTTCCGAGGAACATGCAACTTGCAAGCATTGAAATATATAATTAAATTGAAATGCTCAAAATCTCGACTTGAATACGTTCTCATAAACTTAATACCAAATGTAATCAAATATTCTATGTACACAGAAATTTCCCTTTTTTTATTTTTATAATATTTTTTATGAAATGTATTTATATTCAGAGGTTAGACAAAATAATGGAAATACCTCTTATATGTCATATACGTATTATACAAACATATATATACATATACATATACATATAAGAATTTTGTCCAACACCTCTGTATGTGTTTACTGTCCTCAGACGTTTCTGAACGAATAAGAGTCCACTGTAACCATAACCTCATAACACTATAATTTTCAGTCCAGTATTTACACTCGTGTTTATATCATTATCAATTTCTAAGATGTTACAAATCCCAATTGTAGCACAATTTTTTCTAACTTTTACAATGGCTATCTTACAAAAAAGTATAAGTCCAAGTAGCAAAAATATAAGAAGGAATTTTCAAAGTCTAAAGGAACAGTTTTCGTACTGGAAGCGGGTAGCCCAATTCCTGTTATTTATCTTCACGTTGTTCGCCTCCGTACTTCTCGAATGCATTTCTGTGGTTCGCGGTATCTCCCGCTGGCGACCCTAACAAAATGTGAGAAAGCTTCACGGTGAGAAAAATTTTTCTGTCGATCCTTTTTTTTTTCTCTAGCGAGGAGAAGTTTCGCCAGGAACGTAGTTCCGCGAATGGAAAGTTGCTAGGTAGCGCTGTTGTTTGCCGATGTGGTCGAAAGCGAGAAATGGGGAGTGTGTACTGATCAAATTCGTAGATAAAACAGCGCAAGCATGATTTTTATCAAATTCATCGGTGATATTCGGCGGGGAACAATAGGGGAAGACACGCGATAGATAATTTGCCAAATAAATACAACACGACGTGAAAGCTCGCCTCGAATAAATCGAACGCTGTCTCGTGAACCAATGGCGTTTCGATATTTGTTTTTTTTTTTTCTTCTCTCGTTAGAGGCTAATGATCATCGATTCGAACTGGATTCTGTTTCCCTTTTCCTCTGACAGAAACATGGCGTGTATTTTCATTTCTCGTTCGAAGGAATAATTTGAACAATTGAAAACTCTCGGCTGTTGTTTCGTTAAAAATGGAAATCGAATTATAGATTTCTAGCAGTATGCGTTCATTTAATGCTCATTGCCAATCAGATCCACGATCTTTCTAATTAATCTCGTTGCAGTCTCCAAATTTTTATATCCCGTTTCCCTTTGTTATCTATTTCGATAAACAAAACGATTCGTGATATTTCGGAGGAAAACTCGAGCATTAAATGGAAAGAAGAAATCACGTGTATTAACAACGATTTATATTTTGCTGAAATTTAAGATATTCCCCTTAACGATCGGAAGATCAATGGCGACACTCGACGACGGAACTTTCCGACGGCTCCGCGACACAAAGCGCTATGCCATCTAAGCGTAAGGCTGACATGCCCAATGTATCATCGATATCCCTACGGTCCTTTCGCCTAATATTCGGAAGAAATCATACGCGGCAACTGTCGCGGACATCTAACAAACGCGTACGTAGTGGGGATATGGAGGGGCAACGAAGAGAAGAATCCGTTTGGTTTGGAACAAACGATTCATTCCGTTTCGAACAGCGAAGTGCGAAGGGTCTAGCGTAACAGCGAAGTAAACATATTTGAGAAGCGTGATTGTTGATTGTTGGATTGTTGAGTGTTGACTGTTGAGTGTTGATTGTTGATTGTTGACTGCCGACTTCTTTTCTTTTGTTTTTTTTTTTATTGTGGGGAAATCCTCGCGGACACCCCGCCGCCCTCTGGAAGGCGGCGGGGTAGTGTCGGACTCAAACCGACCAAAACCCCACAGTGGCCATCCCGACGTTTGGCAGGAGTGTCCCGGGGCCTCTTTCGAAATACTGCCGGGGCACTCCTTCGTCTACTCCGCGGGTATTCTAGGGAGCCCTTCCTGTCGATTTGGCCGCCAGGAGGGACCACGCCTCCTAACGCCACAGACAACGAGCCGTCATGCTAGTCCGAGGAGGTCCAGAAACTCCTTCGGCGTGACGACACCTATGGCATCCTAGGGCGGCAGTGGTGCGACTCTTCGGCGACTACCGACCGAAGCTGTGTNTGACTGTTGACTGTTGACTGTTGACTGTTGACTGTTGACTGTTGACTGTTGACTGTTGACTGTTGACTGTTGACTGTTGACTGTTGACTGTTGACTGTTGACTGTTGACTGTTGACTGTTGACTGTTGACTGTTGACTGTTGACTGTTGACTGTTGACTGTTGACTGTTGACTGTTGACTGTTGACTGTTGACTGTTGAATAAACTTTGTTGTTGAACATGGAGAGTATTTCTTGGGCACTTACATCTACGATCAACCACCACGTCAGATCGGATAAAAATAATTAGAAGGATAACTACATTAATTAACAACACGCGTCACACGTCTAACATACAGTGGTTCGCCAGAAACTCGTAGAAACCTCTTATGAATAAATTACGTGTATTGCATGAAACATCCTGAAATCTCTTTAGAACTGAAATAAGACTTGACCGTCAGGATGATATTGATAAATTATGAAAGAGACTTTAAACAATATACAGAAGTAACAAGAAATTTCTGGTGCAAATATATTTTTCATAGAAATTATGAAAGTATTCTTCCTTGAATTATTAACACTTTAACTGCCACGTTGGGACCGGCGCGCTTCAACTTCTTACAATCGTAAAAATTGAATAAAAATTGACAGTTAGGACATTTTGAATATAACCGATGAATAGAAGATACTTTAACATAAAAAGTGTCACATTAAACAATAAAACATTTTTATTAGAACATCACTAAAAAAAAAAGAGAACAAATGTTGCATCTAACGGTGCACTGTATTAAAACACTATGGCGCCCTCAGCGAAACATGTGATTTCGGCGTGGCAGTTACAGTGTTAAAAGCTTTTTATTGATTAAGTTATTAAAAGAAACATAGGAATAGAACATATCTAGTAAGCTCGTTCATCTGTCAAAGACATGAAATGTAAACCCCTGTACTCAAAACTCCCATCGGCTATGTTCCAACGATTTATAACTAAAAAACTTTGTTAAAACTAATAACTAATTTGTTAATAAAATAACTAATTCGACGGTTCGTTGATCTGTTCACAGTGTGCAGCGAGAATCCTGGCCTGAGTGGTCGTTACCACGCCGGACTGTGGAGTGGAAAGCGTTGGTCCTGCTGCCGCTTGTCCACACGTTCCGCGGAGGGTTGCGACACTTGTAGCTCCTGGTCCTCTAAGCCGTTAAACGCAACGAACCCGTCCTCCACGTCCACTTCGAGCTTCACCTCGGCTACCGGAAGTACCATCGCCACCACTGCCGCCATAACCGATCGACCACAGACGACCAACTCAGAGGCGAACAACAATCCCATCGTTCACTCGCAGGCCCGTTCAACTATCGGTTCGTACCAACTTTCATTTTTTTTCTTATTTCATCTCCTCCTTCTCTACGAAATACGTTCTTATTTCTCTTGTTCTGGTTGCTTAGTAAAATTTTAAAAATAATTTCCAAAGCATCTACATCGGTAGTTCCGATCTCGAACCTGCAGAGGGCAGGTGTGACGCTTAGAAAAGAAACGCGCGCACTTTGAATGTGATAGAATCGTGAGTGTTTCAAAATCGGATTTTTCAAGATTTGTAAGTTGTATTTGCCAATGTTGTGTAACATAGGATTAAGTCGACAACAGGCTGCAGGCGATCCATCTTTAAAAGGTTAAAGTGTGAAGAATAGATTTTTCTTGTTTTGTTGGTAACCTGGACGTGGGAAAACAAGATGAAAGTATGATGGCGCACGTGGAACGCTATAAGATGATCGATAGAAGAATTAGAGAACTGGCGATTGTGAAAACTAAAGTGAGAAGTTCAAAGGTTAGAGATATACATGTGTTGTAACTTGATACTCTGGCGACTCTTTCGCGCCACGCTTGCCAAGGTCTACGTTTCAAAGAAACCAGTAGAAAATTATCTGCTGACTCTGGCAAAGAGAGGATAAAACCTGGAAACGACCACGTTTCTTTGATACGTCGAGCGTTTTACCTTTTTTAAAGACGGCGAACGTGTGACATGAATTTCGTGTTTCAAGATCTTCCAATGCAACTCTCAAGTTTTTCTTGCAGTTTCACCAAGATATCTTCGCGATGTTAACGAAGCTATTCTTCTCCCATAATAATCGGTTTGCATGAACTTTCTTCTTTCTTTCTCTTCTTTGCTTCTTTTTTTTTATTCCACTTTCCACCAGCTTTAAAATAGATTCGACCAATCGACTAATAGCTTAATTAATCCCACGAGTTGGCCAATGTTAAATTGAACGCTAGTTTTCCGTTTAATTTGCGACCTGCTTCCTTCCGGTTCGACTTCGCGCCGTATTTCGGGCTTACCGAAACTCACCAGCCCCCTTCCAGTTAAATATTAGCGAGCGTCGCGGTAATTCCAAGACAAACTCTCCCCCAGTCATAAATGTCCGGTCAGTTAATACCGGATTCCATTAGGACCCCTTAGTGGCTTTGAAATTCCAATCAGTTTCAGCAGAATTGACAGTTGTTGAGCTCACGTTGCATGGAATAACTAGGAAATTGCGTTATTTCATTGGTCTAACGATCAATCTCGTATTAAATTTTCATTCAAATTCTCCCGTTTGTTGGATTTATCCTGTTTCTTTTTTTTTTTTTTTTTTTTAAAACTGCATTGAAATGCAACATTGTTTTTATTTTTTATGGAGATATATTTAATTAACTATATTGGAAACATCGATATATTCAAAATGGTCAATTCGTGGTTTTTGGTAGGAATTTTATAAATTTCTCACGCTACAGTTTGTGATTTTAATGATTTTTTTTTTTGGAAGTATGGGTATAAACGTCTCTCCCCTGCATTATATATTTTTTCATATACCATATCATTCATCATTATATTTTTATTTATATATATCATTTTGACTTTTTTGGTGCAACTTTTACACTTTAATCGTTGATAGTTTTAGTATTAAGATTACAATAGCCACCAGCTTCTCTCTTTAACAATTATTTCTACTAAACTATTGCTCAAAAGTATGAGTACTTAATATTTAAATATTTTAAAGATTCTTTTTCTAAAAAATTGTGACTTAAAGATCGTTCAATTGTTTCTTCATTTGCATTTTAATTAAATTGTCAAATACTTTGATAAATTTGAACACTTTACATTAATATTGGCTTGGCGACTAAGTGATTGCGGATTTTGTCACTAGGTGGTATTGACAATATCCGCAATCACTTAGTTGCCAACCCAATAAGATGACAATAACCACCAGCTTCTTTCTATTCTTTGACAATTATTTATACTAAACTATTGCTCAAAGGTATGAGTACTCAATATTGAAATATTTTAAATATTAAGTAACTTAAAGGTCGTTCAATTGTTTCTTCATTTACATTTTAATTAAATTATCAAATATTTTGACAAATTTGAGCACTTTACGTTAACTCTTTGTACTTCTACGCCGAGTGCGACTCGACGTTAGTTTTTATCTCAGCTGCTCCTTTGTCGAGTCCCACTCGACTTTCTTTCAGTCCCACCCCTTTTTATGATTGCATCCTGGAAATTGTTTCAAGATATATCATACACTTAAAAATTACAAAATACAACAATAATGTGAATAAAACTGTTATTTAACTGAATTTCTTTCTTCCCTTATTTACTTAAATTGTCTCATTTTTTAGTCAAAGTAAATTTCAAATAAAACAGTTAAAAGCATTGGCAGCTGCTGCTAACGAAATTGAAATAAAATTCAGAGTGCAAAGTGTTAATAAATATCAAACAGTTATTTGAAACGATCTCATTCGCATAATTCTTAGCATCCAAGAAACTTTCATTTTCGCAATATTTTGCTTCTTTATTTCTTCGGAAAAGTGACCATACGGGGTGTCTTCGATGACGTCGTATCTTACGTCGACGATCCACAGTAACATTTCGACGTTCTTCTTTTTCTTCTTGAAGCACGGAACATGAAGCAGAGGACCATAAACAGGGTTGCAAATACAAAATAAGGGATGAAATTCGACTGGCGTAGTTAAACAGGTCAATGCACAGCGATAGTATTCTTTGTGCCTTGCTCTTTATGCTGTCATTGTGCACCGACCCATTCGACGCGGCTTTTTATATTTTATTTTTCCTCTTCCGTCACCTCACCGTGCATCGACCCATTCGGCGCATCGAACAGATCCTCTTCGCGTCTCGCATTCTTCCCCTCTCCTTTCTTTTATTTTTCTCTTCTCCTATCTGCCTGTTCGAACAGCTAGACGTACATTTCATGAATTTTACATTTTGGAACTTTTACGATGATTAGATGACATTTCTCGTAGTTCTTCGAGCTTCCATCATATTTTTATTAGTTGCGATCTACCGCGAGCTTTTGTGAACATTCCAACGCGCCTCTTTAGGATAAACTTGTACATTTTTTCTTCTTCAGGGTAAACCCAAAATATTCTATATACAGGATGGTTGGTAACTGGTGGTACAAGCGGAAAGGGGGTGATTCTACGCGAAAAAAGAAGTCGAAAATATAGAATAAAATTTTTTCGTTTGAGGCTTCGTTTTCGAGAAAATCGACTTTGAATTTTGGCTCGGTACGCGCGTGCACTTTACCACGTCTCGTTATAAAGTGGATATTATCGCAGTTTAAGTTTGTTTTTGCCGTAACGGGAAATTAGGAATACATAATGAAATAATATGAAGTAATCATAAAGTTTATTATTACAAAAATTGCCGAAAAAAAAAGAAAAATTTTTATTCTATATTTTCGACTTCTTTTCGCTTGTACCACCAGTTACCAACCACCCTGTATATAGAAGAAGAATTGTACAGTATTAAATATTTATTATACTATATTTTTGGGGTAGTAATATAGTGTACTATAATGTATTTATTTACTGATATTTAGATATAATCTACTATATTGAATTAAAATATTTCGAGTATCTTTTTAAATTTATAGAATAATTAGATTTAACTTAGTTGTAATATACAATTATTGTACTGTATTTTTGAGGGGTTATACAGTACAGTATATTGTGATATAGTTTTGTATTAATTTGGAAGTATTTATATTATATAGGGTGGTTGGTAACTGGTGGTACAAGCGGAAAGAAGTTGATTCTACGCGAAAAAAGAAGTCGAAAATATAGAATAAAATTTTTTCGTTTGAGGCTTCGTTTTCGAGAAAATCGACTTTGAATTTTGGCTCGGTACGCGTGCACTTTACCACGTCTCGTTATAAAGTGGATATTATCGCAGTTTAAGTTTGTTTTTGCCGTAACGGGAAATTAGAAATACATAATGAAATAATGTGAAGTAATCATAAAGTTTATTATTACAAAAATTGCTGAAAAAAAAGAAAAATTTTTATTCTATATTTTCGACTTCTTTTCGCTTGTACCACCAGTTACCAACCACCCTGTAGAATAACGAGAGATTGCTGCTGCAACCCGTCAAATATATTTGGAGTAAATTAAATAAATATAAATATTGTCGAGAGACACTCGTACAAACGTTTTTGCAAAGATAGAGTATGATCGCTCGCGGATAACTCAATAACTCGTATACTTCGTTAATTGCTGATAATAACTCGGACAAATAACTCGCGTGTTAACTCGAACTTTTCTTTTTTTCCTTTTTTGCACGTGGAGAAATCCTAATGGACACTCCGCTGCTGCTAATAATCGGCAACAGCAGAGTAATGTCGATCTCTTACCGACTAAAACTCTGCGATGACCATCCTACGCGTGCTTTGGGGACCTCTTACGAATTATCTTTCCGTTGCACCCCCCTCCCGCGTTCTCTTGATCGAACTAGTCCTAAAAATTTCCCTAACTGTTGAGTTTGGCGCTAGGGGGCGGCCATTGTCCCTAGCGCCATCCCCCTTCAATCCGCGGTCTAGGCCGCCTGACCGCCATTCCCCTGTGTTAATTCAAACTATAACCCGGATAATGACTCGGATAATAACAGACTCGTCCGCAATCGCGTCCGTTTATTTATATTGGTCGGGGGAGTCGAAAAAATTTAAATTCGTCTTAGATCGACGGTTGCACGTAGCGGAGACATTGTTTTGCTCGGTGTTTATTTAGCGTTATGTTTCGTGCGTTAAGGCGGTGTCAATATCTCGAAGCAAAACAACAACATGAGTCGCTCTCTATTCGCATCGTCCTCTGACTCATGTGCCGCTACGTATTCTAAAAATATTATAAATATTCTAAAATATTTTAAAATTATTGAGATATGTATAATTTTGTGCGCTGGACTGGTTTAGATGCGTAGTAGAGACACTTGTATGTGAATATCAGTGTATGGAAGTATGTGTGTGCGCGGCGTTTCGAAAACAGATGAATGTAAACTGTACAGTCGGTCGGTTAACAGTCGGGTATGGAAGAAAGTGCTGAGACGCGTGCAAGTGTGTATCGATGAATATCTTAGAAATCGTCCGTCAAATAAATATATAATTATTCTAATATTAATTCCAAGTGTAAATTTAGTGTCCTTATACCATTATTTCGGCTATAAAGATCCACAATTCTCAATAAAAATAAATATTCTAAAAATATTCATCTCCTGGAAGAACCGCAAATACTCAAATAAACATTTAACGTTTCCTGTACCATGGAACTTTTTGTTCAATGATTATTTTTGCAACAACGCGAGGTGCTTAATGGCTTGTTCAGTGAAAAGTGGAAAATTCGACGACCAGATTGCTCTGCCGCTTTGGAGGAAAGAAAAATTCGACATTGACCGGGTATTCATGGTTCGTTGTGGGATAAATAGGACGATAGTATCTGGACGTTCTATTGAAATTTTTGACGCGAGAGTCGATCAGGTGTACACAGCGTTGCAGAACCTGTGACAAGTATACGGTGACCCTTTTCTAAACATAAGAATGTTGTGTCGTAGATAGAAATTAATACGTAAAATTTTATTGTCGCAACTTAAACGAAACGTGTACTAATTTATTTCTAAATTAATATCATCCTTCTGTGGAATAATTTCAATTAAATTATCAGAAGCACTTCTGCTCTATTGAATTTATTTACCACTTTTATACATATTAATTAATCAGGACATATGTATATTAAATTTCGTGTCAATTAATAGTACTTTTATATAACTACAAATATTTCATATAAATATAAAAGTTTTACGCCTAGGATTTGATAAAAAATTGTATACTCACAACTTTAGCTGAAATACTCTTAACACTAGAACTACCGATAGTTAACACGAAGCTATTTCTACCAAAACCAGTGACAATGACTGGTCTTTAAAAAATACGTAATAATAGAATATTTTTATGTTTACTGATTTATTACTTTCTTACTGAAGGAATTCCATGTTATGTTGTTGAGAATTGTGGATCTTAATTGCCAAAATAAAAGTAAAGGAACACTAAGGTTACACTTAGAATTCAAATTAAAATAGTTATAGATTTATTTAATAAACGATTTTCAGGATCTTCGTCGATATACATTTGCAAGCGTCTCAGCACTTTCTTTGTCTCGCCATCTTCAGTACCACACTGCCAACGGAACGGTTACATTCATCTGTTTTTCGAGACGCCGCGCACACACATACTTCCACACACTCATATTCGCTTACGTGTGTCACACTACGCGGCCAGTCTAGTCTAGCACACAAAATTATACATATCTCGATATATGTAGTACATTTTTGGTATTATTAATCCATCTGGGACCATCATCCCTAAACGAGGGTTGCCACATTTATAAAATTGTAGAACCAGTCGTTTTGACTGGTGTGGTATTTCTAGAGTTAGCATCTAGCGATCTAGCGATCGATCCGGGATTTTCCTGATAACTGATATCGTCGTATCGAATGATACGCAGTAAAAATTTTAAAAACGTGTGGCAAGTTGTACGAAACGAGGAAACTGGTTAATTGGGGTTCGATAAACAGATTGCAGGACTCCTGTACACTTTGACAGGTACCAGCCATTTTCACTGCTATTGGTATAAGTAGCCCTGACACAAAATTATTTTCAGTTTGAATACGTAAGAAACAAAATAAAATTCATTATATTATTCTTTTAGTTATCGTTGCGAAAGTCATTACATCATTGCGGAAAAAATACAATACGAAGTAGGAATTTTAAGATCAAATTGTAAAACCAGTCAATTCGACTGATGTGGTAGTTCTAGTGTTAACTCATTAAGAAATTTGTAGATCTGTCACAATAAATGAGAAAAAGAAAACATAAGGTTAACGACGATGAAATGATTACAATATTTCATAATTTCATAATTTCTGGCTACGATCCGCGTTATCGTTTTACATTTGATCCTGCTACCACTTTTCAGTGTGCTCCAGCGTACAAACATCTTCCACTTCTCGCGGTATACAGCTGTTCCGTTTCCAAGGAATAGCTCATCCGATTATTTTCCTCGAGTTGCTTCCTCGAACAAGTTCCTTGCTCGCAACTGCGTTCGTGCCTTAGAAGTTGGCCAGTTTGTAACATTAACACTTGCTGGATTGGTCTAATGAAATTAGCACGGGTATTAGCTTGCAAATGCGCTGGGAACGTGCATGTGTATCTTCGTTTTCGAATATTCGTGATCCAGCCACGTGCTTCGTTCACGTGTTCTAAACGTATTATATTGGGTTGGCAACTAAGTGATTGCAGATTTTGTCATTACATGATATAGACAAAATCTACAATCACTTAGTTGCCAACCCAATAGGACGATGATGACCAACTACGGCAGATAACCAACTGATTATTAGGGCTGAATCATCAAGTGTTCAAATTTCATCCACTCAGAAACACGCAACACGGCACTTTACCGACTCAGTCGTTAAAAAATCGAAATTTTATTTTTCTAAATATAATAAATCACGCTTTTCTAATTTTTATAACACGTTGAGTGACGTGTCACCCATATTTGGGTGACGACGAAAAGTTCTGACAGGGCCACCCCACCCGCATTCGGGTGACAGCAAAGCTTCTGGCAGGGATGCGTCACCCATATACGGGTGACAACAAAATTTTGATGCTGCTGCGTCACCCGTATTCTGGTGATTCTTATTTGACTACCTGCGAAGGATCGTCGTAGATATTTGAAAGATATTCCACAGGAAGTAATAGAACTATTGAATTGTTATAAAAGTAATACGAAAATGGTTTATTAAGAAAATTATTTAAAACGTAAAACTTTGCAACATTCTATACAAAGCTGAGGTTGGTCGGGACAATTTGGACAATAAGTTGTCGTCTTCCTTAAATTCTCTCGTGTGTTTGATCGGTTCATTCGACGTCTTTTATCTGCATAACATAATTTGCATGCGCGACTAATGCTTCTTCCGGAATCATTTTTCCGAACGGCGATACTATGCCGACTCCGTCGAAGACAAGGATTTTTTGTATTTTCAGACAACCCTAATAATTTTACAGCTAATAATTCTCTAAATCTTCTAATATTTACGTTCTTCCTTGTTGCAATTTTCTGATAGAAGTAAGTTTATTATTTCGACATCGACGAACAGCTGAAACACATCATATGGATTGACATCACCAGGTAATTGCCTAATGAGGCCGTCTGCCTCGGGAAAAGAAAATGACTTCTGTCGGCCATTAAATTCATTCCATTCACCAAATTGAATTGTACTTTCCTCGGTATCGTCAGTTCTTCTTTCTTCCTCGATGACCAATTCTTGTACAATCTCGTCAACGGTATCTTCATTATATTCAGTATCACTACGATTACACTTATCAATATCCGAATCAGAATCAGACGATGTAATTCCATTTATATTTCTATTTCTAGGAAATCTGATTTCTTCCTCATCGCTACTATCCGAATTTGTGATTAACCTCGTAAAAGCTTTCTTATATTCACTGCTATTTGACTCACTAAGAAATAAGTTTTCCATTTTTCTTTTCGACATTGTAACGAATTAGGGCAGAGATTTTAAGTTATCTAAAATATAGGTAGGACAATCTAGCAGAGTACGCTTGGTACTGCGGCACTCGTGGCCTGATGAAGATTTCATTGAAAACACGCGCGGCAGTGAACGTGATTTCAAGACAATTTTAACAATCGATACATTTTCAACTATACATAATTATGTCTCTGCAGAAAGTTCTAGGATTAGAATAAGAAGTTCTTCCCGGCCCAATATAGTCAGATTCTAAGTGCTAAAATCTGTAATGAAATTCTTCTATTGTAAATCCCCTTAAGTACAAGCCATTTGTGACGATCACAATTAGATCAGCATGGTGTCTGGTACACCAAAGAATTTTAAATACTCGAGCATTCCATTCGAGAAATCTTAATCATCTTAGACACTCCCATAACTTTAAATTCTCTTTAAATTCTTCTATTGTAAACCACCTTAATTCTATGCCATTTGTGACGATAACAATTAGATCAGCATGTTGTTTGATGCACCAAAAATTTTAAATACTCGAGAATTGCATTCGAAAATTCTTAATCATCTTAGATTCTTCAAGAATTCTAAATTCTTTTTAAATTCTTCTATTGTAAACCGCCTTAATTCTATGCCATTTGTGACGATAACAATTACATCAGCATGTTGTTTGGTGCACCAAGTATTTTAAATACTCGAGCATTCCATTCGAGAAATCTTAATCATCTTAGACACTTCAAGAATTCTAAATTCTTTTTAAATTCTTCTATTGTAAACCGCCTTAATTCTATGCCATTTGTGACGATCACAATTAGATCAGCATGGTGTCTGGTACACCAAAGAATTTTAAATACTCGAGCATTCCATTCGAGAAATCTTAATCATCTTAGACACTTCAAGAATTCTAAATTCTTTTTAAATTCTTCTATTGTAAACCGCCTTAATTCTATGCCATTTGTGACGATCACAATTAGATCAGCATGGTGTCTGGTACACCAAAGAATTTTAAATACTCGAGCAATGCATTCGAAAATTCTTAATCATCTTAATCTTTTTCTTGAAATACTTAGTTTCCGAACGATCTTTCTTGCAATTGAAGATAAAAGAAGATAAAATACAGTAATCTGTTCTTCTCGAAGGAGATGGAACGGAGGCAATTAAATGTATAATGGTCGATGCTGCGTTTTAGATTATGTGGCAACAGTGTTAGAATCTTCGGTTCGTATACTTTTTTCAATGACGAAGCAGCGGCTCTACCGTTGAAAAAAGCGAAGCGAAGCAAAGCAAAGTCTCATTTGCTCGACGTTCTCCTTCTTTGCCTCATAGTTCCACGTAATCTCGCGCCTCCAAAGCATCCCGTTATGCAATACCGAGAAGTATCTTGCTGGAATGCAGAAGTTGGAAGAACCGAGAAAATAAGAAGCCACGTTCCACATTCTCCCTCGATGGATAGCTTCAAGTAGTGACGCGTCGAAGAATGATAAGTGGCGACAGTTCTATATTCTCGTTGTTTTCCCATCATACTGTTACATTTTTCATGGTAAAATTGAATTTCATAAAAAAAAAAAAATAAAAAGTTTCCTCGAAATTCGTCTCTTTTTTTACTCGTCCAGACACGGAAGCGTATATTTTCTTTCAAAATCTGCCGCAATTCGTTTTGTTTACTAAGTAAACAGCCGGTGAATGTAAATTAAAATAGCGAGTCAGAGAAAATAACTAGCAATGGTAGAATTTAGTCTGTGCTTGCGACATTAATGGAAGATTACAATAGGAAAATGTAACAAGTTTAATTCAAGTGATATTTTAAAATAGCAACAACATTTCAAATTTAATATGTTGCGAATGAATTTTATATTACCAATTTCTTTCCCTTTATTTGATTTTAGTATTAAATAAAGCACAGGGAACAGCTTGTTTATGAAAACAATTTCGCAATTCAATAACGCAGTTTCAAAATGGTTTTTTCATTAAATTTGTTTACAGATATATTAGAATAAATATCTTGCCAATCATGATAGTTGTATCTTCTTGCAGTGCTAATGAAATTTTTAAATGCTTTATATGCTTGTAAACAGAAAATATTAATTTTTATAAAGAAGACACTTTATAAGGGTCATCGAGTAGCATTGAAATTAGAACATCAACAAATATGGATTTACCACGCTTTCTTCCTATTCTTCTTCATTAATTTTGCACATAGCATAATTGAATATTTTAGATCAGGGGACAGAGGTCTTCTCTTACAAAAGTATACTATACTTCTTGTGGCCTTGATAGTAGCTAAGGTCAAAGTAGATGACAATATTAGTTGTCGATAGTGGCAGCGAGCAAACTATTGTAATTTATCGCGCAGACAATCAACGCAACTGGTCCACTCTGATTTGCCTCTGTACAAATCTAATGCAACACTTTTCCACATTGACACTTTGACTGCCACACGGAAATCACGTGTTTCGCTGAGGGCGCCACTGGAGTATTTCTATTATTCAAAGCATATAATAACAAAATAATAATAAATTGATGATGTGAGACAATATTCTTCCCCAATCGGCCGTTTATCTTATTGGTAGTCACGGGTGACCTTGGTAACAGTTGACATATCATAACAAGACTTCGTTTATTTCAACAAACCATTCGCATTTGTTATTTAGTTGTAAGCAAAACGTGCAGAATATATCTGTAGCGGCACATGAGTCACGCTGTTCACCTCGGAGTAGGACGATCATTAGGTTACACATAAGAAAGAATAAACAAACGCCGCTACATGTAACCGTCGAACGAAGACGAATTCGAACTTTCCGACTTCCCCTCGACTGGTATAAATAAACGGACGCGATCGCGAACGATCAGTAGAAACCGTTACAACGACGTACACACACCGATTCGCGACTTCACAGCTATTCTCTGTATTATCTGACTTTTAATCTGTACTTTTAATCTGTACGTAGACTTGATATTTTAAATACACTTGACTGCTTGCCACACGAGTATCTCAGTATTTAATCTCCTACATATCGTTGAGACGTGTAGAAGATATTAGTAAACTGTATTATGATTATTTTTGTGATTTCGACGAAACATTCGGCTGAAATGGTAGAGGTCCGCAAAAAAAATTATGTTTGTGATAAAACAATGATAGTGGTAGATTACAACAGAGGAAAATGTGCTGTAGATTTATCAGATCAAATGATAGCATATTGTACATCATATAGAAGAACCCTCAAGTGGCATATAAAATTAGCTTTATAGTTACTGTTAAATACATTAATTTCAAACGCGATGATAGTCTATAAACAAGCAAGAAAAACAAAAATCAACAGATTTTAGAATGGCACTCGCGATGCACAGTGCTATTCACCAGAGCCGTGAAATATACTTATTCGATAAAGATTGCGACACGAAACGCAGAAGAAAGAAGGACAGGTGTACCTGACACAAAAATTTTGCAGAGAGTGGTATAAAAAAAATGATCAAAAATTGCTAAGAATCGGACCAAAAAGGTGACCACCTATCGTCCAGATTGTATTGACGAGCCACATTTATGTCTAAAGTGTTTCAAAACAGTGCACCGTTAGATGCACATTTGTCCTTATTTTTTTTTATTGATGTTCTAATAGAAATGTTTAATTGTTCAATGTGGCACTTTTTATTTCAAAGTATCTTCTATTTATCGGTTATATTTAAAATACTCTAACTGGCAATTTTCATTCAATTTTTACAATTGTAAGAGGTTGTGGCGCTCCGGTCACCAATAACCAACATGGCGTCACAGGAGAAAACATGGCGTATGACCCACGTGGTAGTCAAAGTGTTAAATTCAATCTAGCGTTCTATATAAGCCTAATGACATAAGCCTAAAAATTCTATTATTATTAAATTGAAATATTTTACAGTTGCCATCATCATCTCCATGTATCGTGTAACAGGAATAACCTGATTATATTTTACATGTACATTTGGTTTGAGCTAATGTATGCTGTTGCAATACATTTCTATAACCACGTTCGATATACCAGAAATATCCTCACGCAAAGTGTTTGATTCGACAGCAGGAATTTCATAGAGTATTTAGTTTCTTCGTAGGCAATTTTTTAAAACTCGATACGAGATCGATTAACGAAGCACGATAAATGTATTCATTTTCGATGAAATTGGTCCGCTACATTTCAGTGTGTTATGCACATGAAATTGTTCCGAAATATATTTCCATTGTTCGTATTTAATAAAATACAACTTTCCTCATAGGGTGAAAGTATTCGACCTTGAAAGGGTAAACAAAACGTATAAGGATCGTGTTGATTGATTTAATAGTAAAATGCAATTGAACCACCTAATAATTACGAGTTTCATGTTCCGAAACGATCTACAAAATGGATCCCGCGAAATATCACGATTACGATACTAGCGACATCTGGAATTCAAGCTTTTCGCGATATTAGCATAGGTTGATGCGAAATAATCGGTGAACAGTGTTTGAACAGGCAAGTTTCGAGGAAGTTGGTTGGCTTGAAGAGGATCCGATGGAAAAAGTTTGGACTGCCATTCACGGCACCGGTACTCGAGTATTTGATAAACGATCTCCCTCTCTGGTTTCGCCTATCCTCCGGCTTTGCCGGTTAAAACTTTCGTTTTTCGAATAGGAACACCGCAGACGAATGGTCGGTAACTCGGCTAGAAACTCGGTGCAGTTCATTTGCATGCGTTTCGCGTACGCGGCCCACGGCTACGTTTTCTGTCGGAATTTAAGACTCGATTTACACTGACATGGCACCGGTCACAATGTAGTTAGGGCTCAGTCACACTCCATTTAAATGGTAATCGATTCTCTTGGAACGACGAGGAACGATGCTCGATGTGTAACGACGATTTAGAGATTTCGCGTGGACACCGCTGCTTTTCTCGCTTTTCCGTCGAACAGCGTCGCTCAATTTCTGTCCACTCGCCTGCTATCTCAATGGAATAATAATGCAGTGAAACGTCCAGCTTTTCCTTTCGTTCGGATACACTTGTCAGGGAATTTTGCATATTTAATCGTTTCGAGAGAGAATTCTCTTTCAGCTGTGGGACAAATATCTTTCTTTTGGTTAAATCTCTTCGTAATTAACACATTGTTGATCGGAAATTTTACTCAGAATTTATCTCATGTCACTGACTATTATTTCGTAATTGGATGTGCAAGTAAAACAATATAAATAAACTTTAATAAATTCTATTTATTATTCATCTTTTAATATTTCTTTTTCCTATGACAAACAGTGTAACAATCACCTACGTGTAATGGTACACAACAGCTTTTGCAAATATATCTAGTTTCTGCGGTTTCCTTTTGACGAGCATACTCTACACGCTCTAGTGGGATTTGTTTTTCTGCCAGTGACTATTTTTTCTAACACGTGGTCTCTTAGTTGTCCGGAAAACCTGAAGGATGCATCATTATAATAAGGAGCTGTTTTAGAAATTCGAGAAGTGTCAGATGCGATGCTGCGTTCTTTGGAATCTACAGTTACCCCATTCTCTAGCTACTTCCAGTAGAAATTTATTGTATCTTGTTTTATTTTCTGGCAGATAGGTACATTTTATATGCATCGAACAAGGTGCAGTTTATCAGAAAAAATGCTAATTTTCTGGACCACTTTAATTCGGCTGTTTGCCGAATACTGACTGCACGGTCTACCCCTTTCATGTTGTTACGCCCCGAGGCTTACTATAGGCCGTGTCTCTAACCGTCTCTCCTGGTACTACAGTGTCGCAGACAGATCGTCTTACATGACCGGCGAATATAAACAAAATAGCGATAAGCGCATAGTTGTTGTCGAGCAGCGAGTTCTTAAAAACATCGATTCGCCTTCGGTCCGTTATTTTACCTACACAAAAAAGTGGCATACGTGATCATAGGCGCGAACGGTTGCGAGACTCGAGCGTGGTGGGGGTCGTTTCTAGGAGAAGACAAATCGAAGGGCAGTTAGTATTATACGAGGATTCAAACCGAATGCATCGAGAGAGAAAGTCGAGTCGAATTATAATAATAAACTAGTTGTATCGTCGTTAAATCATTTGTAACGTGTTAATTATAACTTCTGATACAGTGCCATTTTCCAAGTTACCACAATTTGATTCACAATCACTCGGACAATCAGATAAGACATACGCGTATAATTCATTGAAAGATTCTTCATTGGTACGTTTCGCCATCGTTGACATTCTTTCACAACAAACGACGCAACTTGACGGGTCTTATAAGCGAGAGACACAGTTTGAGCTATGCTGACCAACAATTGCACTGCCATCATGTCCAACAGCGCACCGAGAAAACGACGCTGATGCGAAAAGAAGCGCATCACGAGTTTACTCGTGACCGGTCGACAATGTGTTAATTAGAATTTTCTTTCAATTTTGAAGACAAAATATTTTTTGTAACAATTGGTAACAACGGAATCAGGAATTTTAACTTTAACTTGAAACTAAAGTATTCGGTGAATTATCTACAATAGGTACGTTGCTATGGTGTAAAGATAATATTGTAAAAAAATGGTCGCATGAATTTATTGAAATTTGTAAGAGATGCAAATGATTATAGTTTCAGAGATACATAACTTTCGAAATAGTAAATTCACAAAGCGTTTAAAAATTGCGTTAAAAAAGGTATCGCAGTTATCGTGTACGTGGAGGTATCCAATTTTCGCGAAACGATTTTCCAACACTTTTGCAATTTCATCGGCCATTTCGAATAACAATATCGGCCGAAATTAATCATCGCGACAGAGGATTGAATAAAATGTCATCTTGGTGCAGGCTGTGGATTTCTCATATAAACCGTGTTTTCTTATACACCATACGTAAGGTGGATGAAATTTCATTGGCGAAACAGTGTCAGAGCTAGGTTCCCTTCCCGTCGTATCTTTTTTACCCGACGTAGATAACGTCGAATCGATATTCGACATTAAATCTTTAACCGTGCTATGAAAGCTCGATAAGATTTTATGCAGGATAATAAAGTTTTAAAGAGTCTGGCGATATAGATTTCGCGCGATCACCATAAAACGAGAGACTGTCGCGAATATCGCCTTGGAAAATGATTCTTTTTATTTACGCGATTGAATTTAACGACTTGGCGATTCTATTGGCCGCTGTAACCTTTGATAATCGAAGCTCAATTTTCTAGTGCAAATGGTTCTTGGATAGAAAAGTGTCTGTGATCCTTGTTTCTGTGATAAATTATAAGTAACGCACTTTAATATACAAATTCTTCCGTGAGAAATTGAAAATTACTGGGAGAAAATTGTAAGAGGAAAGATGGAAGAATTGCTGAAACTTAAACGAAGAGAAGAAGTTTTGGTATTTCAAATTTCTAATATCTTTTACGATTTTTAACTCTTTTTTTATTGGTCACAGAGATGAAATATTATTAACGAGAAAGATTTTAACTTCCGGAAATCGATAGTAGTTGTTCACCTGTATCATCAAATTTGAACTAATCTTTTAAGAAATGTAGAAAGCATGTTTCACTGTTTTAGACTAAAGCTCTGTAAAGAAGAATAGTTTTAGTACATATTAGGTTGGCAACTAAGTGATTGCGGATTGTATCAATACAACCTAATGACAAAATCCGCAATCACTTAGTTGCCAACCTAATACTTCACAAATTGGTCGGTGACTTTGATTTTCTCCAAACTTCAATATATTGTAAAAGGCTAGTTAAAAAGATATAACGTCATTGAAGGAATGTCGCAAACAATTCTAAGTACTTTTAATTTCATACTTAATCTAAAATTCACGTGGAATGTTGTCATATCTATACAGAAATTTGTCCAAAGCATTAACCAAATTTAGAATGTCGTCATTGCTTGTGCGCGTGTGTTATAAATGGAAACTTTGCAATGAAATTATACGCCACAAAAGATTCTTTGTTATTTTTGAAAATTATTTCGAGATCGTGTAACTTTGCATCTTTACTCGTCCTTCGATATCCGTTCGAATTACATAGAAAATACTCTCTGTAATCAACCGAAGAAGATATATTGGCTTGGCAACTAAGCGATTGCGGATTGTGTCAATACAACCTAGTGACAAAATCAGCAATCACTTAGTTGCCAACCCAATAGTAACGAAAGCTACACAATTCACACGAATTGAATACAATTCGCATCAAACACGAGAACCGTAAGCGAGTAACCGGATCAGCGTTTGTCGATGTATAGACGTTCGCCTAATTGGTTAAACTTTAACTAATATAATAATATTAATAATAACAATATAATAATAATAATAATAATAATTAGATATCTGTTGATTTATTAAGTGAATTAAGAATAGCTTGCGTGAAAAGTGTAACGAATGAACCGACGTATAAAGTGCAAAACTGTCGGTCAAATGTTCGTTTCAACGTGAGACAGACATCTGTAGTTGGACGAGAATTTGTACGAATAATCGTATGGAAAAAAGTGTTTTAAACGTTTTTCCTTCGCTCGCCTTTTTTCCATCCGCTTTTTCTCTCTATTTTTTTTTCTTTTATACGATATAGTCGCGGTAGAATATGTAAAATTAATGGATTGTGCACGACCATTCGAATAAACCCAACGATGTTTCATTTCCACCGATGAGGGGAAGGGGGATGAAATACGATATTCAGATTTCACGGACGATTGAAAAATCGCGGGGAAAAACTGCGGGCGGACGTTGAAGTTGCGAATTATGCGAGAAACGTGGGAATTCAGCGGCAGCTTGATGGACCGGATAATTGGATAATCCAATGCGAAACAGCCACTTTTTAATATTAATGCTGAAATTCGTCAAACGTTCGTGCCTGCGACGTTTTTATTTCCTATAAAAGGGTAACGTCGAGCGAATCCTGACACTCGGGCGAATTATTCATTTTCTGAAGCATCGCGATATTTCATCGTTTCACACTAAAAATCAATCGAAACAACAAGTGAAATTTATTCCATCTCGAATAAATCATAAGCATTAGTTTCATAAAATTTGCAGATAAAATATTAGTACATTCGCTATTCGCAAGGTATGATACGTGAAAATATATCGTTTTCGCTAAGATAAACATATGTTGCATACATTAAATATGTATTGAATTCTGTGTTATATTAAATATTTTTCCTAATATTCTAACTCTTCCGAAATACATTTTTATTTTAACAATAAACTCAGTAATATAATATCGGGTTGGCAATTAAAAGTGATTGCAGGTTTTGTCAATAGGTGGCCTTAGCACATTCTTTTGTTTTGTCAACGTGTTCAAAACACCTAACCTATATCGTTTTCTTGTTGTTTGGACTTGCACCTTTAATTTAGTAAAAAAATTGTATCGATTGGTCATTTAGTTTCGTCATTATCCCAATTTAAAAATGGAAGAACAATACGTGCGTTTCAGACATATTTTATTGTATTATTTCCGAAAAGAACACATCGCAAGCACACAACAAGTTACGTGCCGTATATGAGAATGAAGCCATGAAAATTGGTTTGCCAAATTTCGTTCTACCGATTTGTCGCTGAAAAATGCTCAACGATCTGGCAGTCCAGTTGAAGTTGACGAGACCCGTATCAAGGTCATTATCGATTTAGATCGTCATAGCGCAACGCGTGAGATTGCAGTGAAGCTCAATGTATAGCATACATGCATTAAAAAAAAATTAAAACAGCTTGGCTGTGTCAAGAAACTCAATTTATGGGTCCCTCATCAGTTTAAGGAAATTCATTTGACGCGACGCATTAGCATCTGCGGTTCGCTTCTGAAACGCAACGAAATTCATCCATTTTTGAAACGACTGATTATTGGCGACCAAAAGTGGATAGTTTGTAACAACGTTAATCGGAAAAAATCGTGGGCGATGCAAGATGAACCAGCCCAGACGACACCGAAAGCTGAGATTCGCCAAAAAGAGATTATGCTGTCTGTTTGGTGGGATTATAAAGGAATTCTGTACTTTGAACTTTTACCAAGAAACCAAACGATTAATTCAAACGTGTACGTTCAACGACTCGCCAAACTGAGCGATGCAGTTCAAGAAAAGCGGCCAGAATTGGCAAATCGTAAGAGTGTTGGTTTCCAGCATGATAATGCAAAGCCCCACGCATCTTTGTTCACTCGCCAAAAATTATTGGAACTAGGTTGGAATGTGTCGTCGCATCCGCCATATAGCCCTGACCTTGTGCCTTCAAATTATCATTTATTTCGTTCCATGCAGCACTCCTTAAATGGTAAAATTTTTAATGACGCTGATGATGTAAAGTCACATTTAATTCAGTTTTTTGCTGGCAAAAATCAGAAGTTTTATGAACATGGAATTATGGCATTGCCTGAAAGATGGCAAAAGGTGATCGACAAAAACGGACAATGCCTAATTGAATAAAGTTATATTTCTAAGCAAAAATTTTGAATTTTCCTTCTTATGTAAATAATGCAGTCCTATGTCCCGCTAGGAAAATTAAAGCAACCCAATAATTAGTTTCGTGTTCATCAAAGAATTGACACTAAAATGATAAATTTCAATGTTCTCGGTAGATGTTTTTGTCAAAATTAATATTGTCTTTTATCGTGATTAACACACGATTATGCTCAAATATATTTCGTCCTCATCCTTTTCAATTTTAATTATAATTATTTCTGTATATATAACATTGCTTTAGTGTTAAAACTGTACGTCGATGTCTAATACCTGTGTCCCCACAAATTGTTTGAAGTTCGGTGAATTAATTTATGTGGAGGGTTTGATGAAAGGTAAAGTAATTCGCGTATGCCAATTACAGTATTTTCTCTATAATTGATCGCCACTGTGTTTTTCATAATTAATCAGCCGTCACCCCCATTGCTGGTCCATTTGAAACACCATGGAGTTTACCTGCTAAGTTGCGTAACTTAATACCAATTCAATTTCATGGAAAGATACTAATTATCCATGACACGACGATGAAACCTTTCTACTTTTCATCTTTTTAAAGCTAAACCTTTACTTTTGTATTTGCCAGATCTTTCTTATTTTAAAATGGCACCAAACACGATAAACTTTCAATTATATTCACATTTATTGTATGTAGACAAAATAAAATAGACAAAAGAAGATAAGTTAGTGTCTGTAAATAAGAAAATACGCTCTAATTTATATCGTGTTTGGTCTCGTTTCAATCACAATAACCTCACAACTTCATTAGTGTAGTATCAGGGAAAAACCCTGGGTAATTAACAAGGTCACTCGACCATGGGTCATCCAAGTCCGTGGAACATGTGCGTGGCGAGTATACAGTGTAGTATCAGAAAAAACTCTGGATAATAATGGTCTACTTTTTATTTTTATTTTTATTATTTAAATTGTACTTTACAATTTGTCCAGCTGGACATTTGGTAAATTAGAAGGTCTACTTGACCTTGGGTCATCCACGTTTGTGGAACATGGACGTGCCAGGTATACCAGCGCCATAGTATAAAAGGTAGCTGTTAGTGAGTTGTTGGCAGAGTGTTGTCAGCATTGTCAAGGAGTGTGGTCAGCGTGAAAAAGAGCCGCTGTGACGAGACGAGTGAGTGACGAATGATGGCTGCGTACATATAGATCGATGAAGCATCGTATTACGTTGTCCGAAAAGTTTCTTTCGTTTCATAAAATAACAATAGATGAACAACAATTTCTGTTTTATATTATTTTATTGAATTAGGTATGATCCATTTCGTTCTATTTCTATTATTATGTTCGTGCATAATTCAATAAACTACGATAAAACAAAAAACATTGTACGTCTATCATTTCCTTATAAAACGAAAGAAACCTAACCGGAAACGGACAACCTAATACTTGATTTTGTGTTGACGTGAACGATATTGAAACAAATGATACCGTTACCAAACCTACTACTAGCGCTATATTTTCCCACGTTAGTTTTCTTTTTTCTTTTTTTTTTTTAATTTTTTATTTTAAAATTTTACAATTTGTCCAGTAGGATATTTGGTAAAATATCTTATCTTAGTGAATAAAATATGGCATGTGGATTGTTACCCCCAGCGGGGTTCCATCATCGTGTTTATTAGGTTATGTTCTTTGTGTTGCCACATTAGTGGAAGTTTTATTCGATAAAGATCGATGGTAAGAAAGTTGCATTGCTGCATTAACCCTCTGCACTGCTATGTCGACATTAGTTTTTATCTCAGCAGCTCCTTTGTCGAGTCCCAGGTTTTTTTGTGGAACGTGCCAAAGAAAGCAGAATTGCATCCTGGAAATTGTTTCAAGATATATCATACACTTAAAAATTAGAAAATACAAGAATAGCGTGAATAAAACTGGTATTTAAATGAATTTCTTTCTTCCTTTATTTATTTAAATTGACTTATTTTTTAGTTCAATTAAATTTCTAATAAAACACTTAAAAACGTTGGCAGCTGCTGCTAACCAAATTAAAAGGGTTAACATTATCTGACTGATATACGTTTCTTCCCGGTTCTCGCACCTCGCTGTTTTCTTTCCAAATTTGGAAATTAAGCTTCGTTCCGTTCGTCTGTATAGCTCCCTTATATTTATTAATTTTAATCATTTTTTTCCACTAGCGCGCTTAAGAGTTTCTCCTCTTTTCCTCTGTATTTGTCAAATTTGTCAATGTCTCTCATAATCCTCTTAAAAATAAAAATGGCGGGTCCTATGTGTTATATACAATCGAGTCCTCTAGACGATAATTCATCGTCGAGGAGTCTCGATTTTCCATCAATTACGCGGAAAATACTCCGTTTCTCGCGCTCCATCGATATCATCCTAATTGCTATCGAGCGTCTTGGTAATCCATTAGCGAACAAAGATGGCCTAGATGGCAGCGTGGTAGGCCTATGCTCCTCGTATTCGCCGCGTCCTATCTGCTCTCCACGAAGAATCTATCCGGTCTGCGTTCGAATCCAGATCCACGGTACATTTGATATAGAATCGCGTTTCTTTTGCATTCGCGAGGATTAATGGAGGAGCGGTACGTTTTCCGATCATCTAAAGCATCCGATGTATTGCACAGTTTCAACGAACAGATGCATCCTTTTTAGAATTTTCAATCGGATGTCGCTTTAGCAATCTCCTTACGTCTCTCCTCTGGGATATCTTTAGCACGAGATCAAGTGATAAAAAATAATAATAATAAGTAGAAATAAAAATAACAGATAAGAAGTTTCTGCGTGAAAATTTGACAAAATTTGACAAACGCTTTACCGACCGATATACGTACGTCCGATCGGCAATTCAGGCGCAGATTCTCCCTGGCCGCCGGCTCTGTTTCGGTTTAGACTCTCCAATACCATTCTTTTCGTTCATCGCGAACGCTAAGTTTTTCAAATTGGTATAAAATTGTGGGAGCTTACGAGGCAACGCAACTGACGTAACCGAGCAAGGTACTTTAGCAGTAAATAACAATTTACTGTTCAAATAATGAGAAAAATTGTCGGCGACAGAAAGCCGATTAATAGGCTATCGGTTGGTAAGTGTCGGCGACAAAAAACGATTTATCGGCTATCAGTCGGTAAAGTGTCAATTAATGATGAAGCACATCGTAATTTTTGCAACATTTTTTATGCAACAAATGCATCTTTTTTATATTCTACAGAAAAATTATTTAATCGTACGTTCGCTACCAGCGTCACGTATACGAATTTTGTAAATTTTAAACTGTGAAATAAATGAATACATAATTAACGTGCTTACTTCTGAAAAGGTAGAAGCTGCTGCTTATAATAAAAGTAGGTTTATTGTATCGTTGAATATATCGCAGAAAATTACAAGAAACAAAGCATGATGTGGTGAACATCATAAGTGCGAATGCATTAATCCACTGCTTTGCCAACCGCGCACGCCACAACGGGCTGTACGTTTCTCACCGCAATGGACAAGTCAACCCATACGCTGTCTACCGCGCATTTTTCTAATTATCGAGGACTGATGTTTACTATTTAAAGAACAAAGAAGTCTAAAAGTTATTTAAGTGGTTAATTATATTTTGCGGTAATGATTTTCTTTAACGATTTCACATATTGTTTATACAAGATATCAAATTAAAAGTATACAAAAATATAGGTAAAATTAAAGACGTTAAAGACGACTAAAGATAAATAACACGACTTGAACGTGAAATGAAAAATTCATAATGCATTTTAATATTTTTTTAGTAATTGTAGTATCGTTCGATTGTAACTTTATTTAGTCATAATTGATAGTGTAGCTTTTTAATTAATTTTAACGCCACTAAATTTTGTGTTTTATTATATACTGTACTTTATAAAAGCGGAACAAGTGGCGCGATTAATTGGGAACAATTTCAGCTAAACAATAACTGATAATAAAAAAAGAAAAAAGAGAACGCGTTGCTAAAGTCAAAAAGGGAGATCTCCCAGTTGAGCTATGCAGCGATGTTCATTACAGAGGGCAGATCTCCCTATTCGGTTGGCTAAGTGTTAAAAGAATATCATCCACCTTCAATTTTTTAATAAATTGATAAAGGTCCCAAGTTTTACGTGTATTGTTTAAGAGTAACTTAGTTCCAAGACAGCTGATTGTATCAAAAAACTACAATAAATGCATGCAGAAATATACGCAATATTATATATATACTATTATATTATAATATTATATATTATTACATTATAATGTTATTACAGGGTGGTTACCAACTGGTGGTACAAGCGGAAAGAAGTCAAAAATATAGAATAAAAATTTTTCTTTTTTCTTTTTCAGCAATTTTTGTAATAATAAACTTTATGATTACTTCATATTATTTCATTATGTATTCCTAATTTTCCGTTACGGCAAAAACAAACTTAAACCGCGATAATATCCACTTTATAACGAGACGTGTAAAGTGCACGCGTACCGAGCGAAAATTCAAAGTCGATTTTCTCGAAAACGAAGCCTCGAACGAAAAATTTTTATTCTATATTTTCGACTTCTTTTTTCGCGTAGATTCACACCCTTTCCGCTTGTACCGCCAGTTACCAACCACCCTGTATATACAGTATATACATATATACATTATATATACAGTGTAAATTTATCAATTTATGAGTTCCTTATTTTTTTAATATGTATTATATTTTTTATTATACGTTATTATTATTTATTAAAAGTAAACAATACGAGTGGATTAATACACATCGCTGATATGATGCTCGTCACACATCACGATTTATTTTTTCTAGTTTTCCGCAATATATCAACAACATATATTTATACACAATAAATTGCTAAATATAAATAATTATATTGCAATTACCTTTGTTTTTTCGCTTCAGAAACTATTATAATTAATGCAAATAAGCATTACTATAATGCCAACGTTGTAACGTTAATAATGAATCATCGAATATTCTCGAATAGTCCACCACATATATGCGGAGAATTAAATTCACGATCGGTAAAACGCATTGGGGAAATTGTAATCTTTTTGAACACATCGCATCTACCGTGGTTATTTTACCGTGGCGTGGCAAGAGGGCGGGGATAGGCCATTGTAAATCCTTGAATTTTATTTCGATGAATTATCGTCGTATTTATACGAGAGTCTCGTGTTTTATTCGTGTTTTTGTTTTCCACCGATAGCCAGCCAGCTATTGAAATTCAGATCAGAGAAGCGAGTGTTTCGATTTACGGATTAACGGATTAGGGGAATAATGCTTGGGATAATTCGGATTTCTGTCGAATATCGGATACGCCAATGAGTAGATCTCGCGGGGAAATTAAGCTTCGTTTCGTTCGTCTATATAAGCACCTTTATATCTATTAATTCTAATCATTTTTTTCCCACCAGTGCGCTTAAGAATTTCTCCTTTTCTGCTCTGTATTCATCAAATGTTTCAATGTCTCTGGTAATCTTAAAAATTAATCTTTTCGTATCGACTGTTGTGCGTAAAAATTCCTTGTTTTTTTTTTTTTTTAATTTCTTTATTCATCAAATTTCTCAATATTAATTCTACGTGGACCAAAGTTTCCAATATTTCTCGTAATTCAGCTGAAAGAATGAATCTCCTCGTTTCGAAATTACTTGCGCGGGTTGCAATTATCTTCGTATTTTCTATGTTTGTTAAATTCGGTGTGTCAGGTGCAGAATTTGTTATCGATCTATAAAAATTCAAAATTCACTATTGGCTTGGTAACTAAGTGATTGCGGGTTTTATCAGTACCACCTAATGGCAAAGTCCGCAATCACTTAGTTGCCCATAGTTAACACGAAACTATCTCTACCAAAACCAGAGAAAATGACTGGTCTTTCATAAATACGCAATAATAGAATATTTTTATATTTATTGATTTATTACTTACTTACAGAAGGAACTCCATGTTGTGTTGTTGAGAATTGTGGATCTTAATTGCCGAAATAAAAGTAAAGGGACACTAAGGTTACACTTAGAATTCAAATTAAAATAGTTATAGATTTATTTAATAAACGATTTCCAGGATCTTCGTCGATATACATTTGCACGCGTCTCAGCACTTTCTTTGTCTCGCCATCTTCAGTGCCACACTGCCAACGGAACGGTTACATTCATCTGTTTTTCGAGACGCCGCGCACACACATACTTCCACACACCCATATTCGCATACGTGTGTCACTACTACGCGGCCAGTCTAGTCTAGCACACAAAATTATACATATCTCGATATATGTAGTACATTTTTGGTATTATTAATCCATCTGGGACCATCATCCCTAAACGAGGGTTGCCACATTTATAAAATTGTAGAACCAGTCGTTTTGACTGGTGTGGTATTTCTAGCGTTAGCATCTAGCGATCTAGCGATCGATCCGGGATTTTCCTGATAACTGATATCGTCGTATCGAATGATACGCAGTAAAAATTTTAAAAACGTGTGGCAAGTTGTACGAAACGAGGAAACTGGTTAATTGGGGTTCGATAAACAGATTGCAGGACTCCTGTACACTTTGACAAGTACCAGCCATTTTCACTGCTATTGGTATAAGTAGCCCTGACACAAAATTATTTTCAGTTTGAATACATAAGAAACAAAATAAAATTCATTATATTATTCTTTTAGTTATCGTTGCGAAAGTCATTACATCATTGCGGAAAAAATATAACACGAAGTAGGAATTTTAAAATCAAATTGTAAAACCAGTCAATTCGACTGGTGTGGTAGTTCTAGTGTTAATGCTTGCCAAGTTTTTACGGTGCAGTAAGGAACAAGCAGACGATGATCGATCCGGCCATGATTATTCATTCTGCAGCTGATCAATATCGCAGGCCGAGCAGAGTGATGATGTATCCGAAACCGTAGAGCAGCCTGCTATAAATTATAACGGCGTATTAGGGCGTGCAGGCACTAGAAAGCCTGAGGAACTCGAGTATTGCATACATAAATGCATGTCTGCCCTGTTGAAGGACAATGGGCCGGGTCTGGCTTCGTATTATGCTGGTTCCTGCTTCGTGCACCACGAAAAGTCAAATAATATTCGAAATTACAATTACAATTTAATACAATTAAAAAAGAAATACGAAGGATACGTTTTGTAAGTCACAGGGTGAAATGAATAATTTCTTCTGTAAATATCGTCTCGTTCTTATTTTCACCGTAATTAGTGGAAAATATATAGCGAGGTGGTAAAATATAGGTCAGACGTTGAAATTTAAGTATTTGGAAAAAATGAAGTGAGATTGTAAAATTGACGAGATTCGCCAGATTGGCTAGAAAATTCAAACAATTTGAAACATATATTGGATTGGCAACCCAATAGAGAAAAGACGCGGAGCTTATATTTTATACAAAGTCTTAATCGATTACTGATACTCTTTGTAAGGCAGCTTATTAAAATTTTACGTACCTGAAAGTCATAAACTTTATAAAACGAGGTATAAACTTTTCACTTTTTGGTCGTCCACTTCCACTCTATACAAGTTTTGTTTCAATATTGGGTTAGCAACCAAGTGATTGCGGATTTTGTCAATGCCACCTAGTGACAAAATCAGCAATCACTTAGTTGCCAATCCAACATTAGAATCATAATATGATTGGAGTGTCATTTGTAGCTACAGTAAATAATAACTTTTCTATTCTTTATTCGATATTAAATACATCTATATTTTTGAAATTTTAAACGCAAAATATAAATCTATTAAGGTGAAATTTTGTCTATGATAGAATCAACGTGATTTCTATTGACGTCAGTTGTTGATGATTGAACGTATCCGCGCTTAATATTTCAATTTACGGTCTGCAGTTCTGCAGTAAATAATTATAAACTCAAACACCTTTTCTCTATTAGTTCCTCGATATTTCCAGGAAACCACTGATCGTGCAATGAAATTTGAACGCTATAAAATAGCACGAGGTGTTACATAGCGAAATATTGTTTTTTAAAATGGTAGACAGAAAGATAATTTGTCAAGAAGACAATGGTCCCATTATACTGCTCCCATTACAAAAAAGTAGTTTCAAGGTTTCACAATAGAATTATTATCATGGCCAGCTTTGAGTCTCGTCTAAATCCGACCGAGAATTTGATTCCAACAAGAAAAGTTTACGATCAGGAAGAACCAGCTATAGAAAGTATGGCGGAATTAAAAAGAGAATAAAATCCGCCTGAGTTGATATTTAAAACGAAAGTTAGTGGATAGTGCGCTTAGCAGGTTAACAGAAGTAATAAAAAATAAAGGAAAATCCACTAAATATTGAATGAAAAGTTAACGAGATTGACACTGAGTCTACATTTCTTCACAGCCAAAAACACGAGAGAATGTAAAAGAACAATATTTTTCTTCGTTGCATCTGTAGGAGGTTAAATGTCGAGATGCTTGTTAGTCAAACCGTCAAGTATATTTAAAATAATAAGTCTACGTACAGACTAAAAGTCAGAGCAGATAATACAGAGAATTAATCGCTAGAGAGAATAGCTGCTAAAAACTCGTGAAGGTTTGTCGCGAATCGGTGTGAGTAACGTCGTTGTAACGGTTTCTAATAATCGTTCGCGATAACGTCCGTTTATTTATACTAGTCGGGGGGAAGTCGGAAAGTTCGAATTTGTCTTCGTTCGACGGTTACATATAGCGGCGTTTGTTTATTCTTACTTATGTGTATCCTAACGATCATTATGCTCCGAGGTAAACAGCGTGACTCATGTGCCGCTACACATCTTCCATTTTCTTTCATATTATAATATAAAGTTACATGAATTACTCTGTCAATTTTCTTTTTATATTCTGATTAATTTTCTAATTATTTCCGGCACTGTATATCACTTGCACCAAGTATAAATTCATTTCATATCATCAGGTATCGCATAACACGATCGTTTAACCAAATAGATTTCGATAATAGTCATTCTCGCTCACGGATCAACGACGAATCGGAAGTATAGTTGGTTTCCGGACGCACAAAGGGCCGAGCGTTTAATGGCCGCTCGAAACGTTCAAAGGAAGAACCATCGAGCCGAGTGGTAGGGTGAGGCGTGGCCAGGTTAATCTTCGTCGTGGCAATCGGATATCATGTTTTACTATTGACCCTCTTTTCTTTCCAACTAGTTCCTTGACGACCCTCGGACACAGGAATCGTCCTGGACCTCGTACAATTTGAGAAAAAAGGAAACGACAAAATGGAAGAAAACGACAGGCAGGGAAGCGAAGAGGCTCTAAAGAAGGGGAAATTGAAGGGTTTAACCTGACCCTCTTCACGTCTCCAACGACCTTCTTCAATTAATGGCGTCCGTGGTCAAATATTTATAATATAACATTCCTGTTAATTGCGAGAATCGGCTTCAAAGACGTAGCGAAACGATCTGCGAAGCTTTTACGCTTCGGTACTCTTGCTTCTGCTCCCGACGAGCTTCTATTCATTTTATTTTCCCTCTGTTGAATCGAATCTCGTTACCATTAGCGCTCACACGTGCCTGTACTGCGTCGATGGCCCCTGAATCTATGCAACCGGTTGCCCATGCTTGTAGCTCGTTCGTAATTCACGACTGGTGGCCACAGACTCGCGAGAACCAGTGGTTAAATGCGATTCGTCGAGCTGTAATTCGAGACGCGTTGTCTTTCGATGCATTGAGGCTCGTTAAGGCTCGCGTAGTTTCGGGATTCTTCGTCATTTCGTATATAACTGTTCGTATTAAGCTGTAATACATCCAAACGAAGGTGTAGTTTGGTAAATGGACATTCTGAATAGGTTTTGCGAGAAGTTGTTAAGGATTTCGCAACGTAACGCCTTCTATCTTTCCTGCAAATGAAATATGATATTAATTAGTGGGAGCTAATTAGTGGAAACTTTTCATGTAACAATATATCTTCCGTAGATTAAGGATGATATCGGTTAGCGAAATAGCGTCATCTGATGCAACTAATATCACAAATTATTAGGTTAGAAATAATTATTGGTCTAATATTATTGAATAATTGTGCAGTGTAAAACAAAATTAGTTTATTATTTCCTTCGTTCCTAGACCTTGCAATCCAAAACATAGTGTATACTCAAGGGTACAATAATATGCACCGCTCCTTGTTTAGAATATTTCTGCGCAATAGCAGCATCAAGGTCACGGATATACATAACTAAAATTTTTTTTTTATTTCATTACTTTGCATTCACAATTTGTCCAATTTGGACATAAATAAAATTTTCTTGAAGTAGTTACTTCAACTAATTTGTCTAACTTAATTGCCAACGGATACATCTTCCAGTTTGACTATTTTATTTCTTTAGGGCTGTTTTCTTTTTAATCTTCTTTCTATCAAAGCCTTTAGAAATGACAAGCAATATTGAACAATCAGACGAATAACACGACAAGGAGCGTATCAGTTTAGTTGCCGTAATAAAATCTCGACTTAAACGAAGCCCCATTTCGACTCGTTTGTCGCAGCAAATTTGCTTTCATCAAATTGAAAACAGATTAGATGCTTCAGTCGGCAGGTTGTCGCAGTCGCGTAAAACAGCTTTACAACTGTTGGAAAATTTGAATTCGAATCGCAGCGGGTAGACAGAGCTATCGAATGCCTCGATCCATTCAACGAGGATAAGCAATGTTCAAGCAACGCGTGCTTCAAATTCTCATAACGAGGATTTTAAGATCTTCGCTTCTCTCTCTTTCTCTCTCGATCCTCTTCATTTCTGCCCTTCTTTTCGACACGTTGAAGAGAAATGTCTATGAAATATGTCGTTCGAGACTTTTGATCTGAAACGTTGATTACTTCGTCGCGAGAAGAGACGATCTTCTACCATCGAGCAGAAGTCAGATTCCGCGGATTCTTCTCCTTTTTCTTTCTTCCCTCTGCTTTTCTATCTCGCTTTTTTAATTCGCGCGTCACTGTATCAGCCGCTGACACAGTTCCGTTATATTAACGCGGAGGATGCAATTAACGAGTTGGTTTGAGCGACGCCGACGAGGCGCGACAGTCGGCAAAAGCAGCGCGCGCACACACCAACGAAATTATAACGACCCTCGACTCTTGCTCGCGGCTTCCTCACCTTTTCTTCCGATCTCGTCCTTTGCCAAATGAATCGCGGCGTTGCTGTTACTCCTCCATTCGTGTCGTTAAACGCCACGCTAGTGGCAATTCCAACGATAGTCTTCGCTGGATTATGACCGAGATCCATCGAGCGAGTATTGCGCGACAATTGGTTTACAGGCGTTGTTTGATAGGCGTACGAAGGACATGAAAAAGATCGTTGACGATCTCTAGATGGGATAATAAGTAGAGGAATTTTAACCCTTTCGCTGCGAGGGCCTGTGGGTACAAGCGTCGCATATAGGTGGCGACCACGTGACGACTCCTGAGTCCGGCACCCCAAATATCTGGCATCCAAAATGATGCATATACAAGTGCTATCTGTAGTCAATAACATATTTTTTCGTTATTGGCAGAAGAACATTTTCTGTTGATTTTATTGACATATTGGATTAATCATTTCTTAACACGTTGGTCACCACGTCACCCGTATCTATGTGACGGGTATGCTTCCGTGGGGGGACCCCGTAACCCACATATGGGTGACGTGCTTCTTGTTAGAGTTAATTAAAGTTACTCATTGTTGAAACAACATGAAAACGTTTCACGCAATATATTTCAAACATCCAGATAATTCGCACGTTTCACAAAAAAGCTGGGACTCGACAAAGGAGCTGCTGAGATAAAAACTGATGTCGAGTCACACTCGACATAGCAGTGCAAGGGGCTGATGTATAATGTTGCGTATACATATATGTACATTATACACTATGCGACTATATATATAAACACGAGGATGAAAGTGACACTGTGATTTACAGTCAGCGAGTAGTCAGAAATAATCACAAGAGTACACAATTCGCAGTAAGAATTTTTGCTTAAAACACCTGTCTGCAACCCAACGTTTTTACACGTGTTCTTATATAAAAGGGATTGCACAAACGCGAATTTTTGACAATTGTCACTTAGTGTGCATGTCCCTGCTGATGTATTAATAGTAGAGACATTTGCGAATTGCAAGAAAATTATTACTCACCACAGATGCTTTGAAATCACGTTAAAGTTTTGTTGAGGATTGAGGATATTAATCACCGAAATAAATGTATAGGAACACTTACATTACACTTAGAATTGATATCAAAACAGTTTCAGATTTATTTAATACGTGATTGACAAGATATTCGTAGATACTCATTGCACGCGTCTCAGCACTCTCTTTGTCTCGCCATCTTTTTCATCACCATGCGTACGCAACAGTTGCATTCTTCTGTTTTACCATACGCTGCGCACGCACATACTCCACACACTCATATTCACATACGTGTGTCACTACTATGCGGCTAATCCAGTCTAGCACACAAAATTACACGTATCTCAATAAGTTTCATTCGACAGGAACGCGAAAGCAGAACGACAAAGGGGCTCTCGTTGCTGGGATCAAAAGGCAAGCAAACGAAATTCTCTTTGGCCTGGAACGTCCGCAAATATCTTGCAGATATTATTTAGGGCGCCTTCAACCGTCTTGACGATTTCACTTGGTTGCAAGGAAATGGGAAGAGCGGAGAAAGTATAAGGGGCAGGGTCTTTAGGTCGGCGTGCAACGAAGGATTTTGAAATTTTCATCGGCAACACACACACACACACACACCGGGTTTGGTTCTTGCTAGGCAAGGTGTTTCCACTTAAATCGCGCACTGCACCGTGTTTGCTCCTATCATTTTCAGAGTACCGTCTCATTTCAGACGTCTTTGAGTAGTTTTGCTTGCTCGTAGTCTGAAAACCGTGTTGAAGAGATCCTACCGGCGTCGCTGTGAGTCGTGTTCACTGTACCAAGAAGAAGGTCAGCTTAATAGGCAGTCAGGCCATACAAGCGGAACCGTTTGCCTTCGTGTGTCTGCTTATTTACTTGCGAAACGCCGATTCGTTGCTGCCGATCTTCCCTCTCGCACGCTCGTTAACCATGAAACCTCGCGATTGCCTAAAAATTCTACAGTTCGATGATGAGTTATCTCGTGCTGCTCTGTTTCTTTTTAATCGAAATTATGGCAAATTAAAATTTACGATCACGTGGCCTCACATTTTCGTATATATCGTGATCATCCTTTTTGAGGAAAAAGGAAGATGTTAGATGGAATACAGAATTTGTGAAGAAATGTACAGGTGACTGACGCTATAGAAAATTTTTGAAAAGGAAATTTATATTTTGCAATTGCTCGATTTAATTAGTCGTGGTAGGACGATTTGTACTTTGGACATATTGGGTACTCATACTTTTGAGCAATAGTTCAGTAGAAATATTTTATTAGTGGCCATTGTAATCTTATTGGGTTGGCAATTAAGTGGTTACGGATTTTGTCACTAGGTGGCATTGACAAAATCCGCAATCACTTGGTTGCTAACCCAATATGATGCACGACTATTCTTTATTTCTTTGCGATTCAAGGTTATTATTAGCAAACTACTTCTGAATTCACCATTTACTTTATAAAATATACTAAAACTTTTTAATGAACATTATACGATAGGTTGCAAATCATAGTGGTGTAGGTGAAGATTTAGAGGATTTCATCCTATCAAGTACCATAAAAGTTTCATTATTATTAGATAACGAAGAAAGTTATATGACTGGAAAGAATAACGGAAAAATATAGGAGAATAATTTTGTTTTAAACATAATGTTCTCTACCTCTGTTTTCTTCTACAAAAATGTGATTTTCTTGGTTACCTTATACACACAACATACATAACCTGTGGGATCTATTTTACGTGTTAATTTACTGTTCTATTTTATGAGAAACCTAAGCAAGAAAGTTGTCATTTTGTTTAATTTTTTATTAATTGCCAATCCAATAATTAGATTTGTAATTTTATTTTCTGCCCGATACGTCTTCACAACTTCTTATCAAATATCAAATCAAATACTTTGATAAATTTGAACACTTTGCAACACTTTGGGTTGGCAATTAAGTGGTTACGGATTTTATCATTAGATGGCAATGTCAAAGTCCGCAATCACTTAGTTGCCAAGCCAATAATAAGTCTCCCAAAATGGTTCGTGACGTGAATCGAACAAGTTTTAATTGTGGAAAATATGGACTGTAGTAGTGGGAATGATACGAGGTCGAGTAAATTCTGATAAAGTAACTGGTAACGAGATAAGGTCGGTTACGATGTGTAAAATTATGCTCGGTCGATCAAAGAGCTAGCGATCGAAGCTAACTCGTTTCCAACTCTTAATTGTTCCAATCACCGAAGAAAGTTTCCCTCTTAGCTAAAGAAAAGCCTAACTGTCTTCGGATAAATTGCCGTCAGAATTGGTACAATGACGAAAAGAAGGAAGAAAGGAAAAAGAATTTTACGCTAAACCTCCTTCAGCGTGTATGGCAAAACTGTCATGGTATTTGTTTTAATTCTTCAGAGCAGAAACTTACGATCTGCTCAAGTTTTGTATTTTAATTGGAAATTCACTCAACGAAACAAGGTTATAATTTAGAAAAGTTGCAAATTATAGGTTAGAAAATAGAATTCTGACGATAAAAAGTTGAAAGTATGAAAAAAAGAAATGTTTACATGTAGAAAAACAGTACGTTGTGTATGTGTGTGAAGGTCCCAAGGAGGAAATTGCAGTGATAGAAAAAAAATATCAGAAATGGAATCTTCGCTATAATGAGATAAGAACTAGGAAACGAATTCGAGAAACTCGAGAAAAGAATTGCATTAGGTTGTCCGAGAAGTTTCTTTCGTTTCATAAGATGATAATAGATGAACAACAATTTCTATTTTATATTATTTTATTGAATTAGGTATGATCCATTTCGTTATATTTCTATTATTACGTTCGCGCATAATTCAATAAAATAATATAAAACAAACAACATTGTGCGTCTATTATTTCCTTATAAAACGAAAGAAACTTCTCGGATAACCTAAAAAATAGCTGTGTAAAATTAAAAGTAAAAAAAAGAAACAGGATCGAAAGTAAGAAAACAGGCAATGTAAAGAGACAAATAGCAGAGTTTTCTGGTGATAGAAAACAGAAAATGCGTGAAACATCGCGAAAAGAAGAGTTGCAACAATAGAGTAAACACTGTGGAGTAGCAGAAGAAAAGAAATTCCAGCAACAAAAAAAGCAGAACAAGGACGCTAAAATACTAGAAGAGTCGTAAGAATAGAAAAAGAAGTACAAGGACATAAAAAAAAAAAAGGAATTTTAAATTAAATGCTATATGTATGCCGTAAGAAGGAATCGCAAAAATAAATATAATACAAACGATTACAGTTAGAAGAAAATTTGATTACGTCATCGAATTGCATTTTCTATCATAGTAACTATGAAAAAGATGTGAAAGAATTGCTTAGCTTAAACGAATCGAGAAATTTATTCGGGAAATTTAACGAAATCGATGTTTTTATCGTATTATGATAAACCGTTGCTCGTTCATTGACAGGTCGAAGGATCAAATTATCATCGAAGAACGCTTTCGACACCGCGAAATCCAACGAAATAGTCTAATACGGACAAGTATTATAATCCACGTCAGCCGCGTTAAAATAAAGCAAAACGCGGCTTGTGCTCTCGCTTCCGATTTCTGAAACGTTCTCACGTTCACTTGCCGCGAATTTCGTAGGCGACTAATGGCCATTAAGACACACCCCGTTTCTCCAGGTCTCCGGCAAATAAGTTAAAGCCGCTTACGCCAGCCTCCGCGAGGAAGACGCGATTAAGATAACTGTCGCGTATAACAGGCACTCGTGAACTGGCTAACGAATCGCAACAGTTCGCAGACTCGAGGATGAAGCAAAGCCTGCGAAATTTCCACGTTTCTCGACCGCGTTCCAACGCGGACGACCAACGAGTACAAATCCGTGGAATTACGTCGCGGACGCGGCCAGTCTCGTTCTCTTTATTATTCCAGGATCAGGGACAGTAGAATCATAGCTATAGACGATAGCAATTTCTACGAACAACGGTATTCAGCCACGAGCAAATCGCCAGACCGAAACTTCTGCTTAATCCTTGACTCGTTAACCCTCACAGCGTCGTGCAGTTATAGACGACTATGATGATAAGTTATGTTAGATTATCGGAGTTATTTAACGTTATTTTGTATTCTTATATTATTACTTTTTTTACTACAGTTTCGGGTATTAAAATTTATTTTGCATTTTTCGTATCAGAGATACCAGAAAAATTAAATTTCATGAAAAATTCTAAAATTAAGTAATCCGAGCTCAACTGCTCTGGTTCCCAATGATTCAATGATATTGGTTAACCTTTGAGCGCTGCGTTGTCCGACGTTAAGCGTGCGCCATGGACTGCCCGCCCTTTACGAGGGAACACACTGTGGCCTGGGTATCTTTTACGAAAGAGCGCAAGTTGAACAGACTGAATTTTCATTGCAAAATATATTAACTGTAACTGAAATAAATTATGTAGTGAGCTGAAAAGTTTTAATAACCATTTATTTCATTAAGCAATAATAACATGAACAATATTAAAGTTTGAAATTATATCTTTTAAATTTAAAATTTAATAATTTTGTATTGGATCCTATATTATAAACAATTAGTTTATTTACAATAAATGGATTAAACAGATGTTGATTAAACAGGAAACGATGGTTGTTTAACGTGAACTAAACACAATTAATCACAAAACGTATTATAATTAAGACAACTAGGTAGTTAATTTGCAACTCTCGTCACCATCGATCCGACGCTCTCTCTCACGCGGATCACACTCTCTCGACAACGCTGGCAACACCATCTCCCTGACTTCTCAACTAACACTCTCTGGCTTCTCAACTCACACTGACTGTTATTTCGTCTTTGTCCCTTAGCAACTCCTTGTGTTTTGCTTCGCCCCACCACGCACGTGTTCCGCAACCGCTCGTGGCCAGCGTCACGCAGACCTTTTCGACGAAACTATTCCATCCAAGGACCGACGATACATTGTTGGGCCTGTCGACACTTCGACTTTCTCGCGACATTGTTTATAGTTCGCCCGATATCTCCTCGGCCTTTCGTCCACGATACTACAGTATGGTAGATCTGAAAGCAAGGTTCAATACATAAGCCAATGTTGCATTTTTTGCATGCGTAACGCGAGTCAGTCCTGCGATTATGTTTAGTGCAAACAGTGCATCTTCGTCGTGAAGAATGTTTATTATTTTCTTTGATTATGCAGAATGTAGGGAAATGCCTCTTCGTTGACCGAAATGGGAGGTCGTCCGAATCAACTCTTCCCCCTTTAGCCTCTACTCTGCGTGGCGGGTATTTTTGCAAAATATCTTTTGTGATAAGCAGATGAAAATTTTCAAGTGTTCCAGTTTTATTATTAGCACTTTTGTCAAGAATATATGCTTTATATATAGCGAGGTCTAAGAGGTGGGAAAAATATCTTTTATACCATTTTGTGCTTTTTCGAACGCCACGAAGTGAACTCAAAATTATATCGATTTTATGAACTGCGCCCATCAAGGCATTCTAGTCTGCTACACACTTTGGTTTTCTCTTTGCTTTGCCAGTTTGACAATTAATTTTTTTTTGTTTCGACGAAATCATCAGAATGTCAGGTGGATAACATCCGTACGTCTTTTTTATCACGCCACTTTAACGCCACTTTTAACCTAAATTGAATGGTTATGTGAGAACGCATACATGCGTTCATAGCTCTCAAAGATTTAGGCAATCACTTTGCATACAGCATATTTGGACACACATATTACATATTGTTGAGAATTGTGGGTATTAATCACCGAAATAAATGTATAGCAACATTTACATTATACTTAGAATTGATGTTAAAATAGTTTCAAATTTATTTAATGTGTGATTGACAAGATATTCGTGGATACACATTTGCACGCATCTCAGCACTCTCTTTGTCTCGCCATCTTCTTTACCACACTACCAATGGAACAGTTGCATTCATCTGTTTTACGAGACGCTGCGCACGTACATACTACCACACACTCGTACTCATATATGTGTGCGATTACTAAAATTACACATATCTCAATACATATTAACATTTGGCTAAAATGGTAGAGGTCCGCAAAAAAAATTATGTTTGTGATAAAGCAATGATAGTGGTAGATTATAACAGAGGAAAATGTGCTGTAGATTTATTAGATCAAATGATAGCATATTGTACATCATATAGAAGAACCCTCAAGTGGCATATAAAATTAGCTTTATAGTTACTGTTAAATACATCAATTTCAAACGCGATGACACTCTATGAACAAGTAAGAAAAACAAAAATCAAGGTATCAGATTTTAGAATGGCACTCGCGATGCACCTTACACGGTGCCATTCACCAGAGTCGTGAAATATACTTATTCGACAAAGATTGCGACACGAAATGCAGAAGAATGAAGGGCAAGCGTACCAGGCACGAAAATTTGCAGAGAGTGGTATAAAAAAATGTTAAACAGTTAGGATGAAAAATTGCTAAGAATCGGACCAAAAAGGTGACCACCTATCGTTCAGATTGTATTGACGAGCCACATTTATGTCCAAAGTGTTTCAACACAGTGCACCGTTAGATGCACATTTGTTCTCATTTTTTTTATCGATGTTCTAATAGAAATGTTTAATTGTTCAATGTGGCACTTTTTATTTCAAAGTATCTTCTATTTATCGGCTACATTCAAAATGCCCTAACTGTCAATTTTTATACAATTTTTACAATTGTAAGAAGTTGAGGCGCTCCAATCAGCAGTGACCAACATGGCGTCACAGGAGAATCCGTGGTGGGTCATATGTGACCAACGTGGCAGTCAAAGTGTTAATTAGTAAATTTGCTATTAGAATTCGTCCACTCCTATCAATTTTACTAAAACGTAAAAAATATCGAAAGCTTCGGCATCCAAGTGACATCCAATATTCAGTGACTACAGTTGAACCGCACAGAAGTCGGTACGGTGACTGCAGTTTAACAATCGATGATCTCGACGGGTCGCTATATAGAAATATGGAAGTTCAGCTTGAAGTTAAAAACCAGAGGCTGATTCGATTGGGTACAATGGGGATAGCTCGACTCGCGAGTCGAAGGACAGCCGATATCGTTTTCTTTGCGGATCGATCGCCGGCGTGTCCCTTGTTTCGAGGCTGATCCCGAGAGAGGAAAGCACGTTTGCATTGTGTCGATCGTTTTTTCAGACGCTGTAAACGCGTTATTAGGAGGTTTTCGCTGGCTTTTGTGCGTGCACCGTGACCCAGTTCCTTGCGTGACATTTCGCCAGCGTTTTCCGCGTTCACAAGCACCTTGACATCTTTCTCAACAACTTTTTCTGGAACGTTTTATCCAGCTTTACTACTATTTACCGGAACCGAGCCTCCTTCCCTACTTTCTCCACCTCCTGCGTCGCCATGTACGTGGAACAGAAAGAAGTGAAACGTAGAACGAAAAGTCTGGCGCGCACGCGTTCTTCCCTGAACATTTGGCCGAATCGTTCGCCGTCTAATGCTTTGCTTTTCATTTAATTAAAACCGTTTGCACGAACGGTCGTTTCAGCGCACGTGTACGACGCGGCTTTATGCGAGACGCGTAATTAATTTCCACGATAATTTCGTTGCTTTGACGCACCCAACTATGGATCGTCGCATTATTTTCCATAATTACGCACCACTGCCTTGTCCGACCGATTTAATTTCCCTTCCTCGCTTTTGTAGCTGCGAGATGTGTCACTTGAAGAAGTTAAACGCGTCATCAAATGCGCTACACCTTTCAAAATAAAGCGAATAAAGCACAGCTCTCACAGTATGAATACGATCTGCTGCATTCTTTCAATTATTTCTCAGCCAATCTTATCTTTTTATCATTGACAAATCTTACAAGTTGCAGGAGAATAGGAAAGAATCGCATATCGATACGCGTGATTTTCTCTTTTCATCTTTCGCCAGGAATTTTGCGAGAACCTGAAAGTTCTTTGTTAAACCGAGAGCGAGGTTTAAACGTAATATCGGGTTGGCAACTAAGCGATTGCGGACTTTGTCAATACCATCTAATGACAAAATCCGCAATCACTTAGTTGTCAACGTAATAATTGCAGAACCGTGGCAGAACGAAAAGAGAAAAATTTTCTGCTTGCTTTACTCCCACTTTATTATATTATTACGTACACAAACAGGTGCTACGTAATTATATAACAGTAACACCCTTTCTTTCTTCTTTCTCTTATACATCAAAGAGGCGTACAGAGTTGAAAAATTCAGGTATCGCGTGGCGCGGTTCAAGCGTTCGCGAGTCGACGAATCGGGTCAAGCGTCGAGTTTCATCGGCGGACTCGGTTCTCATCGGTGATTTTCGGCCAGCGAAAGGCAGAAATTTCTTTCGTGGCTGCGATAAGAGAGCAGCGCGCAAAGGCCGAGGGCGACTGGGGCGGTTCTCTTCCTTTCAAAACAGTCGATTCTCTGTCTGAGAAACTTGCGTTCCACTGCTTTGAGATTTCACGCTGGGTGAAATCACGCTGTTTTCCGGAGAACAACACGACGTATGACGAGGAAACGCGATAACAAGGAGGATCGATAGGCGCATTTCGTGGAAAAGTGGATGAACTGACGATGGCGAATCGGAGAACGAGATGCAAACCGCTCGGCCGTGTATTATTTCGCCTGGTAATATAATATTAGCGTTTTAGTGGCGAGGATTGTATGTCTGTGTGGAGTATGCGTGGAATGGCGTATGCGCGCTAGCCGCAAACGATAACGCCAAATGTTGGATTAATTGTAGCATTGCGATAGCTGTTTGGGTGAAACTGTTATCCTGCTTGGCTGATTATTTAATTACCCTGTTGGTCGCTATCGCTGCTGATCTATGGATTAATGGAGACGTGTAGTAGGTTAATGTTTTCCGATCCAATAATTCGATCGTTCAGTGGACAATTGGAAATATCGATGAAATCTATAAATTCGTTGAAAAATTCAAGTTTATAATAGAAATGAGGCGGATAGATAAGTGCTGAAGAAATACTCGAGTATAATTAACAGTAATTTTATTAACACGTTGGTCGCCGCGTCACCCATATCTATGTGACGGGTATGTTTCCGTGGGGCCCCGCAACCTAAATATGGGTGACGTTCTTCTTGTTCGAGTTAATTAAATATACGATATTATACGATATAGGATATACAACATAAAAATATTAAAAACACATTATACCATACTTTTTATTAATTTACATTCTGGATAATATATTGCATTATTCTATATCGCATGGTATTTGTATAAACATTCCAAACACGGGTGACGGGGCCCCCACGGAAGTATACCTGTCGCACAGATACGTGCGACGTGGCGACGAACGTGTTAATTAAATATAGGATATTATATATAGGATACACAAGATAAACATATTAAAAACATATTATACCATACTTTTTATTAAGTTTGTAATCCTCTTTGTTAACATCTTCCTCGATACTTTATCATTATTTGAATGTCGATGACATCATCAAGGAAGATTGGTGGGGAGAAGAATCCTTTGCGTACGTTGACTTGTTAATGTTTCAACTACGCCCATAGAATCGTCTGTAGATTCCAATATTGCGAGCCTGTTAGAAGTGGCAACATGGCTTGTTGTCGTTTCGTTCCAACTAGTGTTTACATTCTTTTCAACTACATCTAGCTTACGTTTTTTACTGTCGTTTGTGTGATTTGAGAGATGGAACAGATTATCCTTTTGCGACGGAGCAGGTAGAACAGTGTGCGATTATAGTTTTGCTCATGAGAGCCTGATCGAATTACTTCGGCCATCTTCGAGCAAGTTAATTCAAATTGAAATAACTAGTCGAGAGGCTATGATTTGGATTAAAGATTAGAAGCGTTGGATGTTCCACGAATAAGTTTAGTAAACACTTGGTTTATTTCTGTTTCAATTCACTTTCGACGGAAGGTCGTCACTTATTGTATTGTAAACTCCACTGAGCACTAGACACACGTCTGCACGCTTCGGCAGTCGACGACAGAATGAGGAGAGTAAACTAGCAAAGATACGTTTTGTTCTAAATTCTTCAATGTTTTATTCCAGATCACTTTGAAAAATATACGTTTGATATCCATTTGGTATCAATTGGAAGACACTCTGATATCACGAAAAACGTTCCTTCTACATATTATACTGTATATATATGATAGTGGAATAGAGAATCTGGATGTTTTTTTTTTATTATTAAATTTGTACTTTATAATTTGTCCAGCTGGATATTTCGTAAATTTTTCTAGCTTAACACTAGAACTAGCACACCAGTCAAATTCACTGGTTTTACAATTTTATTTTAAAATTCCTACTTCATGTTATATTTTTTTCCGCAATGATGTAATGACTTTCGCAACGATAACGAAAAGAATAATATAAGGAATTTTATTTTTTTTTTTTTTTATATCTTCAAACTGAAAATAATTTTATATCAAGGCTTATACCAACACCAGTCAAAATGACTGGTTCTACAATTTTATAAATATGTCAACCATCGTTTACGGATCATGATGCCAGATGAATTAATAATGTTGAGGTTAAGGTTGACTGATTGAAGAACGAGTGGATGAATTTGTAATAGAAAAGTATATTGAAATAATTAAAGGTATAAGTATAATGTATAAGTTTATGCTGATTTAGATCCTTACTCTCTTAGTGTTACTAGACAATGGAATGATAAGGAGCACGTTCATATATTTATGGCAAAAGGACATTACCAAAAAAGTTAACCTAATAGCTTTGGCTAGAGGCTATTGGGAACATAAATAGAAATCTGTTTATTAGTTCCTTTGTTCCTTGACCTTGCAAGCCAAAACATAATGTATACTCAAGGGTACAGTAATATGCACCTCTCCTTAGTTAGAATATTTCTGCGTAATAGCAGTCTCAAGGTCACGGATATACATAAATAAAATGTAATGTTTTTCTTGAAGCAGTTACTTGAAGACGTTCTATTATTACGAATTTTTTAAAAACCAGTCATTTTCACTGGTTTTGGTAGAAATAGCTGTAAACTATCGGTAGTTGTAGTGTTAATTGCTAAATAACGTGTGGATGGCTACCCCCAAGGGGATACATCTTCAAGTTTGACTATTTTATTTCTTCAGTGAAGTCAGTGGGGTGTTTTCTTTTTTGTCTTCTTTCTATAAGAGTTTTGCTGCCTTCAACAATCAGCTGGAGTTTGGATGTACAAGGAGAAAATGTGAAAAGAGACTATGGTAGGTGGAGGAAGCGTGAACGCAGAAAAGCACAAGCGGAGTAGTGGAAAATGGCGGCGGAGTATCGGGCAGAAAGGAAGGGGGAATGGCATTTGTTGGAAGAGTATGACTGTTTCGGTGGCTGTTTCATATTCGATGGCTTTCAATTGGCCGGCTTATTGTTGCCAATTTTCATTTCGTCTCTCTCTCTCTTTCTTTGTCATAATCTCTCCTCGCCTTCTACCCTTAGCCCGTACTGTGCTGTAGTTGTAGCAGTGAAACGCTAACTTTCTCGATACACGAAACATCCTCGAGTCCATTCTAACAATCGTAATGCAGTTCGCTGCAGTTTGTTCGCCATATGATCCGGCAAGGCAAAATACGGCTTCTTAGATGGAAACGGCAGAAATATTCGTTGCTCTCGTTTCCCGATTACGAGGTCGTTAGTACGAGAGTCTGTTGGAAAGTTATATAACTTGGGTCCCGATTTTATGCAACATCAATTACGGAAATCAGCTCGACGTCGGTTACCGCGATACTCGAGCGCGAAATCGTCGAAAGAATCGTCGGTACTGCACGTAGAATTATTCTCTTCTTATTATCTTATTTATTCGATTTTCCTTTCAACCGCGTCCTTTTCATTCCTCATCTTTTGTTCTGTTTTGGCGATTTATCAGCTCGTTAAATTACTGAATCTTCTGTTTATATATATTTTTTATTTTAATCATATGTCTATTAATATTTATTTATGCACGTATTTTGTCGTTTAATGAAGTTTAATCGGTCACTGATTCACATTGTTATATCTTTAATGACGTAGTTAGTTTGGAAATACGTTAAACACGTTTTTACTGTGCCGCTCGGCATCGAACAAGAACACGAGCGAGACGAGGAAATTACGGAGAAATAAGCTTGTAAGATATCGTCGAGTTAATTTAGTTTGTAATGAGATTGCCGAACGTAACGTTCGTAAACGCGAGGTCATTAACTGCCACTCCGCCGATGAAGATAATTAGCAAAGCTCTCAGATTTAACGAATCCAATCGCGGCGTGTTTATTTTACTCCGCATTGAAACTTTCTGGCGTTGCAACCGTATCCAAATTCGATAATTATTGATGTTACGCCCCGATACTTACTATAGGCCGTGCTCCTAACCGTCTTCCCTGGTACTACAGTGTCGCAGACAGATCGTCTTACATGGCCGGCGAGATATACACAACGTAGCAATAAACGCTTAGTTGTCGTCAAGCAGCGAATTCTAAAAAACGTCGATTCGCCTTCGGTCTGTTATTTTACCTACACAAAAAAAGTGGCGTACGTGATCATGGGCGCGAACGGTTGCGAGACCCGAGCGTGGTGGGGGTCGTCTCCAAGAGAAGACATAGGAAACAAATCGAAGGGCAATCAGTATCATACGAGGATTCAAACCGAATGCATCGAGAGGTTCAGAGAAATAAAATCAAGTTCGCTTAGTCAAACGAATACGTCGGGAAATATCATAGAGTCTAGTCGAATTATAATAATAAACTAGTTGCATCATCGTTAAATAATTTGTAACGTGTTAATTATAATTTTAAATATTGTTAAAAATAGAAGCTTATATCAATCCTGTTAATTCAGTGTTACAATCGTTTGAACTACCTCTGTTATCCTAATCGAAACAGGGGAACGACTGGTTCGCGACGTGGACTATCAGAATCGTAGCGAGAATTTACGCCTCTCGCTGACGCGTGTCCTCGCGATCGCGTCTCTCCGCGAACGGTCATAACAATTGATCTCTGTTAAGTGAAAGAAGGTACACTTTTAACACACTTTCCTGACAGTTTATCCACTGCAACTCAATGACGATTGATATCGAAGTTCAAGAATTTTTATTAAATACAGAATTCCAATTTTTGCTTCACTTTCTGGGCAATATATCCACTGCAACGTTGACAAATAGCGTCGAAATCCCAGCAATTTTTATTTGACTGCCATGCTGAAATAACATGTTTCGCTGAGGGCGCCACGGGAGTATTTTTATTATTCAAAGCATATAATGGCAAAATAATAATAAATTGATGATGTAAGACAACATTCTTCCCCAAGTGTTTTAACACAGTGCACCATTAGATGGAACATTTATTCTCATTTTTTTATTGATGTTCTAATAAAAATGTTTAATTATTCAGTGGGGCACTTTTTATTTCAAAGTGTCTTCTATTTATCGGTTATATTCAAAATATCCTAGCTGTCAATTTTCATTCAATTTTTACAATTGCAAGAAGCTGAACGTGGCAGTCAAAGTGTTAACTAAAGAGCAGTTCTAAAGAGCATTTTTAAACAATTTAGCATGGAAATTCAATGATGTCTACTTAATAAAGAAAAAGTGGATGGATGTTCGGTACAGTTGTTGGATAATTTATCATCAAATGAGAAACATTCTTCACATTGAAATTCTATGATCTTCCATTAAATAAAGCAGCTTGTATATCACTTTCGAACACATTTTCGACAATTTGTCAACCACTGCCGTATAACTCACACGATTACCTAAGTTTACAACGTTTGGATCGTAATTTGACGAAGAAATAAAATTCCTAGGAAATATAACACGAGCTATAGGGAAGGAGAAATAAATTGCAAGGAATATCGCGTGTTCGAGAAAAAGTTTCGATCTTAAATAGCAAGCAAAATTTCGTGTACAGCTGCACGGGTCTATCGGAGATAATCGTGGAAGATGGAAGCGGGATGGTTTATGGTGGCGTTCCAGCTAAAATGGTTCGCGTCAGTTATGTCGCTGCATTCGCGATAGCTCGTTTAACGGCTGTAAGAATTTGAAATTTCCATCGCTTTACGATTTTCTCTCGGATTGAACTTCCGCTGAAATGGCACCGCGAACGTTTCTTACGATCCTCATGTTCATTGCTACTTTATGATCACTAATAACTGTATTAATTTCAAAGAACCACAGATTTCAGTTTTTTCAATGATACAATTCAATCGTCTAAGTATATTTTCCCTTATTTATGCGACTTTTATTCCATAGCTTGGTAACAATATTTATGCAACATATATCGGTTATCAAACGATAATTGTTATTTATTTACATGCATTTTTGATAAGAAAATATTCAGATCGTAACATAATCGTGCAAGAAAATATTTTCTTTTATTTATACCAATCGTATTTAATTTCTAATAATAATATTTTTAATAAATGTTTACTAAATCGTATTAAATGTCCAGTAATAAAATCACATCCCCGTGAATTAACGATGAAACCTGCTAATTAAAACTCTGGGTCCTAAAATATTCTTTGGAGTCTTGTTTCGCCAATGTTTACTTTTCATTTCGAACTTCCATCTACGTTTCAATTTATCTTCCAGCAGTTTAAACAACTTCTCGTTGGCCATGGAGCAACGTTACTCTCAGTGACTCGTAAAAAAAAAGATATCGTAAGTGACGTAGGTGCAGGTGAACGAATATTCGCGTATGTAATGATAAAGCTGCTCGCGGAGCTCGTTGGAGAGAAAAAAAGTATCGTCAACGTGAAATTCGTCGAAATTCGACAGGTTGCGCGTTCCCTGTTTTTCGCATTTTCTCGGTTGGTCGGCATTTTTCGCGTTTCAGAGCAGCGATTTGCCGGCAGCTGGCATTCGAACAACGGCTTTCATTACTTCGTAACGAATATTCGTTGTGTACCGCCTGTGTATAATGCGCGGCTTTGTTTTTAGCCCGGTTGTACGGCCTTTCAGTACCCGTGGGCCTTTTCCTTCCTTTTTTTTTTTTTCGAATATCGTTGCCTGGACGGATGTAATTTAACCGAAGAACCGAAATACCCGTCGGCATTCAAAGTGTTTACAACCACAGCGCCTACTACCTTTGCTTTTTTCGTTCTTCTTTTTGCTATGTTAAAGTTAATCAACTGTGTTTTTTCAACTATGTGTCTTTCCAAGGTTAAACAATTTCTTCTTATAGGAAATTCATTTATATAGTGATAAAATATTAGCAATAAGAGTAACGATTATTTTTATAATAATAAAGAAAATATATGTGAGATCGTTAATCACATGGTAATTCAGGTGATCGATTCTGAAGTCTGAAAATCGAGTTTATTGTGAAAATACTTAAAGGAAATACAGGAGTAAGTAACAATCAATAACAGTAATAATTAAATAAACAACAACCAATTAACAACAGTAAACAATAAATAACAAGTTTTGTGTAGTGTCTACCTGAAAATCGAGAATCCATTTTCAACGTCCTCAGCTACCGATCTTTCTCCGTCAATCTTCAATGTTTTAAATAATTACTCTTTTTCTTCTATGGTTTTGTCTATCTCTGATGTTGCTCTCTGTCCATCCGTTTGGGGAACTGAGCGTCTCTCAAAATGGCTGCCCGTAAGACAAAGAAAGTCACGCTGTCCGTGAAAGACAGAGAAAGTCCCTATCACCCTTAAACTCTAGGGAGTTTACATATATTATTTTTTACAAAACAGCAGCCAGCAATTTGATCTGAAATTCTACTTCACTGCATCGGTTGTAGTTCTATTTAGGTAGAAACTACGAAACATTTGTTCATAGCGGAGTTTAGCTTAATATAAATATATAAACAACTATTACAATAAAATAGACTAAACCGTATCCAAACGGAGACTAACTTTGATTCGAACGAGAAATTCAGCGAAATAAATCGAAATAAAACGCTGGGAAGTGCAAACAAAATGTTTATTCACTTGCCACGTGTGTTATTTTCATGGAAAAAACATGACGTTTCTATTAAAACATTTTTTAATTGCTGTTTCTTTAAACGTTTTTCTTGCTTTAACACATACTGAATATGTTACGCACTGGTTAATTGGAATTAAAACAATACGAGAAAAATAATTGAACATATGAAGAAGGCGGAATGTTGGTTTTTCTTTAAACCTCTTTTTCTACTTTAGCGTGTACTGAATGTATTACATTTAATTTAATTGAAACTAAAACAATACGGCGGATATAATTAAATATATGAAAAATTCATAGGGAAAAGGGGGAAGTTTCAAAATTTCGCAGGAAAAGAGAATTTATTTTTCGTATAAAACTTCATATTCTCTCATATATTAAAGTAAAACATCATTTCATTCTTCATTTTGTTCTGTATCATTTTCAATTTTTGTTTATAAATTTAAGTAATATATAACACATTAAACCCCAAAGAATGAAAATCATTTTTTCGTTGTACACCTCAATTTTTTATGATTCTTGTGCAGTGTAAAAAAATTTAAAAGACGACATATACGAGGTGTATATGAAAAGAACGTTAGTCTGAAAATTTGTAAAAATTGACATTCCTTCATCTTCCCTTCTTATTTATTGTAATTATGTCTTTTGGCTTAGTAAAAGTAAACATCAATATTGGGTACCAATAACACTTGCATATTTTTAGTAAACAAAAGATTTTTAACGTATACCTAAATATGTTATGAATAAGTAACTTATGAATAAGTTATGCGATATAGGAATTCACCTTATAGGATATGATGGTGTACAGGAATTTTTCTCGTATAACGCGCATAACCTAAAATAACATGTTTGAAATGATTATTGCTATGCCAACTTTTATTTTCTATGTTCTATGAACTGTCACAATACATTAAAAATAAATAGTATATATACGAAGTTGATTAAACAAAACATATTATTAATGTATGTAATAAATATGTTGTTTCATTGAAATTTAATAATAATTCAATTATATAAATTTACGTATTAAATAGTAGAATAATTTAAATAGTAAATAGGACAATAATATGAAATTTATTAAAGAAGACATATTATTAATGTATGTAACAAATCTTTTATTTCACTCAAATTTAATAAGAATGTAATTATATAAATTTACCTATTAAATAGTATATTACTTTAAATAGTAAATAGGATAATACTTTAAATAGTAAATAGTACAATACTTTAAATAGTAAATGGGATAATACTTTAAATAGTAAATAGTACAATATTTTAGATAGTAAATAGGACAATACTTTAAATAGTAAATAGGGCAATACTTTAAATAGTAAATAGGGCAATACTTTAAATAGTACATAGGAAAATACATTAAATAGTAAAGGGGACAATACTTCAAATAGTAAATAGGATAATACTTTAAATAATAAATAGTATAATACTTTAAATAGTAAATAGGAAAATACTTTAAATAGTAAATGGGACAATACTTTAAATAGTAAATAGTACAATACTTTAAATAGTAAATGGGACAATACTTTAAATAGTAAATAGTACAATATTTTAGATAGTAAATAGGACAATACTTTAAATAGTAAATAGGACAATACTTTAAATAGTACATAGGAAAATAATTTAAATAGTAAATGGGACAATACTTTAAATAGTAAATAGTACAATATTTTAGATAGTAAATAGGACAATACTTTAAATAGTAAATAGGACAATACTTTAAATAGTACATAGGAAAATAATTTAAATAGTAAATGGGACAATACTTTAAATAGTAAATAGTATAATACTTTAAATAGTAAAGGGGACAATACTTCAAATAGTAAATAGGATAATACTTTAAATAATAAATAGTATAATACTTTAAATAGTAAAGGGGACAATACTTCAAATAGTAAATAGGACAATACTTTAAATAGTAAATAGCACTATACTTTAAATGGTAAAGGGGACAATAGTAAATAGTAAATAGGATAATACTTTAAATAATAAATAGTAATAATACTTTAAATAGTATATAGGAAAATACATTAAATAGTAAATAGTACAATACTTTAAATAGTAAATAGGACAATACTTTAAAAATAAATGGCACATATACAAAATTGATTAAGAAAAACATATTATTAATGCATGTAATAAATCTTTTATTTCATTGAAATTTAATAAAAATGCAATTATATAAAGTTACCTATTACGTTCTTTCAGATTTTTTAAATTGAAAAATACTTTTGCGATCTTAATTATCACTCACTGTCCAATGTCTTAGTTTCAGTGAAAATAAATATTTATTTTTATCAGCTCGTCGATCAATATGTTATCTTGCTTTATTATAACGTATTTGTCGCGATTTATACAAGATTCTACCGTAATCATATTTTTATCATAATAAAAATAAACGTTAACATCATCACTTAAATTATACTTGAATACACAAAATATCTGATATCATTAATTTTGATTTATTTGCAACAGTTCTCACGTTATAACCTCAACCAAAACTATTTCTTTTTTTTTCTCAAGATTTCTATTCATTGAAATTAATTTTTTTCTTTCAATGTTCGATCAATATCAGTTGCACTATAAAATTTGATCGGAAGAAAATACAGGCAGACAGTTTCCGGGTGAAACACGAGCAAACTCAGTTCGAAGCAAATACCTAATCTCGAATGAAAAGTTTGGCTGAGTTTGGCTTCCGCTCGCCGGAAGTTCTCGTAGCTTAGCCAGTTCCTTGTTCCCTCGTGATTTTTTGGGTATGCTCAAAGCGACGAATGTATATTTCGAAGCTTTCGTCCGGATATTTCCGGTGGCATGGCTATCCGCACAGACGAAACTTTTCAATTTTTAGCATCGGATACGCTTTCTAAATCGATTGGTCGCTCGAATATTCCCTGGAATGGATTTCCATGCAACTTTCTTCAGATGTTTTCCACGAGATTCGAAGAATCGGGAAAAAGTGGTAGAGTTACGGATCCCTTTTTCCTTCCTCATTCGATTCTTTTGTTCTCGTTCTTTTCTCCATTTCGTGCAATTTCGATGGGACTAGTTTCTTCGAAAATGCTTCAAGCTTCTCGGAATATTTTTTACAACGATCGGTAAATGCCTAGTTTTGCTAGGATCTGGGTGGAATTAATTAACTTGAAAATATCAAACTTTTTCAACGATATTTTTCACGGTAATGTTTTTTTTTTTTACCTATAAACGCTAATGAAACTTTTCACCAATGTTAGCCAGTTTCGTTAGAACTAGTGCGGAAAGAGGTATTTTAAAAATGCTTATATTCCATCGTGATATCTGTTGCAACAATTTTTCAGATTTAAATTAAACGTATGTTTTTATTTTATTATTAGCTATTGTTAAAAAGACGTTCATTATTCTAAAAGAATGTCGAAGAAGGAATAAAATTATTTAGATAGATTGCAATCATCTTTTTGAAAAGTATAATAAGTGCTTTTAGGTTAGGTTCGATTTAATTAAGATATCGAAATTCCGTTGATAGGTTTCGGATCAGATTTGAGGTTTTTGAGGGTTGGGATGGTGAGACAAAGTTTACCAAGTTTAAAAAGAACACGTTATATCTTTCATCTGGTATATTAACTTCGTAAAACTTTCCACTAATTATGTTAAAAGGAAAATGAAATAGCAGCATGAGACGCCTGAAGCTGTCTGTATAACAGTTTCTTATTCTACTTCAATTAGACTTGTCTTATTATATTAGGCTAGTTCTATGAGTAATGGGGTTTTCCTGATTGCAGGAACCGAGTTTCCAACAATAAAACTCGTTATGATAAGAGCTTTATAGAAATAGATGGCAAAGAGTCGTAGACAATACACAGCTAACCAATTATCAACAGATAGTGTTTTATTTTTTGTCCAAAATACGTAGCTGAAGAAGCTGCTTTAATATTTTTCCACATATCTGTTGTCATTTATTAACTAAAAGGATTTACTATCATTTTAAATAAAACATAGACAAAAACATTTAACTTTGAAATAAAGCTAACAAAAGCTTTTAAATAAGTATAGCTTGCAATAAAATAATAATTTCTACTGCAGACATTTTCATCGATACAACCAAATACAAATTCGTTGCATTTGTATTTCATCTTATTTTCGAATTTTCGAGTTGCCAAATTTGGTCATCTATCGGGTCGGCAACTAAGTGATTGCGGATTTTGCCATTAGGTTATACGGACAAGACCCGCAATCACTTAGTTGCCAACCCAATATAACCTAGACGCCCTATACACAAGAAATAGAAACAATTTGCGCGAAATCGAAGGAAATCGAGATGGAAATCGCCGCAGGATACCTAGCAGCGATGAGGTGTATCTGAACAAATGACAAACACGTTCCATCATCAAAAGCAATGATACAACTGAGCCAGTCTGCGGTACCGTTGTTACCCAACTACGATGAAACAAACGTTCGGACACAATATTCGCCAGATCAATGAATTCCCTTAGCAGCTGATGATTACTGATATTACGGATAACCTTCAAATCGTGACGGGCTGTTACTTCATCGCAGATTTATTTATATTGTATATTATATTGTATATTTATTTATAATTGTATATTACAATTAACTTAAATCTAATTATTATATAAATTAAAAAAATACTCAAAATATTTTATTTCAATATAGTAGATTATATCTAGATATGAGTAAATAAATACATTATAGTACACTATACTTTAAAATATAATATAATAAATATTTAATCTATATAAATACAAAGAAATAATTATAATCTAATATATATAATATAAAATTTCAACCCAATATTTTATACACTTTTATGCAATCTATACGTTCTACGTATTCAAATTTCCCGTACCAATAATTTTTCCTGATGCTATAAAATATCCTGATAATATGGCAAAGATTAATCTGAGCAATATGAAAATGTTCGATCGAAAACTTGGAAAAATTCCTAACTTTAATCGAAATCCAAATTCTTAAGGGAGACTCGAACAATACGATTGTGTCAAACAAAGTTCAACTACTCTTCTACTTAATTTACACAACAAGAGAGCGACTTTCTTCGAGAACATAATCACGATAAGCGCTTATCGCGATCTCGACGATCGAAAGGGACTTTGGTCTATAACTCGTGGACGCGCCGCTTAATAAGCGGCCATTTTGTTTCCCGGGGCGGGCTATTTAAATTGTAAAACACCACTGTCCCAGGCTAGAATTGATTTCGAGACAGCCGGTTTGATTTAAATGTAAAACAGCTTGCTCCTCGCGAGGATGACGGTGCTTGGCGCGAGTAACTGTTTTCAAGCGGAGCTTAATCCGGCGCGCTCGTCCAGCCTTGCAAAGGGAAAATGCCAGCCGTGAGACGTTAGAGTGTAGAGGCTGCTTTCCTTCGAAGTACCTGCTTCATTTCCCGCTGAATTATCTCGTAATAATATTTTTCCCGGTGAACTTTGTCTCTCGCTGCGTTACTTCCAGATCTTCGCGTTATCTTCGAATTAGAGAAGTTCCATCATGAAATATTACGATACTTCTAGAAAGAAAATTCGCTTGGGAAATTCTTCTCTTCCTTATCCCGAGAGATTTTCTGCAAAGTTCGAGAAATTCGGAATTGCGGATCGATGATCTCTTTATATTGGGCTGGCAACTAAGTGATTGCGGATATTGTCAATACCACCTAGTGACAAAATCCGCAACCACTTAGTTGCCAACCCAATATTAATGTAAAGTGTTCAAATTTATCAAAGTGTTTGATAATTTAATTAAAATGAAGAAACGATTGAACGATCTTTAAAATATTTCAATATTAAGTACTGATACGAAGCTTTGAGTTTAGTATAAATAATTATTAAAAAACAGAAAGAAGCTGGTGGCTATTGTAATCTTATTGGGTTGGCAATTAAGTGAGTGCGGATTTTGCCATTAGATGGCATTGACAAAATCCGCAACCACTTAGTTGCCAATCCAATATTAATGTAAAGTGTTCAAATTTATCAAAGTATTTGATAATTTAATTAAAATGAAGAAACGATTGAACGATCTTTAAAATATTTCAATATTAAGTACTGATACGAAGCTTTGAGTTTAGTATAAATAATTATTAAAAAGCAGAAAGAAGCTGGTGGCTATTGTAATCTTATTGGGTTGGCAATTAAGTGAGTGCGGATTTTGTCAATGCCATCTAATGGCAAAATCCACAACCACTTAGCTGCCAATCCAATATATTTCATGTGTTTCGTTTCTTAAATCCTAGTTTCCGGTGTGTCCTTCTAGGAATTCGTCAACTGACGCTGGATTCTTGACAGTAAATGTAAACCTAAGCCGTAGTTGATAGGTCTTTCGGAAGATTGTAGTTTGCGGTGTGGCAGTTTCTGCTCGCGTTCTGCTTCAGGATCGTACTCGCACTTCATCTTGTTTTGTGTCTCGCAAACTAATATGTGATACGGTTTGTTGAAGTTAGCCATCGCGAAATTTAGCTGGCTGTTCATACTCGATGGAAGATTCTCGTGAAAACCGAAACATATTGTTTCGCATTCGCCTCGCTCATACGTATCTCTTATCATGAAATCTCACTTTATCCTTGATCTTCTGTAAACCGTTTGCTTGTGAGAAACACAATTATGATTTGCTATAACGATACGTTTAAGTCCCAGCAATATTAATATATTCTTTCATATATTATATTATTTGGTGTATGAGTAGTACACAAGCCAAGTATTGCCACCTAATGACAAAATCGGCAATCACTTAGTTGTCAACCCAATAGCTCGAGGAACCATGTTCGTGCGAATTAACGCAGCATTAACGCAACGTTTTATTTGCAAATTTTCTTAAAATCATCCTATGGTATCTAATTCAATTTTTTTTTTTTTAATTTTATGGCTATGACAGGGGATTTTAAAGAGGTGGCTGTATTTCTCCTTTATTATGTAAGCTTTGCATGGAGAAAATAGCAAGTTTCATAAAACTGTAAAATTGATGTTTAACAATATTATGACGAGCCATTGCTCGGTTAATGTCGTTCGAAATTTTAACAACATTTAACCCTTTGCCCTTTGCAGTTTCACTCGACGTCAGTTTTTATCTCAGCAGTTCCTTTGTCGAGTCCTTTTTTTGTGAAACGTGTAAAAGAAAAGGAGGATTGCGATTGGATATTGTTTCAAGATATATCAAACACTTAAAAATCACAAAATACAACAATAGCGTGAATAAAACTGATATTTAAGTGAATTTGTTTTTTCCTTTATTTATTTAAATTCTCTTATTTTTTAGTTAAAGTAAATTTCAAATAAAACGCATAAAAGCGTTGGCAATTGCTGTTAACGAAATTGAAATAAAATTCCCAGTGCAAAGGGTTAATGTTGCATTTTGTAAAAAGATTTATTTCATAAAATCCTTGAAGAAGTATCGTCGACTAAATTCTGTAGAAAATTCCGCATCGATAGCAGCGATAATTGCGTTCCGATGCCTATCGCGGTTTTTCATATTTCTTTTTCCTCTCTCTTAATAGATGGTTTTCCACGAAAAATGCAAACAAGCTCCGCGGTATATCGTTTCTCGTTCGCTGAAAATTCCTCTCATTTTCTTCATTATCTCGTTAACGGGCAACTACTCGAGATTTATGGCCACTCGAAGATATCGTTGAACCGTGCCCTAATAAATAGAGAGCGAGCGAGCGAGAGAGAGAGAGAGAGAGAGAGAGAGGGGGAGTGAAATCCTTGCTGGCTAGATTTTCCAGCCCAAAACTTGGCCGTGTTTGTTCATTCGCTTTAAATTTCATCTTTTATTCATCCGCGTCCATTTCGTGTCGCTGGTTTTACATCCGCCAATTATTACTATTAATTTCGTCGAAACGATCGCGCGCAATGCTTTTTAATCGCTTCGTAAATACGCGTGGCTATTTGACGAATTACTCTCAAATGGGAGTGCAAACGTTATTATGTAGATGTGGCGTTGGCTGTCGCTGGATGACGATTTGTATAGTCGTCTGACTCGATGGTAGCTACGTTCAAGTGCGTCCTCATTGCTGTTCGCCAACATTTCACTAACGGTTCGTCTGTTCGGCATTTGCATATTGTTCGCAAATACGCTGGTGTCTTGTACGGTTTACTTAAAATGAAGACTACAACGCTAAAAATAGGATAATGACATTACCGTGGATTTTTATGTTGTTTGATCGTGCAGAAAGAAGAACATATTTTAACACTAGAATTATCGATAGTTAACACGAAGCTATTTCTAACAAAACCAGTGAAAATGACTGGTCTTTAAAAAATACGCAATAATAGAATATTTTTATGTTTATTAATTTATTACTTACTTACAGAAGGAATTCCATGTTATGTTGTTGAGAATTGTGGGTCTTAATTACCAAAATAAAAGTAAAGGAACACTAAGGTTACACTTAGAATTCAAATTAAAATAGTTATAGATTTATTTAATAAACGATTTCCAGGATCTTCGTCGATATACATTTGCACGCGTCTCAGCACTTTCTTTGTCTCGCCATCTTCCGTACCACACTGCCAACGGAACGGTTACATTCATCTGTTTTTCGAGACGCCGCGCACACACATACTTCCACACACTCATATTCGCATACGCGTGTCACACTACGCGGCCAGTCTAGTCTAGTACACAAAATTATACATATCTCGATATATGTAGTACATTTTTGGTATTATTAATCCATCTGGGACCATCATCCCTAAACGAGGGTTGCCACATTTATAAAATTGTAGAACCAGTCGTTTTGACTGGTGTGGTATTTCTAGCGTTAGCATCTAGCGATCTAGCGATCGATCCGGGATTTTCCTGATAACTGATATCGTCGTATCGAATGATACGCAGTAAAAATTTTAAAAACGTGTGGCAAGTTGTACGAAACGAGGAAACTGGTTAATTGGGTTCGATAAACAGATTGCGGGACTCCCGTACACTTTGACAGGTACCAGCCATTTTCGCTGGTATTGGTATAAGTAGCCCTGATACAAAATTATTTTCAGTTTGAATACATAAAAAACAAAATAAAATTCATTATATTATTCTTTTAGTTATCGTTGCGAAAGTCATTACATCATTGCGGAAAAAAATATAACACGAAGTAGGAATTTTAAAATCAAATTGTAAAACCAGTCAATTCGACTGATGTAGTAGTCCTAGTGTTAACTCATTAAGAAATTTGTAGATCTGTCACAATAAATGAGAAAAAGAGAACATTTTTTTTTATTTTGTAGACTATTTACGATGAATTTTCATTGAGAATTATAAGTAAATTCTTTTGGCCTGGTACTGTAACTTGGATTATAATAGTTTATAGTATGTTTGATTCTAGTTGAATCTAATGCTTCAATCTAGAGGGTATTGTCTTTTTAGTCTGCGGATCTGATCCGTGTCAAGTAAAAAAATATAACATGAAGTAGGAATTTTAAAATAAAATTGTAAAACCAGTCAATTTGACTGGTGTGGTAGTTCTAGTGTTAATATGAAACAAAGAATTGAAGAACGGAATAATTTGATACACGAGAAATTTTTTTTATTATTTAATTTGTGGCGGCACTTGGCAACAATGTATATCGCCGAAGCGAAGTGCCTAATGAGCCATCAATATCCCAACGGTCCTTCTGTCGAATGTTCGAGAAGACGTGTGTGGCAACGGTGGCGAACGCCTAACAAACGCGCGGATAGTGGGGATAGCGCGGGGCGACGAAAGAAAGAAAAGATTCATTCCGTTTCGAACAACGAAGTGCGAAGGGTGTAGCGTAACAGCGAAGCAAACACATTCGAAAAGCGTGATTGTTAATTGTTGATCGTTAATTGTTTAATAAACCTTGTTGTTGAACATCAAGAGTATTAGGGCACTTACATCTATTTCCACCTCAAATTTGTACTTTATGATTTGTCCAGCTGGATGTTTGGTAAATTAGACGATAAATTGACAATGTTTTGTGAGAAACGAACGATACTGATTCATAGTTGATGTGTTACTTTATCTTAGTTAACAGTTACCTTCGTTTTTAATGTTACGTGTATTTTCAATTGTTTATTTTCCATTTTAGACACTCGATGTGTTGTAATTCTGCTTTACATTAAAACCGTTATTTTAACAAACTTCAGATTTTGCTGGTGTAATTAACGTCGTTGACTTTTATTCAAACAAAGAAGTGAATTACACATAACCATTTGTATTCATTGCGTTATTTTAACTTTAATCTCATACATATAGAATACATTTATACAGCTACATATTACACATCATTATTCCAATTACTGAAATTCATTCTTTTTAATTCCTTCATCATCTGGCCATTAAGATTCTTTTATCGACCGTCAGACGACTTTATTAACCGTAGCGCCCGCAGCTAACAAAAGCTTATACAAATTTAAATTCAACGAAGATTTACGTTATTTGCTCGCATTCATTTCCAACCGTAGAATCGCGGTTTTTAAAGATATTATTTATCACTGTTATTTACAAACCTGTTTACCGAGACATCCGGCGTGCAGATCAAGATTTACGATCTATAATTATCGCAATATACATAAAACGTGGATTATCTGGCCGTTCGTTACGCTAATTAGTCCGACAGTGGAAGGAAATTATCCGTAGAAAATTCCGAGAGAAGCAGGAACAGTGTAAAAAGGAAAAAGAAAGAATAGGAAGCAAAAAAAGAGGAAAGAAGTGTAAAAGATTAAATCCTTCAGTTGCAACCGATAGTTAAACATGGCGTCTTGTTTCATCTTTCTGTCCGTTTCTATCAGAATAGCGCTGCGGTACTCAACAGTCGTGAGTGGAACGAGCAGTGCTGCGATTTTGCAGAAGTGTTTTGGAGAAGGCGAAAGGCGCGGCATCCTCTCACGGAATCCCGCAATTATTTTGTTACTGCAACAACGATGCCAATCGAAGCGAGCCGTTCCGCTCTCGATCGACCGCGGCAGTTCCGTTCCTTTTCATTTGTCGAAGAGCAGTGAGAATGGATAATGGTGTTTCAGTGGCGTTATTTTTCCCTTCTTCGCATTTCTCTTACACCTGTTTCTCCTCTCGCTTATAAATGTTACTGTTATTCCTTGATACGTTTCACAGAGATTAATTCGTCAATATAACCGAGTGTCGACAACTTGTTCCTTAATTTATTAATTTGCTGATAGAATTCATCGATTGAGTATAATATCCACGCATTTATTAAGTCGTTCACGTACTCAGTTCGCTAATCGAATTTCCTTAAATGTATTGGTACATACAATGACTCACGAAAGTGAGCGTTTACATATGCAAACTTGAATGGCCGAAATAATGTGCATTAAAGTAATTTGCTCAGACAAACAGATGTCAGTAGGAAGATGGCAGTTTTGAGGTTATGTCAGTAAAATTTGAAAAGGATTCAACAACGTAGATAGGAGTTATGATACATTTATTAGAAATACCCATTGTAAGTGACTGACAAAAGTATTTGAACGCTACATATATTATTAAATTATTTAATATTAATATTTTACTGTAAAGCAATGATACATTTAGTTATGTGTAGTTTGCGTTTAGCTGGAGCATAATTGTAAAAGACGCAACGACTATTATGTATCTTTCAATCAATGTTTGAATTTATTGTTTAATCGCTCACACGCACGTATGTCGTTTTCGCCGGAAGAATAAAATATCTAGCCACGTTTTTCTAAGCCAAATAAATTCGTTTCTCAAAATGTCCAACATTCGTCGATTTATTAATTCGTCTACTCGCGTATCAGTTCACTAGTCAACTGTACTAACTCTGTCTCGATATTACAAGCTTCGAACTTGCCAAGACTACCTTAAATCATTCGTTGATTTATTCATTTAATTTCCCAGCTGCGATTTACGCATCCCTTAACGTACTTTCATATTAGCTTTCTCGTTCATTCGCTTACTCATTAGCCCATTTAGTCGGTAACTGAACTGTCCCATTGATTTGCACGCTCGTTTCTTGGGACCTACACATTCCTCCTGCGCCTCTCTTTACCAATTTTCCTCGGTGGCACGGAAAAATGAGCTTTCAGCGAGGTGCACGGATCCTCTTTGTGTTTGCGATGTAGCCCCGCATTCGTAAGATCCGAACACTGGGCACCTCGTTAAAACTTGATAACACGGGCTCTTTAGTTGGCCTCCTCCTTTTTCCTCCGTCTCACTCTCGGTTCTATGCTTTTCCACCTTGTGCCCCTGATGTCACGACTGCCGCTCGTGCCTACTGATAAAAGAAACCTTTTGCGGCCACCGACCGCTAGAGGATAGATGAACAGGCGTTTTCCGAACCTCTCCGGACCACACTACGCGACTTTTCTTCTCGCAAGCTGCACTTCTTTCATCCTACTCGCTTGCCTTTACCGTCAACGTATTTCTATACAGACGTTTCGATGCTTCTCTCAAGACTTCCTTGGCCTTCTGTCGTTATTTCAACATTTTTCTTCCTTTGTTCATCTCTTTTAAATATTTACACATAGAATCTTTACTTTTTCAATAGTCGCATTGTAGAACTTGGCATATCACAATGATCAGTGGCGATAGTTCGATATTGGTTTGTTTAAAATAAAATCTTTTCATTAAGTTTGCAAGGGCGTTTGAATGCAAAATAATGTAATTTCACCAGCTGAAAATTTTCAACAATAGGCGGTAGGTTTTATTCTTGATTTGTTATCTTCTGCTTTTAATTGGACAATCTTACGTCAATATTTAACGTACATTCTATTATTCTATTATTGGGTTGGCAATTAAATGATTGAGGATTTTGTCAATAGGTGGCCTTAGCACATTCTTTTGTTTAGTCAACCTGTTCAAAGCACCTAACCTATATTGTTTCCTTGTTGCTTGGACTTCCACTTTTAATTTAGTAACAAATTGTATCGATTAGTTATTTAGTTTCGTTTTTATCCCAATTAAAAAGTGGAAGAACAAGACGCGCGTTTCAGATATATTTTTTTGTATTATTTCCGAAAAGAACACATCGCAAGCACACAACAAGTTACGTGCCGTATATGAGAATGAAGCCGTGAAAATTGGTTTGCCAAATTTCGTTCTACTGATTTTTCGCTGAAAAATGCTCAACGATCTGGCAGTCCAGTTGAAGTTGACGAGACCCGTATCAAGGTCATTATCGATTCAGATCGTCATAGCGCAACGCGTGAGGTTGCAGAGGAGCTCAATGTATCGCGTACATGCATTAAAAAAAAATTAAAACAGTTTGGCTATGTCAAGAAACTATATTTATGACTCCCTCATCAGCTTAAGGAAATTCATTTGACGCGACGCATTAGCATCTGCGATTCGCTTCTGAAACGCAACGAAATTGATCCATTTTTGAAACGACTGATTACTGGCGACCAAAAGTGGATGGTTTGTAACAACGTTAATCGGAAAAGATCGTGGGTGATGCAAGATGAATCAGCCCAGACGACACCGAAAGCTGAGATTCACCAAAAAGAGATTATGCTGTCTGTTTGGTGGGATTATAAAGGAATTCTGTACTTTGAACTTTTACCAAGAAACCAAACGATTAATTCAAACGTGTATGTTCAACGACTCGCCAAACTGAGCGATGCAGTTCAAGAAAAGCGGCCAGAATTGGCAAATCGTAAGGGTGTTGTTTTCCAGCATGATAATGCAAATCCCAACGCATCTTTGTTCACTCGCCAAAAATTATTGGAACTAGGTTGGGATGTGTCGTCGCATCCGCCATATAGCCCTGACCTTGTGCCTTCAGATTACCATTTATTTCGTTCCATGCAGCATTCCTTAAATGGTAAAATTTTTAATGACGCTGATGATGTAAAGTCACATTTACTTCAGTTTTTTGCTGGCAAAAATCAGAAGTTTTATGAACATGGAATTATGGCATTGCCTGAAAGATGGCAAAAGGTGATCGTCAAAAACGGACAATACCTAATTGAATAAAGTTATACCTAAAGAAAAATGTTAAATTTTCCTTCTTATTTAAAATACGCAATCACTTAGTTGCCAACCAATCGACGTCCCAATTGAGAAACACTACATTTACACACGCGTAATTAGAAATATCTTAGCACCTAGAAAAAGGATAGTATTTTATTTGAATCGCAGTTAAAGAAAAAACAGATAACACCGGGAGGTGATATTGGGCGTAGTGCGTTAAATATTCACTCGGTGTTTAGGTCAACAATATATTTATTAACAAGTGTCTTCTTTTGATCGCATCGCGTAGTCAATCTCGCGCGGTTACAGGTCAACTTTCTCGCTTTCTGGTTCGAACCTAACTGTCGATCGGATTCGATTCTTTTCTATTCGTCGCCCTTCAATATCCCCACTATCCACGCGTTTGTTTGGCGTCCGCCACCGTTGCCATGCACGCCTTTTTCTTGAACATTCGGTGGAAGGACCGTTGGGATATTGATGGCTCATTAGGCACTTCGCTTCGGCGATATACACTGTTGCCGAGTGCTGCCATAACGTATAGATGTAAGTACATACTTTCTACAATAAATAGATAAAAGCGTATAAAGATATTGAAGAGGATTCAACATTTCACTGAAATTTCAACACGTCTCTGTTTTCAGAATCTGTTTTCAGAAAAAGCACCACCGGTATTCACATTTTTCGTTTATTTTCGCCAGATTGCGATAGAGGCGCGAATCGAATGACCCGTATTTCAATAATTATGCAATCATGTCTTGGGAGCGCGTCTTGCGCGGACTCGCGCCTCGTCATACGACTCCGCCACCGCTTTCATTAAAAATTCCCCAAGGCCTTCGGTGAATAGCGCTTTCAGCTTGCACGATGCAGACGCGGCCGATAAATAAATTACGAGAGAGAACGAACTCGCGTTTTCCAACTTTTCACCGACTAGCGGCATTAACAAATGCCACGTTCTCCCGATGGATTTCCACCCCTTTTCAACACATACATACGCGCGCCAAAGAAAATGAAATGGTCCATTTAGAATCTTTTGTTCTTTTAGAATAGAAAGGCTGAAATGTTTAAAAAGATCGAACAACCTGCAGCTCTTTCATCATTGTAAATTCCCCTTGATTTAGTTATAACTATGGTTATCGTGGCGAGTAATGCCAGTAGAATATGAAAGTTTTGTATTAGACATGTAAGGTCATACAAGGTCCTTCTTGCTTGAGAATTTCTTGCAGTTTTTTTTTTTGTTATTAACACTAAAACTACACTAAAACTATATAATAACAATAAGTACAATAATGAAGAATATTTAATACCAAAATCTTTGGTAACAAAAATATTAAAATAAATTTCCATTGGTAAATATAAGAAGTATAATATAATAATATAATAATAAGCGTAATAGAATAAATAAAATACAAATGTAACTTAAGCAGGTATTACAGTAGTAGAAAAAGTATTGCTATATTTACCGTAACATTTACCTACTAATTAATTAAGTTTCACTTATTAGTATTACTTTAACGTGAATATAAAATTTTGACATTGCGAAAATGAAATGTAGATTAAACATTTTTTTATTATTGATTTACGTATCTGCAAATATTATTTATAGTTGTGTGTTACAACCTAACAACAGTACACACTAAACACCTGTAATGAATACGTGTAGCAAATTGCGTTTCTTTTTTTCTTCCTGTCTCCATTAGCCTCTTTCTTTTCATCCGTTCATTCCAAAAAACGTTCAATTTCATCCATCGAAAGAACGAACGTAACATCTACGCTACCTACCAATTTATCAAATCTGTAAAGCATAGCGTGTAACACACGATATTAAGCGTTTCCGCAAGTTCATGCCACGGAAAGCCAGCAGCAGGAAGACATTAACGACATTCATTTAATACCGGATGTCCTTGAAAAAAAATCCATTAAAGCTACACGTTCGAAAAAGAATTACGGGGTAAAATGTACGAGAACGTTGAAAAAAAAAAAAAAAAATAAAAAGAAAGAAAGAAAGAAAACCACCGTTATATGAAATATTGCTCTTTATTTTAACGGGGCAACCAGAACAGAGAGAATATTTTTTAATGCGTTGCGCGCAGACGAAATGGTGGCGCTGTTAGCCCGTCAAACTGTATCGTTCCTATTCCGACTTGTTCGTTACACGAAATTTATTCAGAACGGAAATTCCATTAGCAAACACTGCCAACAGTGGAATCCTATCTTTTTTCTCCGACATTTTTTTTTTTTTTTTTTATTTTTGTCTCTCTCGATTCACTCGCGGTTCTCCACCGCGGTTCGATTATGAATCAGCTTGTCATGCAGTTTGCACGAGGCGCAATATTTGCCCACGGGTATGTTGGTTCGAGCGCGCTGTTGAAAAGTGTCTGTGTCCGCCTTATTTGAGTAATTTGTCGATGTTTGTTAACCGTGAACGCACGCAGGCAAATTAAGAGTTTCGATGGAGCTGCAGCGTTTTTACAATTAACTTGAAATATCGCGTTTGTCAAGACATTTAATTGCAGAATAAACAAGGCCGACGTTGAATTTTATATTTTTTATCGCGGCACGTGCTCTCGCATCACATCTTCACTTTTATGCTGCGTAATTAATTTCTCTAGCCGTGTTCGAAAATATGTCTATTTTAGGAGAAAGGAAAATTATTTAAATCGTCGACGGTTTATGATATCTCCGTGTAATTAGCATATATGGAAAGTCGATTAGTCGAAAATAATCAGTTGCTTTCTCTAATCGACTCGATTGCGGAGACTTCGACAAACTCATATTTCTTTTCTTTTTTATTATTTAATTTGTACTTTGCAATTTGTCCAGCTGAACATTTGGTAAATAATCTCATATTTTTACGAACACAACTGTAGAAAGAGATCGTAACGACTATTTTATACTACTTTGACTACTTCGTATCTTTCTGCAAATTTAAATTTCCCATAAATGCATAAACATTCGCAGTCTACTAATCGCGAATTCTAGCGATGGAATCGAGAAATTTGCAGAAAATGAGAAATTTATAATATGAAAGAGTATAAATTCAAACGACATGGTACATAACCTTCAATTAATGAACGTACAGTGATCTTTGATCCTAATCGAATATCACCATGTAAAATTTAAATATAAATTGCTCTTTCTCTTATTCGAATTAGTTAGCGACTCTTATTGCGATTATTAATGACCGGGTTAATGACCAGTTGTTTAATTAATCATATTAATTAATGACCCATTATTACAATTAACCAAAAATCAAGATCGCAAGCTAATGTGTAGTGTTCGTTGATTTAATGCAAACTATTGTAACCTTTATGTTCATAAATAACATAGTTTTCGTTGATTTAATGTGCAACCAACTTTTCCTTTGATCAGGTGGTCGATACTACTCGCGTCCATCTTGGAATTACGACACGGAATTCGCTGTTTAATCTTCCTTCACGAACGTGCATTCATCAACGTTTTTTCTTGCCAACAGCTAAACGTGTTACCAATATTTGACCTTTGTCTTCTACTTTTTCTGTTTTCTTTTTAATACACGAGTTTGAAGAGGCTCTGTTTTTCAGCTGCGCAAACAACAACATCGAGACGAAAGTATAAATAAAGGGAAGCCGTTAAATCCATAAACTGTTGTACGAGAGAAGCGAAGAATTTTGTATTTTTAACATTTCAGTATTTTTCTTCGCACGATAAACGAGACATGCAGATTCTTCGGTTCCATTTCATTTTTTCCCACTGTATCTGCAAACTGTAGGATACGATATTTTACTAACGTGATACTGCATTATCGAAGGTCGTAAATATCAGTCGTATGCGCGGCCACTGAATTTATAATAATAAGCGTTATGGAGAGCGGAATTGTAGTCAGCGATCAGCCACATTGTCAATGTTTCACCGTTTCCACCCACCGTTTACCATTCTCTCTAATCCCTGCGAGTTTCGAACCGAGTTTCCTATACGAAATTAATCTTTTCTCAGTTGATATCTCAAAGTGAATCATGAAAGCTCCTTACAAACAATTAAAAAACACTTCCCGGAACAAATACACCACTTACTCAAATCATACCTGAGCAACAGAACTTTTGTAGTAAAAATAAAGGATGTATATTCTGAAGTAAAAGACATCAAGGTAGGGGTACCTACACACCAACATCTACTAACAGCAAAATACTGACATTCGCGGATGACACGGGTGTACTAGTCAGGCACACTAATGCAGAAACAGCGGCCACATTACTACAAGAGCACATCAGAAAAAGAGAAAAATGGCTACAAGATAAACAAATAAAAGCAAACCCCACTAAGAAAACGGAAACCACCAAATATCCAATTGAATGGCACGCACATAACACAAACAAGGCAAGTTGAACTTAGACACAACTTAAATGGAAGCAACATACTAAATCAGTTATAGACAAAATGAAGACAAATGTACTGGTTAACTAGTCGAAATTCTAAACTCAGCATAGAAAATAAACTAAAAATATACGAAACGATAATAAAACCAATTTGGACGTACGGAATGCCACTATGGGGGACAGCAGCAATGAACCACATAAATAAACTAGAGTCGCCACCATCGAAGATACTGAGAACAACAGTGAACGCCCTCTGGTATGTCAGAAATGAGGATATAGCCAAAGACTTAAAAATACCAACGGTGAAAGAAGAAATCGGCAGATACGCAGAAAAATACAAGGAAAGAACGACAGCACATCCAAACCAGCTGGCTGCTGAAGCGAACAAAACTCTGATAGAGAGAAGACTAAAAATGAAACACCTCGCTGACCTAATGAACTAAAATAGTCAAACTCGAAGATGGTATCCCGCTGGGGGTAGCCATCCACATGTTATTTAGCAATTTACCAAATGTCCAGCTGGACAAATTGTAAAGTACTGAGATGATATCGGGTGTCGTGCGTTAAATAATCACTCGATGTTTAGGTCGACGATATATTTATTAACAAGCGTCTTCCCTTGATCGCGTCGCGTATCGCTCTCTGTTTCGCTAGTCAATCTCGCTGCGCGGTTACAACTCGACTTTATCGCTCTCTGGTTCAAACTTAACTATCGATCGGATTCGATTCTTTTCTATTCGTCACCCCTCAATATCCCCACCATCCACGCGTTTGTTTGGCGTCCGCCACTGTTGCCATGCACGCCTTTTTCTTGAACATTCGGTGGAAGGACCGTTGGGATATTGATGGTTCATTAGGCACTTCGCTTTGGCGATATACATTGTTGCCGAGTGCCGCCACAGTACAAATGAGATAATAATTTCGCTTAGCTGATGTATTCGCAGAGCCTTTTCTATTCCATTGGTTTATATTTGTCTTTCTCTTTTGTTCCAGGTGAGTACGCTATGATACCGATTTAATTGACCTGTAATTTGGTGAGTATTTGTCTTGTTGTTTGAAAATGTTTGCACGGCAAAAGTAAGCCATAATTAATGAAATGTATAATTACATTACGTAACTTATAAGTAGATAACATTCTTGTAGAAATGATTGAGACTAACGAATCGGAAGGGAATTATTTGCTTATCGTGTCCATAATTGTTGACATAAAATTTTTATGGAAATTATTACGCCGTTCGTCTTATTTTCATAGACTTAGTGTCATCAGATTTGTATTTGGTTTTGATTAATGCGAGATATTACAGAAAGTATAAGTTTGGATACGATGGAAAACTGGAAAGCAGCAAGCAAATATTTCGCGTTGAAATTCTAACGATTTCTCCAGAGTGAGAGAGAGAGGAATTAAAAAGTTACGCGAAATTTGTACGTTTCAAACTTTCTCTTTCAACAATGTTAAAGTTACATGTGAAGCCCGCAAGTTCGGAAGTGTCATTGATCAACTCAGTGAATTAAAAAGCTATAGAAAAATGATAATATTGGAAACATTGTTTCTTAAATTTACCTCAAAATTGTCTATTATTTTCTTATCTTCTTGTCATAATTAAATTTATAAAAGTAATTTCTTTCTTATTAAATTGAACTTGAAGCTTTTTTTGTTTCTGCATATTACCAGCTACTCGAAGCGTGTATTTGCATGGTTAAAATTGTTCGTAAAGAGAGTTAGAGTTCTTGGCTTGGCAACTAAGTGATTGCGGACTTTGTCATTAGGCGGTATTGACAAAACCCGCAATCACTTAGTTGCCAACCCAATAATTAACACTTTACTGACCGCTAGCGGTTCAGCAGCATACGCATGTCCGACCGGCAGCTCTGTTTCGGTTCAGACTCTCCAATACCATTCTTTTCCTTCATCGCGAACAGTAACTTGTTCAAATCGGTATAAAACTGTGGCAGCTTACAAAGTAACGCAACTGACGCAACTGAACAAAATACCTTAGTACTGAATAACAAATTACTGCTCAAATAATGAGAAAAATTGTCGGTCACAAAAAGCCGATTAATAGGCTATCGGTTGGTAAGCGTCGGCGACAAAAAGCCAATTAATCGGCTATCGGCCGGTAATGTGTTAACGTGGGGGACGTGTATACTCGTGCAAACGAATACAAAACAAGCGACTAAGAGGGAGTTCGATGTGAATCGTTCGTACGTTAAAAACAAAGAAACAAAGGAAATACTGCAAGTAGCGGCTATTGTTAAACGCCATTGTTAATATTACTGTTGCCTTTTGTCCAGTAGAAAATTTCTGTTTTATCGGTGCAATGGATTAGCAAGCAACTGGTCGGTAAAAATGAGCACAATGTATAGTTTAATGGCTAACGAAGAAATAATCGAGTCCTCTTGAGATTCGTCGTTCGTTAAAACGAAATGAACTCGACTGTAGAATTCCTATATAGAGTTGTATTTAAAACGTATTTGTTTAAAAAACGAATTCAGACGAATTCAACTGAGAAGAATAAATGTTTCTATTGGGTGGGCAACTAAGTGATTGCGGATTTTGTCATTAGATGGTATTGACAAAATCCGCAGTCACTTAGTTGCCAACCCAATATTAGACGCCTCCGTTCCACGACGACTATGATCACAAATATTTGGTCGAAGTTTCCAATTAGTAAGCTTTTAATTAGTAGGCAACGTCAAATATTTCCTCGACACGACGATTCCATCGAATCTGCTCGATCGTTTCGCGAAAGTTCCCATCGTACAATTGTACGATTTCGTTGGACTTTTCTCGTTGTTGCACGAACGTAATTGTGAAAATAAGGTTAGCCATTAACAAGGATCGGAAGATCGGCAAGCGAGATGTTGTTGCCGGAACAGCGTCGCTTGGCAATTCGCCATTCGAAGGATGAATAGCGACAATTAAGGGACACGCAATGATGTTGCTGCCCTGCTGCGATTAGCCGTGCAGCTGTGCTTAACAAAATTGTTAATTGCTAATTAAAACAAGATCGAACTCACGCTGTTAAATATGCAGAATGTCCTGTGTTCGCGTGACGAGAAAGCCTCTTGGTTAATAATTTCCGACGTAATACTATGTTAATGAGTTGAAGCATCGCCCCCAAGTTAGTTACGTGGAAATTTGTGCCACGAAACGCGTAGTTATTGCTCTTCGCTTTCATTACTCCATACACGTAGCAGCAGCTTTAATCTCTTGTTGATATTGAATTATAGAAACAGCTGGAATTTACGTGGAAATCTTTTGAGTGTACATTTTCCAACACCTGATACGACTTCATTAAGACCGCCGAATACCCAAGCATTTTCGTAACTTCCATTTTAGGTGACGCGAGCCATCGGTGTGTTTACATGAAATCGTATTATATATCGGCAACTAAGTAATTGCGGATTTTGACAATACATGTAATGACAAAGACCCCAATCACTTAGTTGCCAACCCATATATATGGTACATGGTACATGGTATATCGTACCTGGTACATGGTACATGGTGCATGCTACATGGTACATGGTACATGGTACATGGTACATGGTACATGGTACATGATACATGATACATGGTACATGGTACATGATACATGGTACATGGTACATGGTACATGGTACATGGTACATGGTACATGGTACATGGTACACGGTACATGGTACATGGTACACGGTACATGGTACACGGTACATGGTACACGGTACACGGTACATGGTACACGGTACATGGTACATGGTACATGGTACACGGTACATGGTACACGGTACATGGTACATGGTACATGGTACATGGTACACGGTACATGGTACATGGTACACGGTACACGGTACATGGTACATGGTACATGGTACACGGTACACGGTACACGGTACACGGTACATGGT